>JAIEZT010000026.1:15856322-15931534 GCA_019594935.1 Periophthalmus modestus
CACCACATGGCCACTGGACATGTTCACTATACATGACATAGGGGCCAGTTTCTAAAACAACTTGATTTGTTTCCCATGAATTTGTATTTACAAAAAAAAAGAGAAAAAGTCAATAAAGAAAAAACCAGGCAACAAACCTCATACTAAAATTCCAAACAACACGATTTCAATACTAAGGTATAGACTCGAAATTCAATACCCAATTCCGATACCACAATGAGAATATAAACAGTCTTTCTTTAGGCAATATGTGATTTTCAACTTTAAACAATAGTACTTTATTTTATATTACCATGTGGCCTTATATCTGTGGTCCAGGTATGTTCCATAGTGGTCCATGGGAGTGTACTAGTCTATGTGGTCTTATACTCAAGATCATTCTAAAGCTAATCAGGAAAGATTCATTTCTGTCCTGTGAATGTGACTTTTTTAGTATTGTAACTTGCTCAAATTAGTATCTAGTTTCGATTAGTTTCAGATTTTTGATATTTTTGACAACCCCACCAAAGACACAGCAGCAGTATACATGGGGGGATAGGATCCAACCTGGGTTAGGAGCTAAACTGTCTACCTTCTTCTTCTTTACTACTACCTGCTAGTTTATTTCGACAATATTCATTTCCCAAACTTCACTAAAACATCATTACTGTCACCTTGCATGGAAATACTTATATATATATGGCAGTGGTTTCAGCTAATTATTCATAATATCCCTCCCATTTTCCACACTTAGTATTTTTACTTTAGTAGAGATGTACGTGTGCCCCCCACTCCTCCTCTGATAATGTTATTATAGTGCCCTCCCGCTGAGTTCTGTCACTGCCTGAGTCCAGTCTCTCCCCTCTTCCTCGCGCATCCTCTCTGTCTCTGTTACTCTCTCCCTCCCTTGCCCCACTCCTCTCTTCTTCCCCCTCCTTCCTTCTCTCTCTCTTTCATATCCATTATCTACAGTAAGGCTCTTCTTTCTCTGTCAGTTTTTAACTCGGGCCATGGGTGCATTCCAGGTGCCGGTCCCAAGTTTTATTTTACCCCAGATAAACTCTCAACTCGTTTTCTGATTGTCTGCAAACCAGGAAGTAATGTTGGTGCGCTGTTAGCATACTAGTTACCATTAAAGGACCTATATTACGCACATTTTTGAGCTAGGTTATAATATTGTATCCCCATCCAAAACATATCTCGAGTTGTGTTTTGTTTCATTCACAAATGTTTAACGCACAAATCCTGCATATTTAGATTCTGTTCTTGTCCCAAACTGAAAACACGCTCTTCGATGCTCCACGTGTTTTTTAAAACCTTCACTAGAATCATTTGAATAATTTGCAGCCCTGGATTTACATATCTTTTGAAGTTACAGCGATTATTTAGCCTTATTTGAACTTCTGCACTCCGCAGTTTTTAAAAAGGCAGCAATGTATGGTTATTCTAGGGTAATCTAGAGTAAAGAAGTTCGACCGAGGTAAAACAATTGCTGTTCACTTTAAAACTACCACTTAATGACATCACAAGGTGGAACAAAGCATGTTGAGCCTTGGAGATGTAGACAGCCTAATAATGCAGGATTAGTCAGACATGTCTACAGGTATGTTTTTTGATGAGGTAACAGCGTCAGTTTTGCGTAATAAATCCACTATGGACCACTACAAAACCATTCACAATTCACAACTATCCTTTAATGCTGCTGGGACAACCTGTCAGGAGACCCAGCCTTTGCGGAAATCACTTCATGTTATGGAAAATAAAAAAGTAAAGTATATTCCCCGTTCGTGCGTGACTCAGATGACCACTTTCTTGTGCATTTAGCAAAATGTGTTTCATTTTCACGCATTCACCGTCCCACCCTTCTGTTCCCTGTCCTCCTCCCTTGCACTCCCCTCTTCTCTCTGCACCATCTATATTCTCTAAAGCCCTGATCATCATTCTGTCACCTGCTCTTTCTGCCCGAGTTGCCACTTGTCCCTGAAAGCGCGTCGTCAGCACAAACTTGTTGAGCTTGACTTTTTCTCCGTGAGTCAGCTCGATGGCGGAGTGGAAAAGGTGAAAAAAAAAAGACCCACACTGCTCACAATAACAACAGTTTATCGGAGACTTCCTCCTCCACTGCACTGCGCAGTCTGACGCCAAGGCGCTTTTACACTGTTTTACTTTTACTACATCAGACAGGGCAGAGGGAAATCACAGCCAAGAAATGCACTGTTTACAATATATATATGCGTCTGGGGCCCGGAAGCCTGAGCCTCAAAATGGCTCAAAATCACTTTACTATTCATTCATATGGAGTAATTAAACCTTTAAGAACTGAGCACATTATAGACCATTATAGCTCACCTCGACTTAACTTTTTTTATTCATAAAAATCATGTTAAAGGAAGTATCAGCATGTACTTTTGCCCTTTTCACACAACTACCTATTTTACATATCCATCCTTATTTTTCCTTTGATGCATCAAATAACTGACTGGGAGAATCCTGCCGACACCTGCGCTCTGATTGGTCGCCATCGAGGGACGACGAAGCACATTACCGCAATGACAGTAACATATAAAGAGCTTTGAGATGCCATTTGAATTTACATGACAGCATAATTGATTGCGGCGTTACGGTAATGAAAAATCCGCAACCATAAATCTATTGGCGGCGATGGCATCCAACGTTATAGGTTTAATGTATTTTTCATTCTTATTCCTGAGGTTGTGCCACTGAAAATGCTTTTTTCTTAATGAAGCTCTGGCTGTAAATACATGTCAACATAATATAAGTAATGAATTCCATGTAGGATTGGTACGTGCCACGATGTCACTATAAACTAATTGACTACATGACTACAAACCACGTCTTTTACTACTCTGACAGCTGGAAAGAATGAAACTACTATTAAGGGTCTAAAAATCAGCTGACCCCTTGTGGGTAATGACATGTTTCTATTCCTGGACCTCCTCTGTGCTCATTTTGTTGGTATGCAGCTAACATGCCAGTTATTGACCAGGTAATGCAAATGCACACAGAAGAATAACAAGACTGAGATGATGAAATTAGATGGCAATTGGAAGTGAAATGACGGTGCAACCCAGCCTCCCTCTGTCTCATGATATGTACAGAAACAACAGCTCAGATTAGCATGTCAAAGATGTGTCGGCTCCAATACCGGCCTGCTCGCGGGATCGTGCGTGGGATCGTGCTCGTGTGCAGGCAGCGAGTGTAATTGAATCAACAATGTGCAGTATGTGTTATATAAGCTCGGCCAGTTCTGCATGTAAACTGTTGCTGTATCGTGGTGCGTCAGTGTTTGCTAACAGTAATTTGTGACGTGATGTTTGTTTTGAAAAGATGTTTTCTGCGTCAGGGAATGAAACCAACGGGCCTCTTCGCACATTATTTAAAAACAACGGCAATCTAAGTAATAATAAAGATATAAAGACGCTGTACCTGAAAAAACAAAAACTACATCATTTTTAAACAGTTTGCAGCGGTCCAAATTATTCAATACAATGAGATTATAAGGACATTTCGCAGCTTGCAGAGACAGTAATGGAGTTTTGCCATCACAGTAAAGCAGAAACTAGCATGCTAACAGAGCACTTCCTGGTTTGCAGACAATAGCATGCAGATGGAGTAGATGGAGACAGCACACATTGATCTCATTTTGACATTATGAGCTGATTTTACATCGTTCAGCAGCATCTCTGTACTGGGATATTTTTTTCTTTATTACATAAAAAGATAATTGGGTGCGGCCCCTTTAACCTTGCATTTTATTGTAATTTACTATTCAGAATTTCTTCACATCTTGCTAGCTTCTTGGTCAGAAGTACTTAGCTGGAGGACTGGAAAATTGTACATGCTTTTGGTTGATAAGAAAAAGGAAAACACCCAGAAAAAACACACACACACACACAAATAAAGTAAAAACATACAATCTGCAAAAGCTCCATATCATTAGGGAATTGAACCTAAGACCATCTTGCTGCAAGGTACATATTATGGACTTGTTTGGAAATATGGAGAAATCGACAATACAATATTAAAGGCCTTGTACCTGATTTTTCAATTCAATTTATTTTTGTAAAGCCCAAAATCACAACAGCAGTTTCCTCTTAGGGCTGAACCTGAGAATGGATTTAGCCAACATAAAGTTAGAAAATCAACAATTAAACAAAAACAGACAAGCAAATTAATCAACAGAAAACAAGCAACTGAATACGCAACTGTCCCAGAACATCCCCTGTCCTTAGACCCTCCTTCTCATCAAGGAAAAATTCAAAAAAGCCCAGTGGGAAAAAGAGAAACCTCGAGGAGAACCACAGTGAAGGAGAGATAGACTCCCCTGGATGGGCCACTGCAGATGTGTCCAGGACTAAATGTGGACATATCTGGAGCGGCCCCATTTGCAGATAGAGTTCAAGTCTGTAGGTCCAGAGCCCACTCAACTGTCAGAGGGAGGCTTTTACCCATTTATTTGAGCAAAAGGTCTAAGTCAGCTGTGTACTGTCTGCGTCTAACTATAAAGTGTCAAATTGTCAGGAAGTGTGCGTCAGCATGCCAGTTGTTGCAAAACTCCACCCCGGTCTCTGAGAGTGCTTATAAACTGTGCATAATTAGGATGCTCAGAATGCATAAGATAAGTAAGGAATCACTTTGGATCACTGCAAACTGTTTAAAATGAAGTAGTTATTCAGGTACAGCGCCTTAAATAATTATGTAGAGTCCTTTTCTCCAATTTAAACGTCTTCAAATTAGCTTCTGGCACAAATGTGTTCTATTGCCTCTTGAAATAATTTGGTCTTTGTTGGATATACAGGAAAACAATAGCGGGCGTTTAGTGCTAAGATGTTCTGTGCACCGAACTGCGACTAATGCACAGATGGATGGGCAGATGGGCAGATGGACAATGCAAAATGACAAAGAGGAACAGTATTTCAGCTAGTCCTGAATGAATCATCACAGTACAGTTACTATAGTCTTCATGTAATTAACATTATCTTGATTTAGGTTTAGACTGAGAGCAGATTTAAATAAAGAAATAGCCTTTTTTTTTTAGTGAATGTCTATTCCAAGGTGCGCTATGTAACTTTTCTAGTAGAGGGGCCGTCACCCGGACTTAAAATGGCTAATCTCTTGAACATCTTCATGGAGATATTATGTTAGCATTTTTATACAGCGCTTTTCCACCTTTAAGGCACTCAAAACACTTTACATCAGAGAACCACTCACCCCCATTCACACGTGCATTCATACACCAGTGTACACAGACACTGGGGGCGAGGTGGGTTAAGGACACAGTAACAGCATTCATCTGTGTGAGCTGGAATCGCACCGCCAACCTGTGGGTCAGTGGATCTGACCGCTCTAACAATAATGCTTACGTCAAGAGCGGGATTCGAACCACCGACCTTTGGATCAGAGGACCGACACTGCCAACTGAACTACTGTAGCCATTATTATTATTACTATGGCTGGACATTTACACCTGAACGAGACATTTTCATAACATTCTGAGACAGGTACTATGCAACTTTTCCATTGCTTCGCCTGGAATGTTCCACAATATGGCATTACACACAGGCTTTCTAGCTCCACTTATACAATGAAGTGATGCCAGGTCACGCCTCCCTGAAATCGAGGAGAAGCAAATCGGGTCCTAAATCTGGCAAATTATCCTGTAGTGTGTGGTGGGCTTTAATTGCACAATAATTATGATTAGACTCATACAAATAGACGACAATACCTCGATTTTGTGAAATGAATGTTTAACACTTTCTATGTCATTTGTATTCCATTTTAAAACTCACTGCTACTTCCTGTATTTTTGTACTTTTCTTTTCAGCTTTCTTCCACAAACTGCCACTTGACTAATGTAAAATGACAATTAATATATACATGTACTACCCCACCAAACCACATAATAACTATATTAAGAAAAATAAAACCTTATTCATTTTTAAAGGTATTACGCAAAATGGACTCTTATGAGCTTTCAGTCATGTTAGAATATTGTTACCTCATCGAAAACATGCCTGGAGTTGTGTTTTGTTTCACTCACACATGTTTGAGTACCTCTTTATTATTAGTCTGTCTACATCTCCAAAGCTCAAAATGCTCTGTTCCACCTTGTGATGTAATGAAGTGGTAGTTTTCAAGTTAACAACTATATTTTACATTTTGTTTAGTACAGATCGGCAAATCGTGGCTGAAATGATCCAAATGAGTCTAGCGAAGGTGTATGGAGTTTTAAAAACACACTGGAGCACTTCCTGTATCACCGCATGACATCATAAGGTGGAGAATAACTCAACCTAAATATGCATGAATTGTGTGTTTAACATGAGTGAAACAAAACGCATCTCTGGGTGTGTTTTTGATGAGAAAACATAACAAAATAGATCAGAAAACATCATAATACGAGCCCTTAATAAGCTTCAGTTGTTCGTTCTTGTTGTCAGGCAGAAATGGGCTCGCACGGTGAAACGTATACTAGCAGATAGAAGAATAGACATTGGAAGAAGACAGTAGTGTTTAGGGAGGGTCCTATTTCCTGGACAGAAGCAGCAGGTAACAGAATCTGTGAGACAGTGAAGTCATTGCTCTCCAGAGGGACACCATTGATCCAACACTGAGCAGAAAAGCAGGGGGCCACTATCAAATTCTACAGAGACACACAGATTAGTCACAAAGAAGTTTCCGCACACTCCAGTCTGCCAACTTTGGACATATTGCTAACCATGCACTAGCTAAACACCAATAGGTCTATAAGGTAATCTTAGCGCTTTACAGTAAAAATAACTATCAGTTCACACATGACATGCTAGCAAATTCTGTCTACCACACTTTATAACTTTTTGGTGGAGGGTCTGCCGCCTGCTCGTCTCCATGGAGATGTTATTGTGTCATGACCTGGGAGCTGCCGAACTGTATTTCGTAGTTTCATGTTTTTTTTTTCTCTTTTTCTTTATTGACAATAACAAATTCTATGATAAGTTCTGTTCTATGGCTTTGCTTGGAGTGTTCCATTAATTGCATCTCCATGGAGACAAGGAGGTAGCGCCACTAGGCCAAGATCTGCGAAGCGGGGACCCCGGTCTCACTAAGCCTGCACGTTTTTCAAGGTCTTTTTGAGCAATAAAAACACCTGTAATTGGTAAAATGGTATAGACACATATAAGGACATAAAAACATTCTGTGTAAAGCATTAAAATCTCGGTGACAACCACAGAATGTATATATATAAATGGACATAGCTAACCTGCTAGCCGCCGCAATCCAAATAGAAGGTGAGCATGGGCAAGCTTCCGGCTCCATTGACTCTGGCTCCAATTCACTTTACATTGGAAAACTGTTGCCCCTCCGTAACTGCTGCTGTCAGGCTCGCCATTTTAGTCTTAAATGTTGGTATTGACCCGCTCTACATGTTCGTTCTTTCCGCAAGTTTGCTCCCACTAACGTTAGCAATGGGTTTGACTGACAGCGTTGCTAAGCGCCCGCTCTCTGCTAAATCAGCAATGTGGAAAGGGGAGTTACCTTCAACAGCCTCGCTCCCGATTGGCTCTTTGGTTGCTATGATACTCGCGTCGGAAATCCTGATATGGAAATCGTCTCCAAATTCGCCGCTATATCGCCTCGACAAACTTAATTTGACTGGAGTCGAACGCTATGGGTGACGTCACACTCGCTTAGTCCACCATGAAAAGTTACATATGCATCTTTAAAGACGCTGATGGTAACTTTGGATCTTAGATGCACTCTCCAACAAGGTGGACAGGGGCTACTTTAACTACTTCCTTTACTTTTGTACATTTCTTCTCAACTTTTTTCCACTCAACTGTTGTAAAACTATGATAAATATTTACCACAGTTTTAATATTGTCGGCTATATTCCCCTGAGTTCAGTGCATTGGGTAGTTTGATTTCCTTTACTTTGTTTGCTGTATTTTGGGACTTGGAACAAATCAACTTAGGCCAAACTTTACTTACTACAGGGCACACTA
Source organism: Periophthalmus modestus (assembly GCA_019594935.1). Lineage (NCBI taxonomy): Eukaryota > Metazoa > Chordata > Actinopteri > Gobiiformes > Gobiidae > Periophthalmus > Periophthalmus modestus. The sequence continues at coordinate 15,864,305 of JAIEZT010000026.1, forward strand.
AGGTTAAAGCAATGGATTTATTTCTTACTGAAAATAAAGCATTGAATGAAATAGAAAGTATTGTGAGTCAATGGATTTACATGGCTTACAATTCAAAGCTGCAATATGTAACTTTTCTGGTAAAAGACCTGCCACCTGCTTATCTTACCACAGAGATGTTCGTGCATTGCCTGGATTGTTCCACAGTATGGCATTATATTCACTATGATTACTTTTACTTACTGATTATTTGGTTTGATTATATTCATCTAAAAGTTACAGTTTGGTTTATTTTCTGTCTCTCCAACATTTTGAGAACTATTTATACATAATAATATATGGAAACACACTATCTCATTTGAATCGGTCTATGGTTCACTGTACTTTGAAGCTATTAAACTTCTCTAGTCGCGTTTTTCTAAATTATAGCTTCGGCAAACTTAGTGGCCATCACGGTTCATAGTTTTTAGACTCTGCCTTTTTAAAATATTGCAATTTCCAGGTCCATAAACCGCAGGTGCTGACGGTACAGGCCTGATGCCATATTGGTGACACCCATAGCCTCTGCTGCATTCTTCTATTGTTTATCCCAATAGCCCTCATTTCACTGTAATGGCCCCTTAATGGAAGCCTATCTCTAACACCGCTTCAGAAATCATATGCAAAACAATATTGTCTTTTGTTAGATTTTAATGAACAGTAATTAAAATAATGAAATGTAATAAGCGTCTATGATCATTTAGGTCTAATACAAGGCAAAAACATTCAAATTATCATTGACGTGTGGGCTGCACTTCCTGCCTAATCTTCCCTCCCTCTGTAAATTGGCGGACATTTATATGAATTTGGATTATTTTCTATCCTGGCAACACAAAACAATGTTCTTATTTTAGCTTCTTTTTAATACTTTGGCTGAAATATGCAAGCTATTAGCGGCGCCATGATTGTTAGTCTGAATTTGACTTGTCTCCTCCTTCGCTTAATCATGACAAATGATACGATGCGTGCCCACAAAACATGAGCTATGGCCATTGGGCGGGCTTCATCTGAGTCGCGTGTTGCTTGGTAACAGGCATGTCGAAGATTCTGCCACAACAATATAACCCGACCTTACGTTGATCTATGATATGTTATTTCTGCTATAATGTATGTTTTCAGACCTATGTTATAATGTTGTAGCCTCATCACAAACCTACCTAGAGTTATGTTTGTCTTCATTCACACATACATCCTGCATATTTAAGCTGAGGTCTTCTCTGAGATGGAAAACACTCTGTTCTGCCTTGTGATGTCATGTGGTAATATAGGAAGTGCTCTCGGCACAAGCAGGAAGCCGGTCCCTGAAGTTCTCAGAGTGTGGGATGGTTCATATGGCACTAACATGTCGAAGATGTACTTTGGTGCTGGTCCATAGAGAAACTTGTTCACAATCAGAGCTGCTTTAAAGTCTATTCTCTGAGCCATAGAAGCCAGTACAGAGATTTGAGCACAGGACTTATGTTCTTGTGCTTCCTAGTTCTAGTCAGGACCCGAGCAGCAGCGTTCTGGATGTACTGCAGCTGTCTTAAGGCCCGTTTGGAGAGGCCAGTGAGCAGACTGTTACAGTAGTCTAACCTACTGGAGACAAATGCATGGAGAAGTTTCTACAAGTGTGGTTTTGACAGTATACCTTTGATTTTTGCAATGTTTTTTAGATGGTAAAAAGCTGCAGATGTTATTGATTTGATGTGGCCATTATTATCCCTAGATTTCTAGCCTGATTTGAAGATTTTAGAGCGAGAGACTGGAGGTGACTGCTAACATTTTCTTTATGCTTCTGTGGGCCAAAGACTATGACTTCAGTCCTGTCTGAGTTTAGGTGGAGAAAGTTGTTTTGCATCCACCACACACAGAGTGAATCCACTGGTCCATACTCACCTGCTGTCAGTGAGACATAGATCTGAGTGTTATCTGCATATTTGTGGTGGTCCCAAAATTGACCCCTGGGGCACCCCAAAATTGAAATGCCACTATGGAGAGGTGGGCCGTTTTGAACAGACCTTTCTAGACCGATCTATACTGTGATTTACAATGTACAAAATGTTAAATAAGGTTCTATGTATAGCGTCATACTAAATTATAACTAAAATATGTCTTGAAGCAGTCTGTAAAGTAGGAAACTAAATAGGGGAGGCAGTTGCTCAGTGGTAAGACCGTTTGCCCACTGTGTTTGAATCTAGCTCAGACCAGTGTATACTGCCATGTCCCTAGGCAAGACACGTCATCACCTTGCTATGAGAATAATTTGTTGAGACACTTTGTAAAGCACAAGTAGTCTGAAAGGTGTTACATTAATATGGAAGACAATTTGTTCCATTAGATTTAAAATTTTAAGATTAAAGATGCCAAGGCATATGCAATCAATCGAGAGTCGAGTCTCATTTTGTAACAACCAGGAAGTGCTTTAAGGAACCAATCTGATTGGTCAGAATTAGCCTAATCCAAACCTCTTCGATTCCTTAACAATAAACCCCGCCCACAGAAGAGAAAGGCCAATGGGAAACAGTCTGTCTCTGTCTTCCTCAGTCACACACAATTGATTGCTTTTGCCTTAACATCTTGGATTTGACTGTTGAATTTGAGCTCTTGAAAACATTTGTGCTGAACATTTAAAAGGTGTTTCTTTTTTTTAAATGCGGTGTTCTGTGTAGCAGCCTCGGGGAGTGATCACCTCTCTCACCTGCCTCTGACGACTCGGTCTCAGAAAGCCTAACCCACAGTCCATCCACAGGCTCACACCCAGAGTCCTTCACCTATTTGCGCCTTTGCCTTTGCACAATATCCGGTAGTTGTTGCGCTGGCCCCAGGAACATGAGCTTCACAGGACACTGAATCAGCAACTGTAGCAGAGCTGGTGCAGGAGGAAAACATGGACCAGCACCAAACTGGCCTAATTTAGATTTACACAAATGTAACATCTATTGTAGGCGGTGCAGTTTATACATCTGGTCATATGCTCCATCCTACCACTGCCACTCAGCACATTTACACATGAGGAATAGATTACTCCATGACAATGACAGTAGAAGAGTATCAGACAGATGCTGGATCAGAATGAGGAGACTGCTCAAGTAGAGGCTCTTTAACGTATGATTTATTTACTGAAGGTGAAGGCTTTTGTCAACGTTAAAACCTGATATTGCTGATTTTTATTTAAGTACAGAAATGGCAGTTTTATGCCGCCGTATATACATAAATGTCTCTTTCTCAAATGTTAATGTTCCTGAGTTGTTTACAATGTGCACTCTGAACAGAATCACAAATCTCCTTGCACTGGTATTTTTCCACAATACTATGCTAATGCCCCATGCAACATAAATCCAAGTCATTTTTATTATTCACGGGTTTGACCAGGGCCGACTGGTAAAGACAAGAGTGTTCCCCTCTAATGGTCTGGGCATATAAACTGCCACTTACAAATGTTCATGCGTGTAATGGTTTGTAGTCTGTAATAATGCATGAAGAGAATATGGAATTTGTTGATGAATGTTCAGTGTGGACTACGCATTTTCTGGTCATGTGCAGTTGTATTCTTGTCCATTGTCTTGTATGCCATGGGACTTTAACTCTTAATACAATAATATTCTGTGTGATGATGTTTGCATACCTCTCCCTGTGTATGGGTGGGTTTCCTCCAGGCACTCCTGTTTCCCTCATTAAACCAAAACAATACCATAGGTACAATCCTCTAGCAAAGGTAATCCTGACCAAGACTAGCAACAAGATCACGGAGATGTGTCACTGGGTGTGCCCCAGCACAGCAGTATTAAAGTTTTAAAGTGTGTTTGTTTCAACAAAGGAAGAATGACATTTTAATTAATTAAATTAAATTAAATATTTTTTGACAAAAGCAGTTAACTCCAGCATTTGGTCTTGAGCAAAAACAATTAACTCAGCAATTATTTGGACTGCATTAATTTAGAGCCATGTATTAACTCTGCATCTTAAATGGCACTAATAAAATTCATATATCTTAAAAACAAGTAAAAAATACTAAAACGTTACATTCAGATTTCTTGTAAACATGTCAAATACAATCTCAGTACAGGGATAATGTCATATTAAAATATGTCTTTTATGCATTTAGTGTTTGAAAACATCCGATTTCACAGAACTCATGAGGTAATTCAGCTTTCAGAGGTTGCAAACCTTTAAACAGAGCTAAATAAAAGTCAGCTCCACTATTCATTAATGTGCGATACATTACACTGTTCACATATCACAAAAGTAACAAAATATAAAAAATAAACAACAAAAATTCACTTGTGCAGTATATTGAACATTCAACAGTTGAAAGTGACATTGTGCCAAGTGCTCTTTTCAGTGAGAGACAATTTTTGGTGGTAAACTCATTGCTATCTATCATGTTGAATTCATATTAAAGTAGGGACCAGTCACAACTAACTTTATTCATTCAGTAACCCACTTAAAGTGAAGAATCCATTAATAATTACATTCATCTCATCACCTTATTCCTCCTCATCACTACTTTTCTCCAAGTCCTGTCTGTCTACATCACATCCAGCTACGGCATCCTCATAAAAAATGCTGTATCACCATCTCCAAGCTCACCTAGCAGTTTTTGACATCAGCTTTTTTGGCAACTTTCACACTTTTGACCAGGAGAGAGAGCTGGCTTTAAAGTTTTCCACCTTCTCCCATGCTTCAGAAGACTACAACAGAAGTCACCACTGTACAGCTGCTTAAAGCCCACCTTGTCACCACTGACTTGCAATACCCTGGCTTTTCTTCATCTGGCCTTTCAGGGTCTTTGAGTCTCAGCCTAATCTTAGTGTGTGAGCTGCATACATGTTTTGAGGGATGGCCATATTTCAACTTATACAACTGCTGCTCTTTTTGACGATGGAATAGTTCATGCTTCCTCTTCATGTTAAAGTCAACAGGAAGATTCTTGTTCTTTTATGGACTCAACTACTAATAATAACAGTACTAATGGCAAAAAGAACAACACTTAAGTTACTAACATAAAACCTAAGATCTTAGTTTACCAGTTAGTTACAATGCCAACTGATATTCTAAACCAAAGGGACTAGCATTGCAAATAATTATTTAACAGAGAAATGGGGATATCAAGGCCAAATGATGATTATACAAAATATAACCTAATAGCCATGTGTAAAGACCAGTTTGTCTGTTCCTTGTTGCTAATAACAAATCATGTGGCAAGCTTATTTTGGACTGTGTATCTCACTGCTACTATTTAAGCAGAACCATGTGTTCTATTAGAAGCAGATGACAATAAATACTCACAAACAAGGTCATGAACGCAAGGTTTTCCACTTTGGATGGTCTACATTTGACTGTACTGACATATATGATTAAAGCATTGCATCTTGTTTAGCTCAGTCTGTGGTCACATATAAAGTCTGATTTATGTAGATTCTCTTTTGGCAACAGTTAGCTATGCTGTGCGCACAAGCTACACCGGGCGTCTCTCCACCATGATAGGCTTTTTGGCCAAATGACGGCCGTGTTCCTCCAGTTTCCTTTTCCTTCCAGAATGTGACTGTCATGTTCACACCATAGACTGTATAAAGAGATGGACTAAGTGAGCGTGACGTCACCCATCGTGTTCAGCTCCAGCCAAATGAAGCTTATCGAGGCGAGCAATTACTGCGAGTATCATAGCAACCAGAGAGCCAATCCAGAGCGAGGCTTTTGAAGGTAATGTCCCTTCCCAGAGCAGGCGCTTAGCAACGGTGTCAATCAAACCTGTTGCTAATACTAGCTGGAGCGACCTTGGGAAAAGAAGGCACCTCATTAGTCTGTTATTAATGTTCATATCTTGATTTACAGAAATAAAAACACCAGGATCATGTAGCGTAGATTGATACAAACAGTTTAAGAGCAAAATGACAAGCTTGACAGTAGCAGTTATGAGGGAGAGAGGGGCAGTTTTTCAATAGAAAGTGAATTGGAGCCAGAGTCAATGAAGCCGGAAACGCACGCATGCTCACTTCCATTTGGCAACACGGCGGCTAGCAGGTTAGCTGTGTCCACTTATATATACAGTCTGATCCACACCGGTCCAAGTGCCGGTGTGTCGGGGTGAATGCTCTTTTACGTCAGTCTAACTAGTGGCAGCGTGAAAATGATCATAGTTGCCTTGAATTCAGAGGATTCAGTTTTTAGCGATTTTGAGTATGTATTAATTAGGTTTGACCATAATTATCTGCAAGTGGATCATAAAAAAATAATTGGCGGTTAAAAATGTATGCCTACATCATTATGCAGTAGGCTTGTCAAAAGCATCAAAAATGAGATACTAATTAATACTAAAACTAGTATCAGAACTAGATACTCAGCAGATATTGATCATTAATCTTTCCTGAATAGCTTTAGAATGATCTTGAGCTTTATCAGAAAAAAGCAAAAGACCATATAGACTAGTATATGCTCATGGACCACTATGGAACCTACCTGAAGGACTGAGAGATATAAGGCCACGTGGTAATATAAAAGAATGTGCTAAATTAAATAAAATAAAGGCTGTTTTTTATTTTTTTCATCATTTTAGTAATGGAATTGTTATTGAGTATTAAGTCTATTCCGTATCAAAATCGAGTTTGAAATTTTTGTATGGTGACAACACTAAAGTACTATACATTAATTTCTATTTTTGCTGTACAGTGGTTCCTCTCTATATTGAGGTTCACCTTTTTTTTGTGTGTGTATTTTTGCATGCTTTTTTTAAATAGTGTATGAACGTGCATTGTGTTCTGCGTCCTGATTGGCTGAGGGACTGTAGACCTTTGTCCATCAGTCTCCTCCATGTCTCCTGTACAGTACAGAGTGTTTTCAGCCAAATTTACATAAACATATGATCATAGTGTGACTCTGAAGTGCTGTATGTTTGCAAGTTTTCTCCCTGACAAAAACCATTATGTTGATGAAACATTCTGCACAGACAGATTTCAGAAATGCTTTGGCTTCGGATACCGCTGGAGCAGAGACACGTGAACAACACATTTAAAGTGACCATCGAGAAAGGGGGATATAATATACAAAGGTTTGAACTCTGAGAGAGAGAGAAATGTGAGAAAAAGTTAATGCTTGTCTGAGAAAACTGTATAAAGCGTGTGGTGAGGGGTTTTTATAATAGTTGTAAAAATAAAGGTGACTACTTCGTGGATTTTGCCTATTGCGGGTTATTTTTAGAACATAACTCCGCGATAAACGAGGGACCACTGTAACTGCAAGTGACAAGTAAAACTATAACACACAGAATTTCCTGCTCCATACATGAATTTCACTAATACTTTATCTTTCTTATATACTTTTATCTGTTACACATGTTAAGTTGCTCCTCTTATGGCTGTGAGCGTGTGTTCCACATTAGGGCCAGTGTCTTGTGTAGTTACTGTAACACAGGGCAGATAGGCTTACATTGCCCGCGGGGCGCAGAGCTGTGACACATCAATACTGAATCAAATATTACACTTGTCTGAGCTGATCCTCTGCAGCCTGTCTGTTTATACGGCTGGCTCCATGCAAATGTGACTGTCTCAGAGATGTACAGAAGAGACAGAAGCCAGGCTCTGAAACCCAACTGCTTTGCATCTGCTGCTGCTGTTATTGTTTTGTATATGAGTGTAAACTAATTGCCTATTTGTTTGGTTATCATAAAAGTACATGACATTAGAAAAACATCCAATCAGCTTTAAAGACGACATATTGTGCTTATGTCTGCTGTATAGTTATATTCTACGACACCCGTGGATCATTAAATTGTAATTTGCAATTTTAAATCGCAATATTCATCTACAAAGACTTAATAAAAGAAACAAGTCTGCTGATTTCCAAATTAGAAAACTGAGGCGCCCAATGAGAACTGACGTTAAACATTATCACAACACCGAGAGGTATCTGGACCGCCGATGGATAGCTGCACATGATGCTAGCAAGACATGGATTTTTTTTTTTTTTCATTTGCACTAAAATTACTATTGTGACACTGCCTAATCCTATGCATATCATCGATTAAGACAATAAAGGTGGAGAACGAAGTAAGTACAGAGTAGGGCGTGTACCAGTGGTGGTGAAAATGGGGATTGATCAGTAAAATGGCGTCTTGAAAATAAGCGATTAAAGATTGCTCAAACATGCACAAAACTCTCCAAATACAACTTCGGGTGAGTAAATGGTGAGAAGAAACAACTCGAATATGGGTTAAAATCTCGGAAAAGTCAGTTTAGCGTAATATGTTGGCTTTAACCCTGGAGAACCCACGGGGTCAATTTCGGCCGCAGCAGTTAATTGCTGCTACCAAAAATGAAAAACAAAAAAAACAAAAAAAAGTAAAATTAAAAAAAAAAAAAACATCAAAAAGCCCAGAGTGCCACTTCTGGCCCTTGCATAGAGACACCTAGTGGATGAATATTGAACTAAAATGAGCCAGAGTGGTAGTGACAAGATGGCCGACCTGTTGAACTGTAAAACTACCCAAACAAAATTGTCTTCTCGGCAAACCAGGGTTGGTAAAATTGTTGGAGTTTTTTTTTTTTTTTTTTTTGTCAGTCTTTTTAGTAATAGCTTGCGGAATGTCTAGAAATGTGTTTTTATATTCTTTTTTGATAAATTAGCAAGCCCAATGGGTCAAATTTGGGCCCTGATCCTAAATTAGGGATTAAAGGGTTAAAATTGAAAAAAGTGAATATTTCAGTGTTCAGTGAACTTATAGCAATAATTTAATGCAATGTTCATAATTTTGCAAAGAAGAAAAGGGTTCTTGGGTTCTCCAGGCTTAATTAATTTGAGATGATTGTGATAGCAAACTGTACTCATTTTAAAGGAGACTTTTTAGGTCCCTCTGCTTGTGTCTGAGAACATGACGTATGGCCTGTCCCACGTGAGAAGAGTGCAGTTCTGTGATGGGACAGGTCCACACCAAGGTGACCCCTGTAATATATGAGCCACTGCTGCCAAGGCCTCCAGGAACGTATTTGTCATCAACGCCCCCCAAGAGGAAGGTTACCAGCAAATCAGGTTATCAGTCCTGCTCTGTGGCTCTGTGGCAGCGATGGGGCAAAAACACACATTATCTTTCCATAAGGAGGGGTGGAGCTGTCAGCTTGCATTTGAATGTTTACCAACTTGATATTCTGTCAGTTGTAAAAAATATGTTTTGCTTAAAGTTGGCTGTGCTGTTTGTTGGTTCAGAGCTTGTCGTGTATCTTCTGATCTATGTTGTAATACTGTTTCCTCATCAAAAACATACCCGGAGTTGTGTTTTGTTTCATTCACATATGTTTAATGCCCAAACCAAACTGCATATTTAAGCGTTCTTCTCTCAAACAGTCTCAAACAGTCTGTTCCAATGTGATGTCATATGATAATACAGATAGAGCTCCACTGTGTTTCTAAACTCCTGAGACCTGGCGTCCTCATATATGCACGTGTACAAGTGTACAATGCAATTTTTTTGAAGAAGAAACACATACAAGAACAGCAACAATGCAAAAATGTTCGATTTTGAATATTTTTAAGAGTTTAGAATGATTTTTTTTTTTGTAAAGGCTTATGTGTCCTTGCACCTCTTAGCAGCACTTCAAATGAGCCACATTACTTGAAGAAGCACACTTGTTTTTACACTCAGGACAAACGTTGCTGTGTTCAGGCACTTAATAAATAGTTTTTTGCAAATCATTATTCAAATATTCTATCAAAATTATTAAAATGTAGAAGGGATGTCATATGTGGACATCATTTTTCTCAGAAACTACATAATGCAAAAAGGTAATTCTTTGTTTTCACACTAATCGGGTCCCAATCAGCCCAAATAGCAAAGAGAAATTAATAAAACATGCCATGGAAGAGCTCGGATCCCAGGAAGTTAAAGTCCACATACATTCATTAGAGTCATTTGGATACATCTCAATGGAACAAAAGGTAAAAAGCAACCACATCATACCATCAAGTTGGAACAGAGAAATTTTAGGCTTTCAAGATGTACTACACATGCAAACAAAAAAAAGACCAAGAAAAAAACACAACTCCAGGTGTGTTTTTGAAGAGTTACCAACATTCCAGCAGGGCTTAAAGCTCACAAGAGTCAATTTTGCGTAATATAGGACCTTAAGAGATCAAAAAAGCCATATAATGAAGCTCTTATATAATCCTATCAACTGGATGTAACCTACACCGTGTACATTGAGGATGAGGTAACATTGTTTATTCACTCTTTCACCTGCAGCTCTCTGTGTCTCATGTTTTACCTCCACCTTTACCTTAACCTCCAACTCAAATCTATTTATAATTCGACACCTTACAACGCCGTGATGCATAGTGGCAATGACCTGATTGTGTTAGCTTTATTACATTGTGGCCAATCCAATAGAGCGCTGCTTAGAGTGCATGCCTCCATACGAGAGCCCCATTACTACCCGGGAGCCTTGACAACTTCTCCATTGAACTATGAGACTCTGTGCCCTCAGTGCCATCCATACACTGTTACATATAGACCGGTACAGTGTGGCCCAAGGGCGATTTGTGGTCTGATTTAACACGGCCCGTCAGCGTAACATGTGTGATTTATGGGGTCATTTGATATGCGATAGGATTCTATAGTATACAAATAAAAAGAAAATCTGTACTGTGAAGAGTTCAAGGCTGAATCTAAATACCAGTGACCAAAATACAAAAAATAAAACATTACTAAGGCTGATACAATGAGTTTGGTGTATGTTTTCTTCCTGTTTTTATTCACTGTATCCCTAGCACCTGTGGCAGACTGTTTTACCTATAGCTTTTAACCAATGAACTGACAGACTGGCTTTTATAGGGACGGGAAATGCAAAAGGCAGAAAGACGGGGTGGGATCGAGAGAGGAAGCAGCCAGGAGCAGCAACGGGCGGCAGCAGCAGCGACTTTATCGTCAGTATCTGTGATGGAGCCAAATGTTCGTGTGAAGCCAGAGTCCAATGCCGCATATGGCAGGCGCTGGGCGGGCAAAGTTTCTCTGCCCTGTCCCGTAAGTACTGCTTTTATAGTGCTGTGGCAGGATTGATCAGTCGCTGCTGCCTATTGTGTATGTGCATCAGAAAGAGCACTTGACTGCTGCACGCTCTTTTTTTTTAGTGAAGCTCATCCATCTGGAGACTCGAGCGAGGACGGTTTGACTGCCCCTGCTTCTCTTTTATTACAGAACAGACTGTACACCCACTGGATTAGACCTCCGTTATTTAATAGACTTTTAATATTTTAACATTGGGCCGAATTTCTGGTTTTAGTCTTTTGGTTGTTTACACTGGTCACCTTGTTTTAGAACTTTTAGTCTATTTAAATGGCTTCATCCGACTGGAAATGAACAGTTCCTAGTCTGTTTTTAACCAAAAACTAGGTGGCGTTGCACCTTATATTTGATCCCCCCCTCAACCTCATTATAATGCTGTTCCGTCATCAAAACATGTCTATTGTTTTATCTGTTTTCGGTTATTATTTATATTTAGGTTGTCATACTATACTAAAATACTCCGGCCCACTGCACACACACCATAACACTAACACCAATTACTGGTAAAGATAAAGGTACACTCTGTCACATTTCTAGTGAGCAGCCTGCCACTTGCCTTTCTTAATGAAGATGTTATTGCTTTACCTGGAATGTTTCACAAAGCGGCATTAAACTTATCCATCTTCATGCAGCCAAGAAGGTGATACCTCCAGGCCATATTACATCTCAGATCAGTGGAAAAGCGAGGCTACGAGCTGAGTAAATGCAAGATGGATATTTTAAATACCATTTATGGAAAAGCACTTGGAGACAGGCATAAACCTACACATTATTTCACACTTTTATTCACAAAAGTTTGGAGCTTTCTATCACGTTATAAGATGATTTGCTCATCAAACACATGCTTGAATAGGTTTTAAATGTAATTCATGCATGCTTAAGTAATTTAGGGATCTCTCCTGGGCCCTATACTATCCTATCCAAAGATCAGCACACGAGTCTACGTCACCCACGCTCACGCACGTTAATTTTACATAAATATACATAGTCATGATACAAAACAATACACTACAACTTCACAAACCTGATGCAATGTGCAGTAGTTAGCATAATGTAATGTGATAGTGCTCTGAAGGGGGAGTGACTTTGTGCGGAGAGCAAACAGAGGAGGGACTCAGAGCATCAAAATCAAAACTGAAACTTGTAAAACAACGTTAATTCGTTGTTTTTGGCAAATATAGCATAAAAAATGTTATGTGCTAACAGTTAATACCACATAGAAGTCTAACTGACTGACTATTTTACAGCTTAAAATGCCATGTAAACATATTAATAATTCAAAGTCATACAACATCAACACCATGGCTAAGATTTTCAAAAGCGCTTCACTGTATAATATAGGGTCTTATAATACTATACATGTACAGAAGCTATTCCACATCAATCCTAAGAGACCCACTGGTGCGCATTTAATATTGAAAAAAAACATGCATTTCCATATTACATCACATGCCAAAATTGATTTAACACCCAGACTGCGACTTATAAATCAAAAGCCCGTGTTTTGGATAATGTTATGTACTTTGGTTAAAGATTTAAAAATAGACCCAGAGCCCAGATGCCAAATAGAAGTCATCACAATTCGAATCAATTTCAGTGGGAGTCGGTGCACTGGAGGCTATAACACTGCTCAAACTTTTAGACAGGGAATATTTAAACTGGCTGCCTATTAAATCCCTGCTAATCCATCATTATTGGCCTTCCCCAGAGCGAGCCGTCATTGATATGCCAGCCCTATCCGTGCCTTTAGCCTACAGCGCTAAGCCACAAAGGACCATCACACGCACGGAGCTGCTCTTTATATAAACCAATATGTATAGAGTTTATTAACAAACAGACATGTCAGCGAGTATGGCGGTCCACCCGACCTGGTTTTCTTTGAATAAAATAGTAACTAGAGCATTGTGCACCCAGTCTATTTTGGAGGGAATGTTTTTATGAATGGGTTTCATTAATAGTTTAATGCTGAGTGCTGCTTGTTGCCCAAGGGTGAGTTTGGGTAATTTTATAGAGGCTATCTTTGTCTTTAACAGGAATGAATGTCTATTTTTGTGTAGTTCCCTTCTACTAACCCAACTGGGAAAATTATACCATACTGTAAAATAAACCAAAACACTTATTCTACAGTTCTACAGTTGAAAAACATTCATAACTCTTTTGCTTCTAATTATTTTTCTTTTATTTCTTCAGAGCTTTTAGAACTACCCTTCCGACATTAATATGAGCAAATATAGCACCGAGGAACAGACGCTCATTGTACAGTGGTACTTTGAGTCACATGGGTCAAATTCAGAAACCCAGCGGTGTTGTTACCGTCGACATTTTAATACCAGAGATGCCCCAAGAGTAAATGCCATTAAAGGAATAATACGTCGTTTTCAAAGATAGGGGGCAGTATGTGATCTCCCAAGACCAGACTAGTCCGGATTTCTTCCTGTGGGACTATCTTAAAGAAAAGGTGTTTGTGAATAAACCTCAGACAATAAACGATTTAAAACATAATACCGAGGATCAAGTAAGAACCATAAGCCCGGAAATGCTTTCAAATGTTCTGCAAAGTGTGTTGGATCGGGCTATTCAGTGTGAAACCGAAAATGGTGGACACTTAAAAAACATTATTATTAAAATTTGGTAATTTTTACTTCCTCTAGTTTAAGTAGTGATAAGTTCAAGTGTAAATTAACAATTATAACCGTATCTCTATTTCCCAAAATCTCGGAAGGTTCAGTTTACCTACTGCTAATATTTGGTGAGTATAACTTAAGAATTATAGGAGCTATTGAAGATTTAAAAGTGTCAGTGACTTTTGAGCCACCCTGCAGTTGAGACCATAGACTATTTATATAAATGGACGTAGCTAACCTGTTCGCCGCCCCGTTCCAAATAGAAAGTGATCACGGGCGCGCTTCTGACTCCATCGACTCCAATTCACTTTACACTGAAAAATCGTCACCCCTCTCCCTGTAATTGCTGCAGTGAGCCTCGTCATTTTGCTCTTAAAATGTTCGTATTTGTTGGGCTGAGACACACACGTTGGGACAGGGGCTCAAACACACACCGACAGTCAGAATCAAACTCATTGCTGTGACTGGATGAGAATGAAGGTGGAGTTTCTTGCTCATGGACTCGACAATATAAAAAGCTTTTGAGACACTTAGGTGGGTTCTGGTATGAGCTGGGGTTAACCTGACTTAGACTCGGTTTGCCCCTGTCTCAGTCCTGGGTTTAGTCTCCAGTTTTGATCTTTTGATGAAGGTGTGAACGTGAGTTTGTCTAGAATGGGTCCGGAGTCATATCCTGTCTCCCTGATTTCAGAGCGTGTGATTGAGAGAGACACATGGTCCATTTGTGTCAAAACAAATATGGCAGCTTACATGTAAAAAAAAAACAGGGAAAAACAACACAGAGGACAGAGAAACAGCACAGAATTCTGCAGAATCAACAATCGAAGCATGAAACTGTTATTTATGTCAGGTAAAAGAAGTGATATATTTTGTAGACATGTGCTACAAATTCGCGGCTGTGGCTGGACCGTCCCGCATTCTATGGTCCAGTACCGGGCCCTTCTGGATTCAAAAAGAATGTAGAAGGAACTGGCTGGTCAGGCGAGCTTAAAGGCGCACTGTGTAATTTTTCTGTCAGAGGGTACACCACCTTCTTGTCTCCAGGGAGATGTTATCGTTTTGTTCCTCGATATGGCATTTAATCTATCCTCATGGATCTGTGGAGAGGTGAACCCTTTCACTGCAAGAATGCACGTTATTACTCATACTTTGCAGGGACATCATGCTGGGGGTGTTCTGCATGTATTTCTATGGAGGAGTGTTCAGCAGTTACCATGGTGACACAATGCAAAAAAAAAGCAAACTCTGCCAAAAAATACAAAATCGATTAAAACAACACATTTTCAGATCAATAGGAGCATGCATGGTCCTGTTTAGATGTTTCAACAAAAAGATAAGAGTGTGTAACTGAAAAAGTGCGTTAAAAGTTATTTAACAGCAAAAATCAGCGCTCACGTTAAGTCAGCCAGTTCTTTATGGTCTTTATGTGTTAAAACAAAGCTCGGATTAAAATACCAAAGCAATCAGCTGTAAAGTATCAGTTATAATTTATTATTAACTGAATAAAGGCAAGAGAGATGAGTTTAAAGCTATAATGTACTGTAGAATATCCCAGGAAAAGCGTAACGTCGCCATGGAGACAAGACACCTTTAATTGGGGGCACTTCTAAAGCCGACCACCTTCCGTACTTCCAGATCACTCTGAGTAAACTTAAGCGGAAACTCCACTGTCTGACCTTAGACTTCACACATAGATAAAGTTTGCGCTTACATAACTCTCCCATATAACTCTATTGGATAATGACTACATCAGTAAACATGTTCACCTCTTGGCTCCTACAGAGGAACCTCCACACCTTTCGCCCGTCGCTAACACGCATTAACACCGTATATCTATAGGCAGAGCATGTAGGCGTGGAGTAGGGGGTGTGCGGTGAATGGCATTATGGGTAAAAGGCAGGAGGAAGCCGCACGTCGGTGTACAGTTGGCCTGGATTGATGGATCTCAGCCCACGGTGATAATTTGTTTGCCTTGAACGCGTCTCTCTGGCTCTGGCCTCTCAGCAGCAGATGAAGGGTTAATGCACAGGTCAGGGCTGTGAGAGGGAGCGCTGCATCTGACTGTGTTTGTCTAACTATTACAGAGTGTTGTGCTAAAGGAACAGTAATATAGAAGGAGGCTGCAGTGGAAATACAGAAACATTTCGGGAACACACATGAATTAGCCTTAATAAACATGCATAAACACTTAACTTATAATGAACTATGTGCTTACTAAGAATGACTGAGACTTTTTAACTTGTAGTGTTGTTAAAAGTATCGAAAGTTGGATACTAATTGATACTAAAACTAGTATTTAAAATAGCTACTGAGAATGATCTTGAGCTGTATCAGAACAAGTATAAGACCAGATAGACTAGTACACACCCATGGAACACTATGGAACCTACCTGGACGACTGAGGGATTACACAGATATAAGACCACATGGTAATACAAAAGAAAGTACTATTATTAATACATTATTGATCGGTAGTGAGCATCAAAATCACACATATAATTAAGGGGTTGGGGAATTAGTAAGTCGTTACTAAGCTTGAGTCATACTTGATAAACTATTTGTCTTTGTTCATGTTTTATTAAGGCTATCTGTTTACCATTAAAAATGAAAAAAAACCACCCAAAAAAAACAAAAACTAAACAAAAAACAAAAAAAAAAGCAAAACACAACAAAATTAAAAGATTAAAAAAAAAAAAAAAATCTACAAATGACTGTGAATTCCAATTGGACTTTCCTGCCTTGGGGTCCCACCGGAGGAGCTGGAGGACGTGTCTGTCTGGGGTGAGAGAAGTCAGGGAGTCCCAGCTTAGACTGCTGCCCCCGCGAACCAGCTCCGAATAAGCGGAAGAAAATGGATGGATGGAAATGATAAAGCATGTGTTTCATAATGGGTGTTTTTATTGCACTGACAAACATGTTTGCACAACTTGCGTCTTTACTCTGAGTGGGCTTGCATCTCCACAAACCTGACTCTTACTTGGGCTGGAGGAGAGCCTTTTCCTGCTTGTCTCCATGGAAATATTGTTCCTTTGACTATAATATTCCACAGTATGGCATAAAATGTCTCTATCTCCATTTAGAACTCTACTCTAGTTTAACTTTCTATTTCCGTGGACTCATGCTGTTGACTTTCCACCTCCAGAAAGTTACAAACTGTCACTTTAATCAGCTGTAATGTTGCATATATTATGATGACTAAAATGGTTTGCTAAATTAATATCTTGTGTAAAATACGACTCCCCAGCTGCTCTCACAAAAACGATCAATTCTTATTAGTTTCCGTTAGAAAGTGAAGCAATTAAAACGAACAAAACATGCAAATCTGATCTGAAATATTTCGAGTTTTGACAGCAGCAGACACTGACCCTCCTCATTAGCACATTTTTCTGGCCTCATCCTGAACATGAATAATCCACTGTGCTGAAGACAATAGGTGCTTCGTGTGACCATCTGGACGTCATTACTGTACACCCCAGTTTATCTCTGTACTGTTCACTGCAGGACGAGGACGATTCATATATTCAAAGGTTAATTAACAAGCAAACTGAGACCTATGAAATACACACAGGTGACATTTCTGTAAAATGAGTTCATGAGAATGCAAGCTGAACTGAGGTATTAATGGGATTTATTAATACCAGAGGCTTAATTAAACGGTAGACTTAGGTGTCAGAACAGCTTTAAACTAGTATAAACATTTTTAACATTTCAAATCAGAGTAGTGCATTAGTACTTTCTTGGAATATTTCATTAGATTTACTTCCCGGTGTTGGTCTACATTAAAGCAGCACTATGTAACTTTCTGGAGGTGCATGGAAAGAGCGTGATGTCATGGAAAGAGATTACACTATTTTCTGATCTATTATATAATGTTGTTTCCTCATTCTGCATATTTAGGAAATGGAAAACAGTCTGTTCCACCTTGTGATGTCATGTGGTGATACAGTAAGTGCTCTACTGTGTCTTTAAAGTCCATACTCCTTCACTTGAATCATTTGTGAATCATTTGAATGAAACAGAGCACAACTCCGGGTATGTTTTTGATGAGGTAACAGCATTCTAACATGGCTTAAATCTATGTATCATGTGTAATAAAAGATCCTTAAAATGCTCATTTTTGGCTGATATTAGTGTTATTTCTGTGCCGTCTATAGAAGTCTAAATAAAATATCACAACAATTGTCTGTGTTTGTTCCTGCTCCCATTAAATGTGAGACTAAACAGCTGGCATACATCCTACGGGCTCTGCATGATTCCGTCCCTTCAAACAGCAGAATAAGAGGCCTGTGGAGCACTGATGACAAACTATTTTATTATTTGTCTCCAGTTATATAGTGAGCCTAATTTACCATAATCAAGTGAAGGAGAAATATATTTGGAGGAGACAGGGGTGGAATCAGAGACACACATTGCACATACAGAACAGGGTACACACAGGGTACAGGCTGATGGGGGGTAAGATGGGTCTCCTCTGATGTTTAGTGGAGCAGGTATTTGGAGTATAATCAGCTACAGAAACATGTGGAAGGTGAGTTGTTTAAGCAAATTTAGCATCTTAAATATAACATGGTTTATTAAGTTCTGACTTTCTATTTGGTTTATTAAGTTGTTACTTAATATTTCTTTGACAGGACATGATGAAGCATGGGAGACAAAACAGTCTGAAAAAGAAGTCTGCATTTTCAGTATTTTCAGTATGTGACTCTTTTTGGTTGAACACACTGACATGGCTGCTGAGTGGCTATGTTCTCACACTTAACAACAAAAAGATCGTAGGGTTACCTCCCAGGCAGCCTGGACCTTTCTGTGCAGAGTTAGCATTTTCTCCCCATGGGTGTGTTTCCTTTGGGAACCAAAAAATGCACAATACACAATCTTCCACTTATGTCATACTGAACAAGCCTAGTGCATAATCTGGAGACAGGACCCTTAGCACTGTACTGCAAGAGCTCACTGCTCCTGAGCAGTTGTCCCAGTGGCACTGGTTGAAGAATGGGTCATATGCAGAGAATGTATTTGCCTGATGAGGGATTAAATCTTGAAGAAACATGCATGCTTGAATAGAAATGTCATAATAAATGAGTCAATAGCAGAGAGGAAGTCGTCACTTGAATTCCTAGTGAGTATTTGTTCATTCATTCTGGTCTTATCTTGAGGTCAGAGGTCAGACGAGGTGAACCTTGGATAGTTCACTCCAGAGACAACCCTCAGGAATACAGAGACAACTCATATCTATCTATCTCTCTCTCTCTCTCTCTCTCTCTCTCTCTCTCTCTCTCTCTCTCTCTCTCTCTCTCTCTCTCTTTCTCTCTCTCTCTCTCTCTCTCTCTCTCTCTCTCTCTCTTTCTGTCTCTCTATCTATCTATCCATCTATCTATCTATCTGTCTATCCACCTACCTGCCTACCTAGGTAAGTTGTAACTAATTTGTTTGTTGTTTATTTGTTAAGGATAGGTACAAGTAGGCTAATCTTCTTAATGTAATCTTACTATCCATGTCTCTAGCCAAGGCTAATTTGGAAGTATTTGGATCACAATGAAAAGGCAATCTAGGAAAAAAAAAAAAATGCAATATGTGGCGTTTAGGCAATAATGTGAACTAAACGTGAAAACATGGCAGCTGAAATACAGACTTTTTGTCAGTATTGTGATTCCAGTGAGTACATTTGTCCAGCTGTCTCACACCAGAACAGTGGATAGGCTTGTTACTCACCACTTGGCCTTACATAACATTTCACAGTTGCATAATTCACTGTCCCGCTGCTAACATAGAGAGGTGAGATGTGGAGTAAAAATATGCTGACTTGAATGGTTTTATAAATATAGTAACCATTGGGAGTAGTTCTGACAGCAGATCTCCTCGAGCCCTGGTAACTCACTAATCTCATGTCTGTGGGAGATACCTGAGCTGTAAGTGGGCCATGGAGCAGAGCGCAGTCATCATGGGCAGAGCAGGGACTATAAGAGGCTCAGAGAGGATCCAGTTAAAGCAGGCTACGTGACACCTGCTCCTCCACCTCTGACCGCAGACGCCTACTGACCTGGATCACACCACCAGACAGGAAGTAGGTAACTCCAGGACAATGCACGGAGGGGGTTTAAAATGTTCTATTTATAAGTACTGGAAGGTGCAATAATGTTATAAGTAAAAGTGAGACGTTAGGGTACTTGTTATCTCTGACAGCAGACTTCTATTGACCTGGATCACTGAATTGGACAGGAAGTAGGTAACTCCAGGACGATGTATGGAGAGGATATAATGTGTGCTATTTATAACTACTGTAAGATACAATAATGTAAGAAGTAAAAGTGAGACAAGGGTACTTGTTATCTCTGACCGCAGATGCCTACTGACCTGGATCACAGCCTCAGACAGGAAGAAGATAAGTCCAGGACAATGTGTAGAGAGGATACAAGATGTACTCATTATAAGCACTGCAAGGTACAGTCATGTTATTAGTCAAAGCAGTGGTGGGGGAAGTACTCAGTTCTATTACTTAAGTAAAAGTAATGACAACGGAGCAAGCAAACAAACAAAAAAAAAAACTCACGTAAAAGTAAAAGTATCACATGAGTAAAAGTAAAGTACCTGTTTAAAAATGTACTTAAAGAGTAAAAAATAAAAGTATTTCACGCAGGTTTTGAGATCTAATAAAGCTTTAAATGTAACTTGTGCTGTACTTTGGTCAACAGAAACTATTTTTTCTAGCTGTTTTTATGTGTATATTTTTGTTTGCGGAAACTATAAATGTATTAAAAATAAACCCTCAGCCGGTGTTAAACTATAATACTTTTACTTTTCAGTCCAGTTCAAACAGGTAGACGAGTAGAAAGTACAAACACCTGCTCTTAAATTTAATGAAGTAAAAGGAAAAGTACTTAAGTAAAGTACAGATACCTACACAATTTTACTTATGTACAGTACTACTTATACTTTGTTACATTCCACCAATGAGTAAAAAGGGAGTATAGTTATGGTACTTATTGTCCCCCTGACCGCAGACTTCTAGTGACCTGGATCACAGCACCAGACAGGAAGGTGACTCCAGGTTGGGACAATGTGTGGAAGGGATATAACATTTACTTATTATGTGTACTCATTACACCGTGAGGTAGAATGACACTACAGAGATTTATACAATAAGTATATGTGAGTTACAATACTTTACAATCCTGACTCATACTGACCTGGATCCAAGCAGCAGACAAGAGTAACTCCAGGACAATGTATAGAGGAGGTATAAGGTGTAATCATTATAAGTATTGTAAGGTTCTATAACGTTTCATTTCACACGTCATAGGTTTTCATAAGTAAAGGAGAGAATGTGTGATCCTGGTCAGATCCAGGTGCTGTCACACTCACAGGTAACACCTCAGTCTATCTGAGCACCTGAGAGGGACCACCAGAGACTGAGACAGGGCCCTCATCAGGAAAATGTGTTTGGTTTCATTCTGTGGTTCAGTGAAAGAGAGGACAAGCTAAGATCTTTTTAACAGCAGTGTACAAACTCCAGATTCCAATACAATAGAACAGGATAAATAGAATAAAATAAAACAATACAAAAAGGAAAACTTAAAAGTGAGTTATATGGTTGCCAGATCTTATGATAGAATAGATCCGATTATAGTATATCTCAAGTGTTCAAGCTTTAAATGGCACATGACATCCTGTTAAACCATTTCATAGTGTGTGGTGGTGTGGTAGTGCAGAACACTTTTGGTTTGTGGTCTATAAGAGACAGAGTACAGCCCATAGGACCTGGGACCTCTAATACAAGTGTTACGGAAGCACTATACCATATTGCTCTACAATTTCTGATGCTACTTCACAGCTTTCCCGTGTGGAGGAGAAAACAGCACCGACACGGCTCCTTTTGATCTGCTTTCAAATGATTCTCTAGCAGTTCTATAGCCCTGGACTGCAGCAGCTGTTTGGAGAGGAAAAGGAATATTAAAGTTACTTGTTAAAGGTGAAAATGCATTAAAGATGGGGTATTATGCAAAATCAACTTTTTACAGCTTTTTACCAAGTTATAATGCTCATCCATACATGTTTGAGTAATCTAGGGATCTCTCCCACACCGTATTCGAACCCTCCACGATTCTGTCCAATGCTCAGCCCACAAGCCTACGTCACCCATGCTTTCTCACGACAATTCTCCACAAAAGGAATAATACAAAACAATACACTACAACTTCACAAACCTGTCACAATGTGCAATAACTTAATCAGAGCAATGCACACTAATAGTAATGTGCACTATTTAAATTTATTACTATAGCAAGGAATTTGTTGTATTTTTTAATGAACTTCAAGCTGTTATTGGCACCACAAGGACAAATTTAAAGTTGAAATTTAACTTTTACCTGTTATGTTTTTGTAAATCCTTTGAATTCAACCACTAGTGTGATAAGACTGAAAAAAGTACCGGAACACATTTCAAAGGGAGAGAAAAAAAAAAGATTTGTTTGGTTGGATAAATGCAGTTTCACAGTTTGAGGGAAAATATTTTTGAAGGGCAGTATATGTATTTTTAATTACAGGAAAACTAAACCGACTTTAAACACTTTTATCCACTGTCCCTAGTCATTTTTTTGTGACAACTTTAACGCAAACTGGGTAAATTTGCAGCTTTCGGGTCAAAAGGGGCCTTTGTGATTTCCAGTAGTTGGTGACATCACACAAGACTGCCCTGATCATAGCCAGGTGTTTCTGATCACAAACATCTGGCTGCAGGGGCGGAGTTTGGTTAGTTACTTTGTTACTTTTGACATTGCAAAACTGACAATAGGCAGATTATTATAACGCAAATCTGACAGGCATTACGCTTTTGGATTTCTCCTATCGAAATATCTTAGATTGTTACCTCAAATCTCCACAGTTTTCCTAATTAACCACAGAGAACATTACAGGTGGATGTAACACATGTAAATTTTAGAAAATGCTAATGCTAAAATACTATTTGACTTTATAATCCCTGAAATTATTACATTGGCCTTTGCTATAAATACATAATTATTAGCAGAGGTGGGGAGAGTAGCCAAAAAATATACTCAAGTAAGAGTAACGTTACTTCAAAATAATATTAATAAAGTAGAACTGCAAAGTAGTGGCCCAAGAAATTACTCTAGTATTACTGAAGTAGGAGTAAAAGTATGTTGCTATAAAAGTGCAATCTCTTTAAAAAAAAAGCCTACTTCTGCCTATCTCAGAGAACTACCTGCTTTTACCCCCATTTAAGGCCACTCTCCACATTTCACTAAGTTGAATATCCTATCGCCTCTTTCCTGCTGTAATTCCCTTTTATTGCCAAACTTAATTTTGTTTGCTCTGACTATGCAAACCCTGTGGGAACTCACCAACTGACTGTGTTAATATTAAGCCAAATGTATCACTGGGAGCCGATTTGTCCAGTGTATTGGTTGTGTGTTTATTTAGCGCAGTAACACGTCTCTTGCTTAATAGTTTTGTTCCTCCTTTTGCCATGTTTTAATCTGTATTAGTCTAACCCGGGCTCCCATGAGACTGTGAGCGCGAACTGACACTATGCTCTGATTACTACATGAATGTTATTAGGGAGACTGTCCTGCAGGGTGAGAAGAAGAGCTATGGGCTTATCACTGCTACAGCTACTACTACTATTACTATTACTTCTTCAGCCACCACTACACTTTATGCTCACGCTACCATAACACTTTTTGTATTTCAACAGTGACTACTACCACTACTACCACTTATGACTAGTACTAATGTGTGATACGTAATTTGACTACTCCTGCTACCAGTATTTCAACTTTGACCAACTACTACTACTATATTAGGACTAACTAAGCCCAAACTACAGATAACGAACCCTTCTACTACTGACTACTAGTACTACTGCTGGTGCTACCACTTTAAGTACTACAAATGCATTAGTCTTAGGTAATTTTTCACTCTTTATGCTATGTTTTAGTGAGTTACTTTTTAAGCCACAGCTGCTGGTGAGTAAAGTGTCTTGCCCAAGGACACAACCAAAGTATGCACTGTACCACTAATACTACCATCATACTTGCATTTATACATAAACATAATTAGTTGGGTTGTATAGCAGAATGCGTAGAAGGCAAAAGGGGGAGCGCGATTATTACTGGAGGTTAAAGTGAGTAAAGTGTCTTGCCCAATGACACAACCACAGTAAACCTTTATTCTACTACTAATAGTACCATTTTGACTGTAATCTTGCAAACCGTTTCTTGCATAGACATAATACATAATACGCAGATTGCCTCGCAGGACGCACTGAAGGGAAAAGGGGAAGAGCAAATATGAATGGAGATTAAGATGAGTAAAGTGTCTTGCCCAGGAAAGGCAAAAGGTGGAGTGCGAGTATGGATGAGGGGTTAAGGTGAGTAAAGTATGACACAACCGTAGTAAGCCCTTCTACTACGAATAGTTCCATCTTGGCTGTAGTAACATAAACATAATAAGTGAGATTGCCTCGCAGGACGCACTGAAGGGAACGGGGGGGGGGGGTGTGATTATGAATGAGGGGCGTAAGGGTGCATGAAGTGACTCGGAACAAATAGGAATGGTGAGCTCAATGTCATCAATGTCTGGTGTAATAGAGCCCACGACATATTGATCTGAGGGTTAATGAAGACAAATCAGGCAGCGCAGAGGCCCTTTAAATATGCCGTGTTTAAAACGTCAGAAATCTCACTACGAGTCTTAATAAATGAAATGAATGGTCGAATATGCTGTGAACAAAGTGGGGTTCATGGGCCTAAGTTACGCTATTGTCTGTTCCTCATTCTAAACATACCCGGAGTTGTGTTTTGTTTCATTCACATGTTTAACACACAAACTCTGCACATTTGAGTTCTTGAGTTCTTCTCTCAAACTGTCGTAACGTCTGGGGGATCAAAGATACAGACTCGGAGTAAAGGTTTAACAGAGTTTATTACAAACACGAGAATGTGAGTGCTGGTTGGAGCAGCTGGTAGTGGGAAGCTGGGTCGGAGGTTGAGGTGTTCGAACCGGTCGTAGGAAGCTGGGTCGGAGGCGGAGGTGCGAGGTGGGGCCAAAAAAAAAAAAACGGGATCTGGCGAAGAAACGAGAAAAATCAACTGAGCGCCTGGAACATAACCAAAAAACAGACTGAGCCAAGGAGAACTGTACCACGGAGGATACTTTGACGATCTGGCAGTGTGTGCAGAAATCCTCAGTCGCTTTGGACTCCAGAGGTGGAGGCTTGATTGTTGATCGCCTGCAGGTGTCTAGCGGGTGGTGCCAGAATCTCCGCCCAGTTCCAGGCAGAGACACAGAGGGGAGGGGTAACGAACGGCACAGAAAACACAGGAACAGACTGACGCAAACTGAAAACACCCTATTCCAACTTCGGATGTGGTAATACAGGAAGTGCTCCACTGTGCTGCACAACTCCACACATCTTCAGTAGAATCATTTGGTTGATTTCAGCTCTGGAATTGCCTATCTCTATTGAACTAACGGTAAAGGGCAGCTGTTAAGTTGAAAACTACCACTACATGACATCATAAAGTGGTTTTGAGCTGTAGACAGACTAATAAACCAGATCTACTCAAACATGTGTGAACAAATCAAAACACAAATCTGTGTATCTTTATAAGGAGGTAACAGCATTATAACATGACGTAAAGCTCACAAGAGTCAATTTTATGTAATAAGGGACCTTTTATTGTTATTTAAATGGTCATATATTGAATTTTCTACTTCCGTGGTCTTGCAAAACACATAAATCCAGCTGAAATCTTGGGAACTTTTTGTAGAAGCTGACTACCGCCGTCTCCATAGATATGTCATTGATTTGCCAATAATGTTCCACAGTATAGACGTAAACTCATCCTTCCTCCATGGAGACAAGTAGGTGACGCCACCAGGGAATGGCAAGCACAAGTAAGTGAGGCTTGTCTGAAATGTTCTTCTTTTGGCTATAATCTTTTACAGTATGGTATAAAACTATAGCACTACTACACTTCTATTCATCACTAACACATAACTTATTTAGATCACCGTGTTACCTTTTATTCTTTTGAAACAGCGTATTAACATATGTTTCAGTTTTGTTTTTGATGCTCTCAGTCCCTCCTCCATTTGTTCTCTGTGAGGCGACAGTAGCTCAGTTGGCGTGCTAGTCCACTGGCCCGTAGGTTAAAAGTGCGATTCCAGGTCCCACAGAATGCTGAACGCTGTCATTGTGTCTTTGGGCTTTTAGAACGCATTAGGATTGTGAAGTTGTAGTATTTTTTTGTATCATGCTTTTGTATATTTATGGAAAATTGTCGTGTAGGAGCATGGGTGATGTTAGCTTGTCGGCAGAGCATTGAACAGAATCTTTTAGCTAACAGTATGGAGAGTTCGAATAGTGCCTGGGAGAGATTGCTAAATTACTCAAACATGCATGAATGGCATATAAAAAAATAGACTTTGGCTCACCGAATGCAGCCTCTACAGATGAAACAGCTGCGCTAAGCTTACAAATCTGATTATTTCCACTTGTTTTCCGCCCAGTCCATTTCCAGGTAAAGTTGTGTTTAATATGTGTCTGCTCACGGCTCCTTCTCGGCTCCTTTTATAAAACATCTGTCACTACTTTCATGGTTGACTGTCCCTGCACCAAACCATATGGAGCGGTGTTAAATACAGTGTGTTGGGGATTTCTAATTAAAGTATGCCAAATACAGTTATAATTCATTTGACATAATCACCATTACACCCCATAAAAAAAAATATTCTGCTGGCTACATTTTCTGGGGAAAAATGTGTGCAAGTATTAGTACAAATACATTTTTTTACTCTCGGACCACTACTTTGTACTTCCACTTGAATACCATTACTTTGAACTAACATTACTCTTACTCGCATACAGTTTTTAGCCACTCTACCCCCCCTCTGATGTAGTGAGTCTTGCATTGAAGTCACAGAGCTGTATTTGAGCGATATGGCTCTTGATACCAGCACATGTTCAGTGTCACATGAGGAGAACTGTCCAATGAGCAGAGGCTGTAAGAGACACAAATGAATCATGGCTCTCCCAACTCCACTCCCCCTCCTCTCCTCTTCTCTTTCCTCTCCTCCTCCCATCTCCTCTCCCATCCTTGCTTTTCTCATCTGCACTCTCTTTCTTTCGTCTATTCACCCTCCTCTCTGTTGTCTCTCTTGGCCTGCTCCTCCTCTTCCTCCCCTCCTCTCTTTCTCTCCTCTCTTCCTCCCATCTCCGCTCCCCTCCTTAATCTCCTGTCCGCTCCCACCTCTCTCCTTCTCTCTCCCCTCCTTTCTGTCTCTCCTCTTTTCCTCCCATCTCCTCTCTTCTCCTTGCTCTTCTCATTTGCTCTCTTTCCCCTCTTTTCTTTCTGGTTCTCTTCCTCCTTCTCTTTCTTTCCTCTCTTTGCCCTCTCCTGTCCCCTGTCTGTTTCTTTGCCTCATCTTCCTTTTCTCTTTCTCCCTTTCATCCCCTCTTCTTGTCTTCTCTCTCCACATTATTGCATCTTTGTTCTCCTCTTCCTCCCTTAGCTTCTCTCTGTTTTTGCCTCCCACACCATTCATCCCTTACTCTCTCATCTGACCTCCTCTATTCCCTTCCCTCTCCTCTCTCTCCCCTTTTTCTGTCTTGCTATCTTCCTCTCCTCTCTCCACTCTCTTTTCCTTTTAACCTCTCCTGTCTTCTCCTCTTTTCTCCTGTCTCCTGTTCTACCCTTACCGCATATTTATTTTTCTCCTCCTCTCTTCTCGTGCCCACCTCTTTTCTGTCTGTCGCTTTTTCTTTACTGTTCTCTTCTTCTCTCCCCCTCTCCTTTTATCCCTCCCCTCTCCTTCTCTCCATCATTCTTTCTTTTCCCCTCTTCGCTTCCCCTCTTCCTGTTCATTTTCTTCACCATTCTTTCCGCCTCTTCTCCCTTCCCTATCCTCTTCTCGTCTCTTCCCCTCTCATCCCTCTCTTCTTTCCCCTCTCTACGCTTCCTCCTCTCCCTCTGCTCTCGTCTCTCCCTCTGGTCTGCCTCATTCTTATTCCCCCCTCTCCTCTCCCTCTCTTCATCATCTTCCTGCCCTCTCTCCCTCTCTTTCTCCCCTCTCCTCTTCTCATCTTTTCCCCTCTCATTCTTCTCTTCTTTCCTCCTTTCCCTCTGCTCTCATCTTTCCTTTTCGTCCTCCACATTCTTACTCCCCCCTCTCCTCTCCCTCTCTTCACCGTCTTCCTCCCCTCTCTCCCTCTCTTCCTCCCCTCTCCTCTTCTCATCTCTTCCCCTCTCATTCTTCTCTTCTTTCCTCCTCTCCCTCTGCTCTCATCTTTCCCTCTGGTCTTCCACATTCTTACCTCCCCCTCTCCTCTTCCTCCTCTTCCACTCCTCTCCTCTCATCCTTCTCTCCATTTTCCTCTCCCCTTCCGCTCGTCTTCATCATTTGTACTTCCTCCTCTCCTCCCTTCCTCCCCTTTCCTCTCCTCTCATCTTCATCATTTGTACGTCCCCCTCTTCTCTCCTTCTCTTCCTCCCCTCTCCTCTCATCTTCATCATTCTCACATCCCCTCTCCCTCCACTCTTCTCTCCCCCTCCGCTCTTGTCTCCATCATTCTTACTCCCTCTCTCCTCTTCCCTGTCTTCCTCCCCTCTCCTCTCCCCTCCTCTTCATCATTCTCACTTCCCCCTCTCCCTCCACTCTCCTCTCCCCCTCTGCTCTTGTCTCCATCACTCTTTCTCCCCCCTCTCCTCTCCCTCTCTTCCTCCTCTTCCTCTCCCCCTCTCGCCCGGCGCCGTGACCTTGAATAGGCACAAATCTTGTCCGTGTCAGCCGTCGTTAAACAAAGCAGAGGGGCCACAGCGCTGATAGCCGCTGCCACCCTCCATCACCAACATCTGTCTTCTCAAGCCAAAAGGAAGGGAAAAAAAAGTTTGCTTATTTATGGGCTAAAACTTGTATCAAACTTTCAAGGCCCAGATGAATCATTCACTCTGGGGGATTGTGGGAGTTAGTTGTCCTAGTTTAGAAACACAGTTTAGGGTATAAGTGACCTCTGACCCTGCTCTGGTGTGACTTGTGTGATAAAAACGTGCAATAACAATGGGGACAGCTGAAGTTTATGTTTTGAAAATGTGGACTTTTGGCGTAATGTGTAAGCTCTTGGGTGTAGTCACTAATAGAAATTATCACGTTGGACATTTGTGCATTTACAAAGGACAAAGGCGCCTGGAGCTTTAGTGACAAAGTGAACTCTGCTTCTCTGAGCCACGTCTTTATGCCCCTAATGATTGTAACACTTTGTAAAATTACGATACACGAATAAATAGTGCATGTTTCACACAAATTTATGACAAAATCATCACAGTTCAGTTCGATTCTGTATCTATTTCTGGGTAAGTAAAACAAAGAGTTTAGAAGTTCCACTAAATAGACTTCCTCAAACTCTCTCCGTCACAGCTCTTGTTTGCTCTCCTCGCCTCTGAGCCGTGTCTCTGAGCCGTGTCTCTGAGCCGTGTCTCTGAGCCGTGTCTCTGAGTCGTGCGAACCGCCGGTGCTCAGTGTTTCACGTTCACATATTTATTTATTTAAATAGCAGGTTTGTTGCAGGGACCTGTAGATGCACTTTTCAGGCCTTGTTTGGAGGTGTTAGAAGAGAGACCCCAGACCTGTAACTTGGCTTAGTGGAATCAAATGCTTTTCTATAGAGATAGGTTCAGGGGTGGTGCCAGAGGGGGCTCGAGGGGGCACTAACCTCCTCTAGAATGTCCAATGCTTCTCCATAGCTCCCCCAAAGATTTTTGCCAAGATTGAATATCTTGATTAAAATGTTCAAATGGCAATCACAGAGTGTTCTCAATGAGATTATAATAACAATCATTAAAAAAAGAAATCCATATTAGGTTTTATAAAACACTACAGGTTGCTAACTAAACATAAGCACAATAGGTGGTGATGTATGGTCCATTGTTAAAAGGCTCTACATCAGGGGTGTCATTAAGGGCCACATATAAAAACACAGACAAAGCTGAGGGCCGATTGAGGGTCATAGACTGGTCACAAATACAATGAATACTTCAAATCTGCATCATTATTACAAGTAAGACTGAACTACTAAACCTTTATTCATGTTTATATCCTCAATGGGACACATTAAATATTTGATATGGGCAGTAAGTACATTTTTAGAAACGTCCAGTAAAAAGTACTGTTTAAGGTAATATGGGCCAATTCACCTGGAAGCTTGAGGGCCAACAAAAATTGGTCTGAGGGCCGCATTTAGCCCGCGGGCCACAGTTTGGGCATGCCTGCTCTAAATGAACATGTTCAGTGAGCACTCACATTGAAGCCCTTAAGTCTTTGCTCCAGCATTGCTCCTGGATAAGTTTAATAGCATACTGTGGAACATTTTAGGCAAAGCACTAACATCAGCATGGAAACTTCCACAAGAAAAGTTACAAAGTACAACTTGAAATAGTTTCAATACTGCAAAATGTACAGGTCTGCCTGCGGTGGAGTTTGATTGACAGATCTGGAGCTGTCACATAATCAGTGTTTAAGCAGCACTCCTGACCTCACACGAGAATCATTTTAAATACAGCCCATTGAATATTCATAATTCATATTCTTAATCAAGTCATCAAGTGGCAAAGAGGCTGACGCCAATCTGCAAACAAAGACATTCAACAGTGTCAATAATTCACACTTAGCTACCGAAATGCATTTTTTTTTTTTACATTTTAATGAAGTGTTTTGAGAAATGATTGTGAAAAATAAATAAATCGAGAGTAAATAAAATGTGTATAAATAAATCATATCACGTCTTGTTTAAAGTCCAAAAGTTGAAAGTGAAGGATGTCTGCTGCTTCCGGAGATGAGGGAGGGCACAGGTCATGTGACTGGGAATATAACTACACACTTGGGCTTTCAGTTTGGGTCCAGACAATCGATCGGCTCGCCCACACCCACAGAGCAAAGTCAGGTATATATAAGGAACGCATGTCTGATCAGGGGGAATGAACGAGAGCACAGGGGGGGAGGGAGAGAAGGAGGGAGGAGAGAGAGGGAGGAGGAGGAGAGGAGAGAGAGGAGGAGAGGGAGAGAGAGGGAGGAGGAGAGGAGAGAGAGGATGAAAGGGAGAGAGAGGGAGGAGGAGAGGGGAGAGAGGATAGGAGGGAAAGGAGAGAGGAGGAGAGGAGGAGGATGAGAGGGAGAGAGGAGGGGAGGAGGAGGAGAGAGAGAGGAGGAGAGGAGGAGGAGAGAGAGAGAGAGGATGGGAGGGAAAGAGAGGGAGGAGGAGAGGAGAGACAGAGGATGGGAGGGAGAGAGAGAGGAGGAGAGAGAGAGAGGATGGGAGGGAGAGAGAGGGAGGGAGAGAGAGAGAGAGGAGGAAGGGAGAGAGAGAGAAGGGGGAGGAGAGGAGAGAGGAGAGAGAGAGGACAGGAGAGAGAGAGAGGAGGAGGAGAGGAGAGAGAGGATGGGAGGGAGAGAGAGGAAGGAGGAGAGGGAGAGAGGAGAGAGAGGATGGGAGGGAGAGACAGGGAGGAGGAGAGGGGAGAGAGAGGATAGGAGGGAGAGATAGGGAGGAAGAGAGGAGAGAGAGGATAGGAGGGAGAGAGAGGGAGGAGGAGAGAGAGAGAGGACGGAAGGGAGAGAGAGGGAGGAGGAGAAGACAGAAAGGATGGGAGGGAGAGAGAGAGTGGGAGAGAGAGAAAGGGAGTTAAGAGAGGACAGACATAGACAGGGAGAGGGAAAAGAGAGAGTGCGATGGGAAAGTAAGAGAGGGGAGAGAGAGATATAGAGTTACAGGGGAGAGAAAGATAGGCAGTAGAGAGAGGCTAAAGAAATAGCAGAAAAAAAGAAAGACAAAAAGACGAAGAACGAGAGAGAAAGAGGCAGAGGAAGAAAATGAAGAGAGGATGGGCATGACGAGGGAGAGAGGAAAAAGAGAGAGAAGGGAAAGAAAGACAGAGGAGAGAGAGATAATGAGGGCGAGGGGAGAGAAAGATAGTGAAGGCAAGCAGAAAAAGAAAGAGGAAAGAAAGAGAAAGGAGGGAAGAGAGAAAGGGACTTTGACTTCTGACAATACATTTGTTATGTGTCACTTGTCACTTAAAAAGAAATGTGCAAAACCATATGATACAAGACAGAGGGAGAGGGAGCGAGAGACAGAGAGGGAGAGAAGAAAAAGATGATGGAGAGATGAGGAAAAGAGAGAGGAGAGAGAGAGAGAGAGATGGATGAGGGAGAGGAAAGAAATAGCAGAGAGAGAAAGAGGGCAGAGAAGATAAAACGGTGAGAGAGAAAGGTGAAGATGCAGAAGCCCACAGTCAATCAGTATTCATTAAAAAGGGTCTTACTCATAGGTTTGAAGCTATGGCAACCGTCCTCCGTGGTCACAGCAATTAAGCAAAACCAAAATATTACATCTTTTGAATGGGGAAAGGTCGTCTATGGGTCCTCACAAAGTCCTTCAAATCAGGAAGAAATACCTTGTCTGAAACCCATGAATATGTGTATGTACATTAACACAAGACAGAATCAACTGGTTATTTACACGTCCAGTAAATGTAACTATTCTGGTTGAAGGTCCGCCACCTGCTTGTCTCCATGTAGTGTTATTGCTGCGGCTGGAATATTCCACAGTGTGGCATTAAACTGAGCAATCTTCATGGAAACAAACAGGTTACATCACCACGCCAAGCTATAGGTCAGATCTATGGAAAGGCAAATCCTTCTCAAGTAAGAATGCATGTTTATCAAAACGTCTTTGTGCAGTAAAAGCACATGCAATTGAACCTTTCTGGGCAAAGCAACAACATTGCAATTTTATTCTTTTTTTTTACTCAAAATTGCTGATTTTTTTACGTTTCCCGTTGAAGTCCTGAGAAGAGGGATTCTTGTAACTCCCGCAGAATAGGGGCTGCAGAATAGTGACCTCAAGCTACACTTTAGAGTTAGCAAGTTTAGCTTTAGCAATTCACTTTTTTCTTCTTGTTTGGCCCTACTTTTTAAAAGGAGGAAGATTACATATTAAAGCTCAAGCAGTTTTCTAAACTGGACTTTCGGTCGAAGCAGGAGGTTATGATTAAAGGAAGACCAACGCTAAAGGAGCTAAATGGTTTGCTCCAGACGACGGGACAAAAGACTCGCTCTTTTCAAACAGAGACGTACAAAATGGTAAGAAATTTAATGACTTCAATCCACTGAAAATTGGGGAACCAGAATAAGGATAAAAAAACAAGACAAAACCAGCTTGCCTTTTACTTCATACTATTAGAGCTATTTCATACGGACTTCGGAACTTGAATTTTTAAATTCTTTTTTATTCTGGCCCCAAGTCACAGGGAGAAACTCGGCGACATGTTTGTAAATCTGATTTTCGACGACATCAGTGCCTCACCAGCTACGAACCTCACCGCACGTCACTGAACATGGACACTCCATCAAAAAGTTACATAGTGCACTTGAATTATTACTCCTAACCCCTTAATGAAGTAATTTATAAGCCTGAATCATTCTTAATAAACTATTTGTTCAGTGTGACTTAAGCCTTCATGCTTCATTAATGAACAGATAAATGAACAGATATTATGCATTACTGTTGTATTGTTATTGGTCTTTACTCATTGCTCTTGAGTAATAATGCCTAATCAAAAATACAGACATAATTTCACAGTCTTAACTGCTCAATAAAATCTGATCTGGTGCAGCTTGTCATCTACAGGCCCGGGAATTTACGGACTTCGCCGGGCTTCTATCTATGACGTCACAATCCAGGGAAATTTCAAAGAGAGTGTTTGGGGAGGCTCAGAGACAAAGAACAATTTAAAAAGAATTACTGGAACCACTGTGAATGATATGAAATACAACTCTAGGAATGTTTTTTTTTTTTTAAATGAAGTAACATTCTAGCATGGTTAAGAGTTCAAGAAAGTAATCAGGATCAGAAGACAGAACACAACTCACAAACTAGGAACTTTCTTCGGTGATAAAGTGCAGCATAAAACACTGAATATGTACAAATAAGTTAAAAGGTAAAGTTAAAAAAGATATGCTTAAAAATAAAATAGTCTTAGAGGTAGATATACAGCATCAGAACAACAGTGCAAACATGACTTATTAAGGTGACCGGTTTTATAAAGTGTCCAGTTAAAACATGATCTTTAAGGCTGTATACAGTCCAGATATTGTAAAGTCTTTCCGAATTTCACAAACCTTAAATCTCCATCTAGAAATCCATTAGCACAACATTTAAGCAGACTTGACTAGACATTTTGTAATGCTTTAAACCAGGTGTATTTGAACTGTCCATCCCCATACTGTGCCCCACTGTGAGATCTCCCATTCCTTTGTATGCTAACAGCTAAGCTAAGAGTCAGAAGTGCACTGAGGGGAAACGCACTCCACTGCATACTGTCTGACAGAAGGACCAAAGCCGCTGTTCCATGTCTGTGTCTGTACCCGACGACAGTGCCCTCTTTTCCCACGCACTTTAAACGCCTCTTGTTGTCAGAGAGTCTCGCTTCTGCACTGATGTGAGCTTTGTCAGGTCACCAGCTGCCTCCTCTCTCCTCGCCTCTCTCTCTTTCTTTCTCTAGGATCCGGATGTTGGTTTTGACGGGGGACCGCAAACGTGACATGACCGTGACAGGTCTGTTTCCACGGTAACCCTGGTGTAGCTGAAGTCGTGAAGAGGGGGGACGTGATAAAGGGTGGGGGGAGTAAGTGTCAAGGGGGGAATGGCCAATGAGAAGAAGGAAGCTAGGGCCAGAATTAATCACACTCTAATGATGAGGCGAGACGTGATTTAACTCAAAGTGAAGTTGGTAAAGTTGGAAGATAAAATGTATGCTTTAGTTCGGTTTACTTCATCTGCCACTTGTCTGTCGCCATGGAGATGTTATTGCTACTAAACTGTGTATATGGTGTTTAAATAGCATTATCTACTGTCCCTAGTAATTTTTTTTGTAACTTTAGTGCAATCTAGATAAATTTGCAGCTTTGTGGTCAAAACACCTAAATTTAAGTTTGTGCTGCTTTCAGTGACCTTTGCAATTTCAAGTAGTTGGTGACATCACAAGCCTCTGCCCTGATTACAGCCAGGTGTTTGTGATTACAAACACCTGGCTGAAGGGGCAGAGTTTGAAGTGTGGATACCTGTTAGACTAGGGGTGTCCAAACTTTTCTCATTAAGGGCCATATATAAAAACACAGACACAGCTGAGGGCCGTGTTATTCTGTGTTATTATTACAAGTTAGACTGAACCACAAGACTTTTATTCATGCTTACATCCTCAGTGGGACACATAAAATATTCGATATGGGCTTGTTAAAGTAGATTTTCAGAAATATACAGTAAAAAGTATTGTTTAAGGTAAAATGGGGCCAATTCACCTGGAAGCTTGAGGGCCAAGAAAAATGGTTTGGTCTGAGGGCCACATTGGGCCCCCGGACCTAAGTTTGGGCGTGCCTGTGTTACACTAATCACACTGTTCCTTATACATCTAGATCCAACCCTCCTTTCTCCCTCATTTCTTTAGTCCACAGGCACTGCCCAGTGCAGCAGCTATATTTGAGACGTTATTGTGGGAGGAGTTTATGTGTTTAGTCCCACTTTTATTTTTATTGCTACAAATTCCTTCAAAAGTACCTGCAAAAGCCTGCCTGGTGTGATCCTCATCTTCAGGGAGATAGATGCCACACTCAAACATAGCAAAACAATTACTTGTCCATAGAGACAAGAGGGGCATGCAAATTTTTCCAACATCTCCTGCTATGCTAGCTTAAAATAGAACTAAATCCCTAGACTCCGCACACAACCGCATTTCAAATACAGCTGCTAAACTTAAGGCACAGTGTGATTGGTCTAACAACCATCCACACTTCAAACCGCGCCCCTGCAGCCAAGTGTTTTTGATTATAAACACCTGGCTGTGATCAGGACAGTTCTGCGTGATGTCACCAACTACTGGAAATTGCAAAGGCCACTAAAGGCAGCACACACTTAGATTTTGCCATTTTCGACTACAAAGCTGCACATTTACCTAGTTTGCACTAAAATTGCCACGAAAAATGACTAAGAACAGTAGATAATGCTATTAAAACATCATATACACAGTTTTGTCACAATAGTGTAAGTTGTATTTAGTTCCAGATTTTGTCATACACAACATATATAGTGTATTATATAGTATATAGTAATATAGTCCATTCCTTACGCCCACTGACATCCCATTTAACAATAGACTTTCTAGTTTTTTGTTTATCACTAATTTCCTCTTTAAATCAATCTAATAAATATAGACATTTTAATTAGCTTTTCATAGAGGATTCTTCTAATAACTATTCAGACAGTATGAGCTTAACATCTCTAATTATTGTGCTTAAAAAGGAAATTTAAAAGTAACAGTGGGTTCACAGGCACAAAGTTAATCATGTTCTCTGTCAGCAGAAATACACAAAAGTTCAATTCTTTTCACAATATCAAAATAGTTTCAGAAAGTGGTGCTATTATTCAGCCCAAATGTTGTGCCTACTGGTAGATCAAAAAAAGTGCAGACAAGTGAACTCAGAAATTAACAGGGTTTTTTAAACAAAAAGACAAAGGCTGGTGCAGAGAGCTGGGTCGGAGGCTGAGGTGGACTGTGAGTGTGGTTCTGGTCCCAAAACAGGGTCTAAAGAAAACATGAAAACTACTCTACCAGTCAAAAGTTTGAACACACTTTCCATTTGTGCTTCGTCTTTATTTTCACTCTAGATTCTCACTGAAGGCGCCAAAACAATAATGGACACATGTGGAATGTCACAAACAAAACTGAATTTAAAAATAACTCATAACTAGATTTAAATAACTAACTAGATTTTTAACTGTGGAGAACCCAAGAACCCTTTTCTTCTTTGGAAAATTATGAACATTGCATTAAATTACTGCTAGAGGTTCACTGAACACTGAAATATCCACTTTTTTAACCCTTTATTCCCTAATTTAG
The DNA here is from genome assembly GCA_019594935.1 of Periophthalmus modestus. NCBI lineage: Eukaryota > Metazoa > Chordata > Actinopteri > Gobiiformes > Gobiidae > Periophthalmus > Periophthalmus modestus. The sequence goes on from JAIEZT010000026.1 coordinate 15,900,946, forward strand.
GATCAGGGCCAAATTTGACCCATTGGGCTTGTTAATTTATCCCAAAAAGCATATAAAAAGATTATTACTAAAAAGATTAACAAAAAAAAAAACAAAAAAAAAAACCCACAATTTCACCAACCGCTGGTTTGCTGAGAAGATGATTTTGTTTGAGTAGTTTCCAGCTCACAAAACGGCATGTGGTCAGCCATCTTGTCACTACCACTCTACTACTTTTAGTTCAATATTCATCCACTAGGTGTCTCTGCGCAGGGGGCAGAAGTGGACTCTTGGCTTTTTAAATCTTTTGAATTGAAATTTGACTTTTTTTTTCATTTTGGGTAACAGCAATTAACTGAGGCCAAATCTGACTCTGTGGGTTCTCCAGGGTTAAATATATCTACCCTTTGCTTTCACTGCTTTGTACACATTTCTTGACTCTGCCATGTAATACCTTGAAGTGAAAACCACTTCAGGAGACTCCAACATTTTCTTTTTCTTTCTTACATAATCCCATACATATTTGACGTCTTCCTTATGTATCTAAAATGTAGAAATTGGTAAACATAAATAAAACAGCACTGAATGAGAGGGCATGTCTATACATTTGGCTGGTAGTGTAAATCTGGCAACTTGTCTGCTCAGTGGTTGCCAGTGTAATACTGAGCATGATTTTCAGTGGACTTTTGATGTTGTTTGGTCCGCTGGGCTCCTCTGCTGCAGTGTTGTGGACATGAGAGAAGACAGGGCAGATTTCGGCTTTGAATTAGAGCAGGACCAGCGCGAGTGGAGCTTCTGTCCATGTGTAACTCTGCTAATGGTCAGACAAACTTTGATACGAGTCCTTCTTAACCACACATGGACGGACATCATTCAAAGTAATATTTATGCGTGGTGTCACTGGTTAAATCTCCCTTTGGACAAGCTTGTTAACGGCTAAAATATGCTTTTGTGAAGATTTGTCTGGCAATCAAAATGAGAGCTTCTGAGTTCAATGGTTTTCAGTTCATCACATCAATTCTGTAATCGTCCATGTTAAGAGAAACTGATTTTTAGTTGGTGTGAAGAAAATGGCTACTGCTAGAGTGAAACTTTTTTCATGCCTAAAAAATGGGATTATGTCATAAATGGGTTAAGTGTACTGATGATCTTTTAGCTTAAAGTAGCACTGTGAGCTTTTTCTGATGGATGCTCCGCTACCTGCTGGTCTCCATGGAGATGTTATGACATGATACACATCTGTCTTAATAGAGATAAACAGATGATGCTACCAGGCCAAGTTATGGCTCAGATGGAGAGACAACTCTTTAATAGTAATGCATTAATATTGCGCTTTTCCCGATGCACAGAGTTGCTTTACAGTTTCGTGCATCATTCATTCAGTACACACTCGGTTGTGGTAAACTACTACAGCTGCCCTGGGGTAGACTGACAAAAGTGAGGCTGTCAATTTGCGGCACCAGCCCCTCGAATCATCACCACACACCGCACTTTCATACTAGGCAATCTGGGTGAAGTGTCTTGCCCAAATCTGGTATCCCCAGTGGTCCCTCATACAAGAACTAACCATGTCCAGCCCTGGGGTTTTCACAATATTTTTGACCAATAAAAATCCACAGTAGAATAAATACTAGATAGATGTACTGTGGAACATTCCAGGCAAAACAAATAAGTGGCCGACTCTGCACCAGTTGTACAATTGTATAACATATTTCTACATACTTTGCACTACATATAAAGACGAAAAAAAATGCCATTAACACCATATTTTTTTCTGTGACAATGTCTGCAATGACTTTTCAAGTATGAGCGCAACAAATCTTGACAACTTGACTAAATAAATATGTACTAGAGACGTTCAAATACTTGGAAATGATTCGTATGATTCGTTGTTCTCATTTTATCGAGTTGAGGTTAAAGAAACTCTTACATTTGTTGCTATATTCTTTTCTGAGTGATTTTCATACATCTATAAGTATACTCAGACCATTGTGAAAGTCTCCCTGACCTCTGGATCCATAAGAGCCGTCTGTAAGAGTGAGAACAGTTTGAAAATGTCCAGGGTTTCTCGCTCAGTTAATGTCTAGAGAATTTAATCAGGGTACAGAACAAATCCTTATAAGTGGTAAGTTTTTTTTTCCAAAAAGTCAGATGTTTGAAACCTGCCCAGACGGGTGCATAATGTCATTGTGTTCTTGGGCAAGACACTCACCTTGTCTGAATGTGTGAGCGATTTGTGGCGACCAGTGGAGCCCATGGAGCAAGTTAATAGTCTTGATTTCATCAGTCAATCCCTGGGCTATAGTTTGTAAAGGAATGGTGACTAGAATACTTGCCAAGCTTGTAAAGTAATTTAATTGACTACTATTGTTTCTAGTTTTTCGACTGCTGGAGCTACTGCTACTTCTGTTACTTATGTCCACACGACACATTCCCCATGTCATCCTAAATTCATTACAACTTATTTGCTGTCAATACCGGCATCCCCATGCTAAATAACACAATATGAATGACGATGGCTGCACCAACGACAACTTCTGGAATAAGGTGAATATAGCCCTTATTATAACATGGTTCTCAAAGCCTGCAAAACTATTCCGTTTCACAGTGAACAAGATGTATTTTGTCCCTTGATGTCTTTTTTATATAATACTGAATTGCATTAACTCTCCATGTCATGCCCTTCTGTGTTTTTTTCCATTTAAACGTCAAACTCAATAGAACTTCTGGCAGGAGTGGTTCCACAAATGCCTTAAGTGTAGAAGTGTGATGCACTCCAAGGTAAACTGCGCTCACACAGCTCAAAAACACTTATATAAACTCTATTTTTTATGAAGAAAAAAGGTTCAGTTGTGTGTTCATGTCCTCTATTTAGCCCTGTTATGGAAGTAATCTAGACTGAAGAGCTACAGGCAAGGCTAAACTCTAGTCTCACTCAGAGGTGGGTAATACTCAGTTATATTTACTTGAGTAATTTTAAAAGAAATTGTACTTTTCTAGCAGCGTACTTTTATTTAATATTTGAATTGAAGTAACAGTAGTCTACTCAACAACAACTGACACACGTGAAACACACTGCTTCTTTGTGTAACATCATGGGAAAGTCAAAAGAAATCAGCCAAGATATCAGGAAGAGAATTGTGGACTTGCCCAAGTCTGATTCATCCTTGGTGCAATTTCCAGATGCCAAGATGCTACGTTCACCTTCAAATAATTATACACAATGATGAAAAATAAAAAAGCCAGATTACAGTTTCCAGATGCACAAAGGGACAAAGATCTTAATTTTTGGAGACATGTCCTGTGGTCTGACAAAACTAAAATTGAACTGTTTGGCCAAAATGAGCGTTGTTACGTTTGGAGGAAAAATGGGAAGCTTGCAAGCCTGAGAACACCATCCCAACTGTGAGATATGGGGGTGGCAGCATCGTGTTTTTGGGTTGCTTTGCTGCAGGAGGGACTGGTGCTCTTCACAAAATAAATGGCATCATGAGGAAAGAATATTATGTGGAAATACTGAAGCAACATCTCAAGACATCAACCAGGAAGTTAAAGCTTGGATGTAAATGGGTCTTCAAAATGGACATGACCTGAAGCATACTGCCAAAGCGGTTACAAAGTGGCTTAAAGATAACAAAGTCAATGTTTTGGAGTGACCATCACAAAGCCCTGATTTCCATACTACTGAAACTGTATGGGCAGACCTGAAAAGGCATGTGCGAGCAAGGTGGCTTACAAATTTGACTCAGTTACACCAGTTCTGTCTAGAGGAATAGGCCAGAATTCCTGCCAACTATTGTGAGAAGCTTGCGGAAGAATATCCAAAACATCTGACCCAAGTCATTTGGTTTAAAGACAATGTTACCAAATACCAATGAAATGTAGTGTAATGAACTTCTGATGTTGAAGAAAGTAATGATAAATTGTCTAAAAAAAATAATTTTCTCATTATTCTGGCATTTAATAAATGGAAATAATTTTGACAATCCTAATTGCCCTAAAACAGGAAAAGTTGAGTCTGATTTCACATCAGACAGTGAGAAAGAAAAAACATATGTGTCTTCGTATAAACTTCACCATACAGTTGAAACTTCTGGTTTCAAGTGTTACACTGACAAAATTACACTGACTTCAAATTATACATCTGATGTTGCGTCCGGGCAGTTACTCTTCAGGTTACTCTTACTTGAGTTTTTACTCTTAGTAACTGCTAATTATTTTTGAGTAATTTCTTGGACCACTACTTTGTACTTCTACTTGAGAAATATAGTTTTGAAGTAACGTTACGTACAATTTTTGGCTCCTCAACCAACCTCTGGTCTTACTTTTTTTTTTAAATGTCGGTGGGGCCCATGTTGGAAATAGCAGTCTTGCTTTTATCAGTCCATCCCAGGGCAACTGTAGCTATAGTTTGTAAAGGAATAGTGACTTGACTACTGTCAGGATTGTAAGGTTGTACTACCACCACCACTACTACGACATATAATTAACTACTATTGTTTCTAACTTTTTGACTGCTGTAGCTACTGCTGCTCTTACTGCTTATGTCCACACAACACATTCCCATGCCATCCAAAAGTATATAGTCCTTATCATACCATGGTTCTCAAAGCCTTAATTAGTTAGTTTTGCAGTGAACAAGATGTATTTTGTCCCTTGATGTCTTCTTTTTATATAATACTAAATTGCGTTAACTCCTCATGTCACGCTCTTCTGTGTTTGTTCCATTTAAACGTCAAACTCAATAGAACTTCTAGGAGGAGTGGTTCCACAAATGCCTTAAGTGTAGAAGTGTGATGCACTCCAAGGTAAACTGCACTCACACAGCTCAAAAACACTTATGTAAACCCTATTTTATATTTATATAAGGAAAAAAAGGTTCAGTTGTGTGTTCATGTCTTCTATTTAGCCCTGTTATTGACGTAATCTAGGCTGAAGAGCTACAGGCAAGGCTGAATTCTAGTCTCACTCAGAGGTGGGTTAAATTGTACTTTTCAGTATTTTTTATTGAAGTGACAGTAGCCTACTCTTACTTGACTAAAAGTTTTGGTTACTCTTCCCACTGTAAGTCTACAACTAAAGCTTTATGTTGACAAGATCAGATGATTTGAACATTTGTGTTTCTTACACTGCTCCTTCAAATAGGATTTAGTTTTGCCTCAATGAAAATAACAGATTTTTTATGATTATGTTTTGCCCTTACAATTACATTGACTTCAAATTATAAATCAGATGCTGCACCCCCACATTTACTCTTTAAGTTACTCTTACTTGAGTAGTACTTTTCCCAAAACCTTTTTTTGCTCTTACTCGAGTCATTTCTTGGACCACTACTTCGTACTTCTACTTCAGTAATATTATTTGTAAGTAACGTTACTCTTACTTGAGTATAATTTTTTGCCATGATTGGTCTGTTTTTAATTATTAATTGGTCTGTTAATGATTTCGGAACAAAGTAGTGAAATAAAAGCACCAGAATCACATAGAGAGGGGCGATGTTTTTTCAATAGAAAGTGAATTGGAGCCAGAGTCGAATCCCGTGTGGGTAGTGGGCTAGCTATGTCCATTTTCTAAAGTCTGTGGTTTAGACTATTACACTGGGGCATGATGACATAGCTTTTTGTTTGTGCCTATGTTTCTTAGTAGATGTTGGTTTTACTTTCTGACCAAATCCTCTAAAGTCTAAATGGACTAAGGCTGCCGTGTTACCCTTGTATTATTTTGGCGTATGTGACTGACTCAAACTTGCCCTTCACTCAAAGAAAGTCTATTGTATGTATTGTAATATTGCCTTGTGCATTGCATCCAGTTTACTTCTATTTACTATCTATTATTGAATGAAAGCTCTCTGCTCCCCCTTTGCCTCTCACACGCTGGCATTCTTTAGTCATAAATCCCTCTTTGCTTTGGAGACCATGCCTCCATCTTGGTAAAATGTCACAGATTTGCTTTTTATACATCTCTAGTTGAATGTATTTCTTCAAAACTTCATTGGAAAAGGAACAACAGAAAAGATGGATTTCCTGGTTTTATAAACAACCTTTCTGACTATAGTACGCGTTTGCATCCTATTGTGAAATCTCAGTGGCAGCTTAAAGGATTCTTAAGGTTAAACACAAAGATGCAATATACAACACAACCAGTCTGCATTCTCTCTTTTGTTTTCCCAATAAAATAAGAACGCAAAGTGGATATTTTTTATTTAGTTGAATTTTGTAAACTTGTTTTAATAAAGTTTGAAGGTATTGACTTCTAAGAGGGTTTTCTCGAAAGGCATTCACAGTTTCGGATGTTTGAACCTTATTAGCACTGACATTTCCACTCTTGTGTTTCTTCGAGTTGTATTAAAACTGTGCTTAAACACTTCAGTTCTCTAATTAATCACACCTCAATGGATAATTGTCTTAACTGTGTTGAATCGTAGAACTCAATTTGCTGAGTCTGCTCATTTTCATATTTAATATAACTGTACTTACTTATGATCAAGTCTGTTTTTGTGTTTCATATTGCTGTACTATGTTTCAGATCTGCAAAATCTGGAAATAACTTGTCTTGTATGGAGACCAAATAACCACATGGCAAAATAAGCTTTTGAACCAAGCAAACTGTTGGTGCATCTACAGGACATTGGCGTGGGCTGTGGTTTCAGGTGATGCCTCATGTGGAAAGTGCAAAAGTACATAGAAGACACGTATAATTGTCTTAGTATGGTATGTCAGATGGAGAAAAAAAGAGCGAAGGTATCTCCTGATCTCCATGTCAACTATCTACGGCAAGAGGTTGGCAAAGAAGACAGCAGTTCTCGGATTCACCTCTTTGAGCTCACTCGTCTTAGGTTCCATGTTCCTAGACCAACACTAAGAGACTGCCACTCACATGCTTTGCTTTGGGTGAGATTTAGGGATCTTCAGGTTTAAGATTTGGTTCCTGGGTTCCTCTCTGTGACCAAGGTCCAACTCCAATAACACGTTAACATTGATAATCAAAGATGATGTTTGAATGTTTCTCTTAAAGTCTTGTTTCGTAATTAGACCCTGCTCTGTATTATTGTCATATGTTACCACTAGATGCTATCTACATTACTGCTGTCTGAGAGTGTGCCAAGACCAGAGAGCACAGGTGAGTGTGAACAAAGGCCAGGTGAGGGATACATCACGATAAGATGGGATATATTTCAGAAACATAACTTTTGATAGCAAGAGAGGTTGGGATTTTTCCTGGGTCACGTTTCTCAGATGACCCAGGAAAAATCCCAACAGATAGTTCCAAGGTTTTCTCCCAATAATCCTTCCCAGAGCCTTGTATTGTCTCTTGTGTTGCGTGTTACCTCTGCTGGCCCTCAGTCCATGTGAAGTGTGTTACAAAGTATCATCTCCACATGATTTGGATGGCTCTCCAGCACGCTCATTGCAATCAGCTCTGTAAACAGCACAGCCCATTGTCCTGCAGAGGCTCAGGTCCTCCACTGCTCTTCACTCAGAGCTCTGCATTCATTATGAACCTGCTGTAATTGTGGGATTCTGCAGCTCGCACACACCTCCACTTCTCCTTATTATCCAGGATTCAACAGTGTGATGTAGAGAGTGTGCAAATCAGAAGATGACAGACTACAATATAAGTGCAGCAAAGACAATATGCAGAGCAGAGTTTTAAAGTGCATTTGACAGATTATTAATTAAAAAAACAACACACCAATTTACAAATGTTGAACGTGATGATTTCTATTAATGACTAGACCAGGGGTGTCCAAACTTTTTTCACTGAGGGCCGCATACTGAAATGTATTTGAAGCTGAGGGCCACAAACCAGTGTCGATACAGGGAGTCAAATGGTGCATTTAACACAGATTTGACAGAGACATTGTACCTTTAATAAGACTAAGATCATTTTGAGGTCTCTGTCGCAATGCAATGTGATGTTATTCAGGTTATAGAGGTAGAACTGCTTCAATTTGTAGTAAAAAAAATACTTCCTGATCAAGTGGGCCAGTTTAGGAGGAGGAATGAGGGCCAACAAAAATTGGTCTGAGGGCTGCATTTGGCCCCTGGGCCGTAGTTTTGACAGCCCTAGAGTAGACCCGAAAATTTGCTGTATTACAAGAAAATTTTCATTTCAACAATTCATTTTAGCAGCCCCCATCTGTATTAAATATTGTGATGTCATCTGAAACCCTGCAATATTGTTTTAAATGTATATATTATAGATGAATTTTATGTTGTAAACCTTCTCTTTGCATTGGACACTGGTTTGGAAACTGCAAGATAGTTTACATGATCTGATTCAATGCAAAAAAAAAAAAAAAAAAAAATCTGGGATAACTGTAGCTCAGCAGAGTTTGGTGGTTCTAATCTCACTCTCGACATAAACAGCTGGCTTAACCCACAGGTCCAAGCTCCCATTGATGTTGTGTCTTCGGGCAAGACACTTATCCCACCTTGCCCCCAGAGTCTTTGTGCACTGGTGTATATGCCATTTGCTATTGACTTGGATTTATATGCTAGATTTCCAGCTTGACCCATCAGTGTTCTTTATTTTTTTCTCCATTACAAATTACTGTGAAAATACTCAAATCTTCAGGAGTAGCAAACCGTTTTCAACAGAAACAGTATGAGACGGATGTGAAACAAGCTTGGGAAGATGCGATTAACAGCAGTTTTTGCATAGCCATAATATAATCACTTAAGCCTTTGTTGCCTTGACTTGAGTGTAAGGTGATATAAAGTGAATTCAAATATTAACGATTTTCATTTTAAAGCTTCTTTTCATATAAGCTCATTTGCTATACATTTGTTATTTATCCTTTGGGTAAGACTTTAAAGCTGATCTCCACTTTATTTGCAATTAGAGGACTACAGTAATAAAGCAGCCACTAAATAATGAAGATGTTAATTAAAAACATTAGGTGTAAGTAACTCCTGTTCAGTCAGCAAACAAGAGGTGTATAGTCGCTCAATTTAATACTATAAAACAGGTTTGCTCTGCAGGTCTATAAGAAGAGGTTAGGGTTAAGTTATGTACATATCAAGTTATCAAGTAGACAGTTGGTGGTTGATAAACGGAATAGTTCTGGTGGATTTTAGGTTTTCGGTTAAAGTAGTTAGTCAGAAGTGGGTAGAGTAGCCAAAAATTAGACTAAAGTAAGAGTAATGTTAGTTAAAAACAATGTTACTAAAGCAGAAGTACAAAGTAGTGATCCAAGAAATTTGTCAAGTAAGAGCAGTATTTGGGAAAACTACTACTCAAGTAAGTGTTGGGACGTAACATCTGATTTATAATTTGAAGTGACTGTAATCAGGAGGATAGATCGTTTCATACATTATAGGTATTATCAAGCTCGCAGTCGCAGACACTACAGGATTTTCAGTCTTAAATGACTTTAAAACGTGCGTCATGTGAGGTTGTAAATCTCCGAGTGGAAAGACTGCAGAGATCAGATCACGCCGTTTTGTGGACTGGGTGTCATTATTTTACAGAGGACAAATTCTAATGCACAATCTGGATGAGAATGCTACTTTTGAACTTTCCAACTTTAGGAGAGATGAGTAATAAGAGCGCAGCGGATTCAGAATCTCATACGAAGATCCTAAGTTGGCTCACGTCTCCCTGAAGTCGAGAAGAAGCAAATCGGCTCCTAAATCGGGCAAATTATTAGTGTTTGGCAAGCGTAACACACAATGGGAACAGTAACCAAAACTTCTACTGAAATAAGAGTACTGTTCAATAAATAAAAGAGTGCTACATTTCTATAAAAAGTTACTGAGAGCTACTACTCAACGCTGGTCAACATAATTGGTATAATTCAAAAGGAATGCTTCAAAGTTTAGACCCGCACCAGTGCTATCCAACTGTCTTTCTACATCAACATTAAATAACATGTGGCCAGTGCTTTTCTACGAGAGTGCTTTTTCTATCTTCACAGCGGAGGTATTATAGCCTCTGGTAGTAACATCGTTGAGCTGGAACCGAGTGAAACAGGGATTTGTACTTAACTTTAAGAGGAAACACTGGAAGAAGACCTCAACTACTTCACATTTCTACAAGATGTCTTAATGTTTTATAACAGAAAACCACAAAACAGATCTGCGTCTTCTTACAAGCACCACTGGTAACAATTTCGTGGCATATATGTTGTTTATCTAGAAAATTAGCACTTGAGCACGCACTTAAAATAGATCAATAAAATGTGCTTTTCATTTAGAAACACTGTCGCCTATGTTTTGTGCATATAATTTGAGCAATAGTTAAAAGTGGAGCAAGTATCAAATCTGTCCTTGGGTTATAAAACGCAAGGTTATAACGATTATGTACCTAAAACTTTATTTAGATGAAAAACTAATTTGCATGTTCAGCAAGTTCGAGGATGATCACATGGTTACTCTATAATAAAGAACATGGGTTGCGAAATATTCTAAATTTAATTGGTAAAAATGGCGAGTATTTGTGTGAAAAAGTTCCTTACGATAGTCCTCAAACAATTTTTTTTTTAGTCACACTTGCTGCCTAATAATTATAGGATCTGCAGTTCAGTTCCTATTCAGTCATTTCCAATTGTTTTGTGCCTATGAGCAAAATTGACACCTTATTGACACCTGATATGCTTGGATTATTTTAATGTAGTGATCTACAGTCTATGATCTGTCAGTAAAAGCATTAGGTTTGGAGCAGAGTTTTGGACTTTGGAGTGCTATTTTTGTGTTAAAGTGGGACTAAACACCTAAACTCCGCCCACAACCACATTTCAAACTCCACGTAATCAGACATACCTGGCTGTAATCATGACAGTTTTGCGTGATGTCACCAAGCACTTAAAATTGCGGTGGCCACTGGATCCAGGACACACTTATTGTTTTATAGTTTTTTTGAACAGAAAGCTGCAAATATACCTAGTTTGCACTAAAATGACCAAAAACGCATTAGGAGTAGATAATGCTATTAAAACAACATTGACAACATAGTATTGAAAAAAGTGGATTTATTGTTTAGTTCCACTTTAAATAAGCCGATTAAAAGCCGTGCTTGTTTATATTTATGAAATCAATACTGAAAACCATTTTTATTTTGTTTTTGAAAAGAAAAAAAAAAATTGTACTGGCCCAAAAAGACGGATCAATATGAGGAAAACAAATTGCGATTTATCTTTTTGCTGTGTTGCCCAGACTTACATGAGGCTATATAATTGACCTATTTATACTTTGCAGTGCTATCCTGCTGGGGGGAGTAACATGTATGTCTATGGTAGAATCTTCAGCAGTTACCATGGAGACACAATACATACAATAGCAACAAAGTTTTAAAATTTAAGGTGTTTGATTTTCAACAAAAGTTTGAGAGCGACCAAGTGAAAAAGTGTTGGCTAATGCTGCATTTTAAGAGAAGGTGGAAAAGTGCAAAATTGTGACCGAAATGTTACTGAAGAGGGACTTGTTTAAAGTGCCCATATTACACTATTTTCTGATCTACAGGAAGTTCTCCAATGTGCTTTTAACTCCATGCACTTTCATTAGAATCATGTGGATGATTTCAGTCCTGGAACTGCCCATCTCTACTGAACAAAAGGTAAAAAGTAGCTGTTAACTACCACTTCATGACATCACACGGTGGAACAGAGCATTTTGAGTTTTGGAGACGTAGACAGACTAATAATGCGTGTGTGACTGAAATAAAACACAAGTCCAGGTATATTTTTGATGAGGTACCACATTCTAACACGGCTTTAAGCTCACAAGAATCCAAGAAGAACTCACCTATTGTACTTTCAACTAAGTCAGTTCTTTATAGACAGATTGTGTCAAAAACATAGCTCAGATTAAAGTCTAACAGAGCGGTGCCTCGAGTTAGCATCACACCCGCAGGGAATCTTGACGACATCAACAGCAACGTATCAACAGTAGTATTTATTTTAGAATCATCAAGCATTCATTTTTTGTAAAGAGGTAAGAGTACATGGCTAAAAATGCTAAAAACTGTGTTGCTAACATCCTGCTGGTGCTTGAACGAGTTTCGACAGCTGATTTTAAAATGTACAAGTTGAGCTGCTGAATAATTCCATCGATTGTCCTTTTTGTCTTACACAGAGTTCATCCCCGGTCCCTTCACATTTGATTTTGTGAATACAGAGTGGGGATAAAATGTGACAGTTTGCTGGTGAAAAAGATAGCGGAGGATACATTATTTATTAAAAACCACTGAGATGACCATCTGGACAGCGTCTCCTCTCCACTGCAGCCCTCACTAAGTCATTTCCAGCATCTTACCATCTCTATCATCTCCCCTCTATATTTTGCTAAACTGGCATGCATTGGTTTGCCTTGGCACGCCGGTTTTGGCCTCAGTTCCGTTCTCATTCATAGCCCCGGGTTGCCTCTCCCTTTCCCACAAGTCTGCTGTTGCATGCACACTGAAAACCTCTCCAAAATTCCTCTATTTGGTTTTGGATCGTCACAGGAAAAGGGTGGCACCACCCATGGCCCCCCTCCAGTGCGACACAGGGAGAGGGCCGGCTTCCAGTCCTCTTCCGATCCTTGCCAGTCCATGGAGTTCGGTTGCCAGGTTGGTTGGGAGATGGAGGACGGAGGGAGAGGAGGAGAGAGGGAGGGCTACCCAGTGGGATTGTGGGATCACTTTGCTTTGACCCATATCCCTCGTTCTGCTCGGAAAATCTCTATATGAAAACAACCCAATTATTGTTGACCCCAGCGCGGGCTCCAAAACACTGCAGTCACTAATTAAAAGCGAAGGGTCTTCCTGTTCCAGCTTTTGTTTTTGCACACTGAGCCGGAGCGAGTGTTGTAGTTGAAATGAAAGGCCCCCTTAGCGTGTCGCGGGGTTTGGACAGGACAGATCGCACATGGTTAGCTTGAGTGGAATAATAAAGTATGATTGTGCAGAACTTTGCTGGAGGCACCCGCTCGTAGAGGATTTAAATTGGACACGAAATCCACTTTTTTCCTCTACTAAACTATATATATGATGTGTTAACAGCATTATCTACTATTACTCCTACTACTACTTTTGGCAACTTCCATGCAAATGAGATAAATTTGAAATTTCTGGTCGAAAATGCCTAGAGTTTGCGATGCTTTCAGTCGCCAGTGCAATTGTCAGTAGCTGGTGACATTACAAAAAACTGCTGATTACATCTAGGCGTATCTGATTACAAACGCCTGGCTGCAGGGGCGAAGTTTCAAGTATGCATCACTCACCAATCACACTGCTCCTTATACTTCTAGACCCCGCCCCTCCTCACTCTCCCCTTTACCCCTCCAGGTACTGCCCAGTTTAGCAGCTCTATTTGAAATGTAGCTGGGGGGTAGGTATTTAGTGCCACTTTAAAGGTACAAGTAAAAATAGAGATGCATCCGTAAGTCTGTCCTCACAGTATGGCAGTTTACCATCCCACAACTTTGGCCTTCAGATTGGGCTTGTTGAATATAATTAGATCATTAGAATTAATTAATTTGGTTTAAAATGTAGCACTTTCAAAAGTCATATATCCATCTAAACTGATTTTTTGTTCATTTTTACTTTCAAACTTGTTTCTTTTTAGTAGTTTATGTACAATACAAAAGGCCTCACAGACCAAAATCTTATAATGACCTTTTTATTAGCCCTATTGCGTTGGATGCTATCGCCGCCGATAGACTTGCAATTGCGAACTTTCCATTACCGTAACTCTGCAACTAATTGTGCTCTCATTGTCCCTCGAAGACGACCAATCAGAGCGCAGGTGTCACCGGAATGCTCCCATTCAGTTATTTGACGCATCAAAGGAAAAAAAAGGATGGATACGTAAAATAGAGGCTGTTATGTGAAAAAAAGCAAAAGTACAAGCTGATACTTCCTTTAACATGATTGTTATGGCTAAAAAATAGAAGAAAAAAAGTCTAGGTGAGCTATAACGGTCTATAATGTGCTCAGTCCTTAAAGGGTTAAAGGCACAGTGTGTAACTTTCCAAAGGTGACGCATCATCCGTATGTTTCCATGGAAATAGATAGTTAAAACCACACTTTGGAGTTTAATCCATACTCTTTTTTTCCAACGCTTACTCTTTTGGCAAAAAAGTTACATTCTGTGGCTTTAAGTATATTTGAATAATAGTACTACCATGCGACAAAGCTACAACAACCTTTATCCTTTTGGCAAATCTAGTTAAGGTCCAAAAATTGAACTCACAACTAATTTAGGGCAACAATTCTTTCCACTGTTTAAATCTCACTGTGTTATTAAAATGTTGCTGCTGTGTGTTGGCATACAGAAGCACCATAAACACACCAAAGATTGCTCGTGTTCTGTTTGTAGCAAATTAAAACCTGCTTGTCTAGGACCTTGTTAGAAGCTCCATAGCCGGCATCGCTGTGATTTGATGGTAAAACCCGAATCACAGATCCATCTAAATAGGCCGCACCTCTGCACCGGTCGTACCCTGAGGACCCAGAGAGCGCTGTCATCGGCCTGTCCATGTGTGTTTTGTGTGTGTGTGTGTGTGTGTTTCTCCGACAGCAGCCTCCAATCCAATCTCTATTTCATTCAATTATGATGGTCCAGGGCAGCTGCAGGCCAGGGCTGTGTTTGCCCTCCAGAGGGGCTGGTGTCTGCTGTGGCCCCAGTCCCATCTCTCCACCCACACCTCCAGCACACCCCGCACTGACACTGCGGCCCACATAAACAAACTGTAATGGAAACATGGCCCTGGGAGTATACAGCATGCAGCAGATATATGGCGCATTTATAGTCCAGGGGTTTGTTTTTTTTGGAAGCTGGTGTTGGTATTCTCTGCGTATTGAAGTCTATTTTTATTTTATCATAGTTTATTAGTTTACTTACTATTATTATTCATTGTTTTTATGTTGTTCCATATCACCAGCGCAAGTTCTTAGTTTGTGAATTTTTTGTTCAGTGACAATGGCAAGAAATCCCAATCAATTTTTGATTCCCAGCAGGGGGCGGACCAATCACAGGGCAGCATTGAGTGAACCAAAACTAACATGGCCGACAGATGTACTTTAGCCTATTTTAGCAAAAACACAGACTATTTTGTTTGTGAAAAGCATGTAGAAGGTAAGAGCGTTGTACAT
This sequence comes from Periophthalmus modestus, assembly GCA_019594935.1. Taxonomy (NCBI): domain Eukaryota; kingdom Metazoa; phylum Chordata; class Actinopteri; order Gobiiformes; family Gobiidae; genus Periophthalmus; species Periophthalmus modestus. Next base: position 15,916,000 of record JAIEZT010000026.1, read on the forward strand.
TTGTGGACAGGGAAGATGTCTGTGCTTTTCTCTCAACTGGATGTTTTGATTTTTGGCTAGTTTCGCTGTTGTGACTCTTCGACCAATCAGATTTAAATTTTTCTCATGATGTTCCGGCCTTTTTTGATCATTTTCAGGGAGCGCCGTTCCAGATTGATAAATGTGTAGAACGCAATTCAGACTGCTACAAATATCCATAGAATGTATACATAAATCAACATAGCTAACCTGCTAGCTAACCTTCGATTTGAGTGACAGCGTAGCTAAGCTCTCACCCTATGCCAAACCAGCGATGTGGCAGAAAGAGGTGTTGCAGTCAGCAGTTTCGCTCCAGATTGGCTCTTTGGTTGGTTTGATACTTGTGGTTGGATTTCCAAATATGGAACTGGGCTACAAATTCGCCGCTATAACCGCTAGCCTCGACGAGCTTCATTCGACTGGAGCTGAACTCTATGGGTGACGCCACACTCCCTTAATCTGCTTCTTTATACAGTCTATGCACATTTCACTTTGTCGTGAGCCAGGTTAATTAGAAGGAGCTATGGGAACTGAATGCAACAGTTATAACAATAGAACCAGAATTAGCTAATCAAGTTTGTCACATATATAAAGCAAATGAACTGGTAATACTTTTACATCCATACATTGTTCACTATAGTTTGTTGCTACGTCTACAATGTCATTTACATCTACATTTTCAAATTCAGATGAGAGAAAAATAAGACATAACCTTATTTATAGATGTATTTTGATGAATATGTTAGCTATAGCAATTATTTTTTCTAGTCAAGGCTACAAATGCAAAGTTGTAACATATGTATACTCCAGTAAGAAGAGGTTAGCCCTTTTCATAACATCTGCTTGGCATTTAAAACATAAACCTTTAATTAAAACCCTTATTGTTGCACTTCTTTAACTCTGGCATTTAGCGAAATCTAGCCACTCCACAACTTCGTACGGGAAGGGAACATAGCATAGTCAAAGTGCTGTTTATATATTAGCTTCATGAAGTGGGAGTTTAATAATGACTTGCTAAAAAGAACACATGACTGCCAAATGGAGATGCGAGCCAGTGGTCTGTAACTAAACTTGGGGCTGAACCACTGACGGCTAATTGGTGGCTGGCACTTAGCTTAGCGTTTTTCGACTGGAGTGTTAGCGTCTTCTGGTGCTAGCCTACATATTCGTTGTCAGATGTCCAGAGTTTTAAACTGCGTGGCACCGAACTGAACACAAGGACTTTTGTTTCCTGAGGGCAGCTCTCAGCTACGCCACGGTTCACGCTGGGTAATGAGTGGAGGTGTTAAAGGTTGTGTGAAAGTTTCGCAATAAATTCGGATTTGTAGTGATAATTTGTGATTTTGAGACTGGAAGAACAATGGAAGGTTTTACAAGTGGGGTTTGAGTGGTACTTTATAAACTTGAAGAAACCAGAGGGATATATATGGCGTCATTTGGTCTTGTAATGGATAATGGAGGCCTGTAAAGTGCACTTGAACCCGCAATGTTCTTTTGGTATAATGTCTCCTTTGAGACAAAATGTTCTTTATTTCATTAATTCTTTATGTATTTAGCTGTGGTGGGAAATACTGCAATTTTGTACCCCAGTAAAAGTATAGTTACATGGCTAATAATGTACTCAGTTACACGTACTGATGCCAAAACTGTACTTAAGTAAAAGTAAAAAGTTGACACATGAAAAATAAATACTACTCAAAGTACGAGATACTAGTTTATAGTAACTGACTTAGTAACTTAGTTTGAAGCTGTAGTAGTTGTGAGACAGGCGTGGACTGGGACTCGTATAACTTTAAATTAATTAAACTCATTAAATACATTTATTCACATATTACAGAGCAAAAGATGAAGTTTAAATCTGTCAATTCTTCTTTAACTCCTCTCTCAAACCATTTCTTTTCTCTGGCTAAGATCTGAACATCACTATCTTCAAAGGAGTGGTTAGAGGCTTTGAGATGGAGATGTACAGCAGACTGGGGTCCAGAGGTGCTCTCACGTCGGTGTTGGTACGTCAACTTATGGAGTAGCTGTTTAGTTTCTCCAATGTAACGCTCACTGCACTCTTCACTACACTGAATAGAGTAGACTACATTACTTTGTTTATGGCTCGGAGTTTTGTCCTATAACAGTTATATAATTAGAATTTTGCTCTATTTGCTTTAATTTTTTTAATTAGAAGATCTGCTTTTTTCCACCCCAAGTTCCCACTATTTTTAATTGAATGTAATCATAATATGCTCATTAGTTACTCCATAGCTAATTGTTGGCAGCCGTAATTTAAAAAATGAGAGAATTTTTAGAATATCTATGAAAAAAAGGTTTTCTACCTCAATCAAACTCAAACTGTTTACTGACCACTTGAGTCTGGAAGTAAAATATTTAACACTATCTTGACAAGTCTACATGGGTGGCGAGAAAAACTGGATAAAATCTATTTGCGTCTTTAATAATTTCATATTTTGACTCGCCAGATTTGAGGAGTGTTTTAAACTCTATATTCTTGCAATAAGTTTGTACATGTGTGTCTCTTCCCACTACAGCGTCCCACTCAGTCCTCCTCGTCCCCATCTCCAACTTGGATTCTGTAACATGTGCTAATGTGTTCCCAAAGCCAAAGAATTTTGTGTTGAACTCATGCAATCAGGCAATCTGTCCCTCTTCGTGTTCAATGCGTATCCAAATATATGTACATCTATACTGCGCACTCGGAGTAGCAAACTGTTCTCTGAGAAAGCTGATGCAATTTGGGGTTTAAACTTTTCACACCAACTAGCAGAAAATGTTTCGCTTTCCAACTTCGCCCATACAAGAACAAAAAGGCAAAAGGGATAAACATAAGCGCTAAATCAGAATGAATTCAAAATCAAATGAAAAGAAGTTGAAGTCATAACTAAAAAACAGATAGTGATGCCACCAATTTACAAGTTAGATCTGCAGAGAGGTGTATGTATGTATGTTTTTTCTAGGATTTTAGTTTAATACTGCGGGGTTTTTTTGTTGCAATATTGTCCTTACTCTGTCCCTCCCACTTTTGCCTCTAAATGCTCCAAACCTCGCTTTCTTTATGGTGGCACTCCCAGTTAAGTGGCAATGAAATGGAAAACAATATAAACCCACCAGTAAAACCGTACAGACAACTCGTCCACCCAAAAGATAAAACAGAACCAAAGCACAAATGTAATACAAAATACCCGGCATGTCTTGCGATAAAACATACATCGGAGGAAACAGGGAGGGCATTCAGTACATGGAAAAAGGGACGTAGAACAGAATATGAGAAGGAAACAGTGAAGGCGTGCACACGAGCAACAAAACACAAAGAAGAACAGGAACAAGTCAAATCGTCCATTTCTGACCACTGCAACAGAGAGAACCACATTATGGCCTGGGACGGAGCGTGCATCATTGGGACAGAGGACAACAAACATTGTCGCTGGATTAAGGAAGCAATTGAAATATGGAGACACACCCACAGGACTTTGAACCGGGACAAGGGGGCTTTTTTGCTCTCACACATCTGGGATACTGTCCTGAAGAAGTCGGATTGCAGTCGTTTCGTCCTATCTCCATCGGTAGGAAAACGGCGCCAAATCAGCTGACCAGACATGTCACAGCAACATCACGTGACCACTCTGAGGAACACCCCTAGTGCGCAGTCGAAACCGTCAGGTGTGAAAAGAAACTGGAAAAATAATCAATTAAAATAAGCTGGAATCCCATTCATTTAAATCTAGAAATTGGAGACGTTTTGCTGCTAAAACATGATATAAAGTAGGTTCATTTGTGCAAAAGCTTTACTCCAAACTCCAAAGCTTTAAAAATGGCTTTGGAGTCTGTATAGAACTTATTTGCTGTTAAGATCACATGCAAAACGATGGCGGCGCCCACAGCAACTTGCCGTAAATAACAGGTGAATAGAGCCCTAGAGTCTAGCAGAGCAGACAGGGAATTTAACCATCCAAAGTAACAATGAAAGTTTGCAAACACATGTACATTATCAGACCTTTTTGGCGGCTTCGGAACTTTATTACGATGAGGTTTTATTTAATTTATTTATATACAAGCATGGCCATTTTCACTGTTAACATTTGAGAGACCTTTGGACGATGTAGAATAAACTGTATTAGTAAGAACACGTGTGATGCTTCAGTTCTAACGCAAGAGAAGTATATTTACAAGTAGAGGACCCGGCATCAGCAGACATGAACCCTCAAGACACTGAGATAGTATGGTCCATTCCAGTGCAGTCCTGTCTGGTTAGAGTCTGGTCTAGTCTAACTATGCTTCGCTTGTAGGTATTATTATATCTCTGATGATTTAGGCCAAGATAACAAGGGCAGATTTGTACTTCATTTACCCAAAGCTTCTTCTTCTGTGATATCACTGCCGTCCCCACACATCTGACCTCAAGCCACTATTTTTAGATGGGATTTGTGCTTACTAATGAGCCCTCCATTGTTCACCTTTGAATATGCTGTAGACAAAGCACACACCAAAATCTCTGGACATTGATCAGGACTTCTACCATTTCAAGAAAGGGCAAAAAGCACGCACCAAATTAGTATTAATCATTATACTGTCATATACTTAAGGTCTTTTGCATGTGGTTTTGTTTTCCAATTTCTTAAAGGTGCACTATGTAACTTTTGTGGAATACTTTGATTCAATTACACCTCTCCACAGATTTTACCTGTAACATGGCTTTGGCCTCTTCTCCATTGAGATAGATCAACAAGAACATAATGAAGAAAAGCAGGTAGCATGCCCTCCACGAGATCCATCCATCCATTTTCTTCCACTTCTGGGGCTGTGTCGCGGGGTCAGCAGTCTAAGCATGGACTTCCAGGCTTTCCACTCCCCAGACACTTCCTCCAGCTCCTCCAGTGGGACCCCAAGGCGTTCCCAAGCCATCACTCCTGCATGTTGTGGGTGTCCTGGGCCCAGAAAAGTTACAGACTCCACCTTTAATTATTGAAATATTTTTGCCTTTACATGAGGTTTTTTCGCAGTAGATGTGTACAGTATATCATTTTTATTCCTGCCACTGGGTTACATAAATTTTAAATGTTTGGAATTTGTCAAAACATTATGTATTTGTTCTCCGCAGGTTAAACCCTATAGCTATAAACGTGGCAAGCTGTCTGTCTTTTACACTGCATAACTTATATTTTATACTTTGAAATCGCAGTTTGGTGAAAGTTGCATAATGAGCACATGTTATTTTTGATGTTGATCCGTCTGGTATTTCCTCAAATGTCTGGTACAGAGTGTGCTTGGTTCAGTGCAGCAAAATGTCAGGAGCAGTGTGCAAGAAGTACTTTGAACACCTTGGCCTTGGTATTTCCTTTAGTATCACTTCGAAACATGTATTTGTCTAGCTTAAAAAAATACCTCCTGGTTTAGCTGTGCTTTGAACATTGTGTACAGAAAGCGCCAGCAGAGGGCACAAGACATAGGTCTGCTAGTGCACTGAAGCGTTTTGTATCACGCTAAAAAGATTCACGGCTAGGTCGAAGTTGCTAGGAGCATAATGGTGGTGGTTTCAGATTATCAGAACAGGTTTGATTATCCATTTGCTTGATTCTGGTGTATGTGTGTTAGTTAGTCTGGATGTCTTTTATGGACTCATGGACTTCACTCAAAATGTTATATTCACTTAACCCCCACCACTTAACTTTTTTTTTTTCATTTTGGATGTTTTAATTGCACTAAAAATCCAAAAAAGCCCTAGGTTCCAATTGATTACTGTGAGTGGTCTTACTTGGCCCTCATCTTGCTTGTTTCCATGTTCCTTTGGCCATAACTATAAGACTCTTGTTAAAACTATTAACAAAAGATGCAAAGGGGCAATGGAAAGCAGGGTAAATGTACGTACACTGTCGGCAACTGGAACACATTAAAATCCACCAGAAACTTGTCTAGAATTGTTGACCCCCCTTATATGGTCTTGCTGTTGTGACTATAGTAGTTGTGACATTCTGGATGTTTTCAGTCTGATGTTGGTCTTATAAATACAAATACAACTGGTCAAGGTGATGAGAGCAGAGTCATAATGTTGTCAAATGTGAATCATCAATAGCTGAGCCAGGAGGCATCTGCTATCGGGGGCCTCAGAGACAAATTTAACGAGTATATTTAAAAAGAAAAAAAGGAAATGAAAGTAAAAAAAACAAGAACAGAACAGATGCTTTTCTTATTATTCCACCCCCTTCAAACTTGGCCTTTTCTCTCAATTCAAAATGTTCAATGTCTTTTATTGTTTGTATTGTCTCTAATATCACAATAATTAAAAAAAATAATAATACAAGGTGACATAATCTATTTATTTAGAATCAACATTTAACCTTTTAAGTTTTATTTTAATATACTCAAAAATATATTGAATTGACACACGTTTGAATCGCTACATTTTATACCCGCTCAGTACTTTTCAAACCACCATTTTTGTTTATTTCCCTCATAGCACGGCTAGTTCTTAATTCTGGCCAGCGCATTTGGCCGCATCCCCCCTCCACCCCTTCCCTCCACCCCTCTCTCACATCAGCAGCACCTCTGGCTCTTGGGGGACCTTTGGGTTGGTCTCACCGACAGATGGTCAAGGTCGAACCAAGCGCACACGGCTACATCAAACTGGAGCCAAAACACACACTCCAGCTTCCAATGTCACATCAGAGGTGATCCAGCCCCTCTCATCCTCACTTCAAACTCTTTACTCAGGAAAAAAAAAAAATGTTTGAACCAAAAAACAAATAACCAATATACAGTTAGTCCAAAATTCAGTAGACATGGAATTGATTAAAAGTCGGATCACATTTGTCTAGAGTCTGGGAGAATGAGCAAACCTGACATTCTCCACACTGCCCCATCAGGATTTAGAGCTAAAAGTTCACCTGAATTATGTATTATTGCCAATACCAACAAGAGCTAAGCCTTTTTGAATTGCAATATTTAGATGTTAGCTTGTGCTGACTCTATCCAAGTGCTATGTACATTTTCGAGATTGTGATTTACATTCATGTTTCATAGTTATGAGTTTGAAGCTAATTGAGTGACAAAATAATGATCTGAATCACTGAATAATTTGAGTTAAACACCTACATTCCCACAACCAAATTTCAAATAGCTGTTAAACTGGGCAAGGGGGCTGGACTCTGGAGGTATAAGGTACATGGTTTAACAGGTACCCACTTTTTACACTTCACCTCTGCAGTTTAGGTGTTTGTAATCAAAACACCTGGCTTTTATCAGGGCAGTCATGTGTGATGTCACCAACTACTGCAGCCAGGTGTGGAGGCAGCAAAAAATGTCAGTGTTTTTGAACAGAGATCTGCAAATTTACTTGATGGCTAAGAACAGTAGATAATGCTATTAAAACACCGTATACACAGTTTAGTAGAGAAATAAAGTGGGTTTAGTGTTTCCACTTTAATAATTCAGGCTCATTGAACTTCTCTTGAACATCTTTGCTTCGCATTTAGGTAAAGTTAGAATAATCTTTTCTTTTAAGTATTTTGCCTTGTGAAATTTCTATACAAAAGCAATGAGAAAAGAAGCATTTGAAAGTCAAATAGAAGTTTGTTATTGCGGATGCAAGTTAGCTGCAGTGAATTTTAACATTGAGTTACTTGACTGACCAGGATGTATAGCAGGGGTGTCCAAACTTTTTCTCCCCGAGGGCCACATACTGAAGCATATTTGAAGCAGAGGGCCACACCCAGAGAGGCCACACCCACAGGGCGTCAAATGGTGCATTTAACACAGGTTTGACAGAGACATTGTACCTTTAATAAGACTTGGAAGATTATTTTTAGGTCTGTGTCACAATGCAGTGTGATTCAGATTATAGAGGTAGAATCTCTTCAGTTTCTAGTAAAAATACTTCCTGATCAACTGGGCCAGTTTAGGAGGAGGCATTAGGGCCAACAAAAATTGGTCTGAGGGACACATTTGGCCCCTGGCCCGTAGTTTGGACAGCCCTGATGTATACTATGCATTTAAAGGAACTGTGTGTAATATTTAGATTTTAAATTCCATATATATTCCCTATCTGTGTCCCAGGTGCAAGGTAAACAACTTCGAATCAAATACAGATTTTCCTGACAGATTTATTCTTAATTACAAAACACCGGACATGATGGCCATGTTGTTTTTGTTATAATTTGGTGTTTTGGTTATCATGACAATTATCCAATCAGAGCCTCACACAAGTCTCTCATTTGGATTATCAGTTTCAGGGCTGAAATCCTGTTGGTTTAAACCCTAAACAACTCTCTCTGATCCAAATCCCCACTACCTAAACCCTAGAACCTGCAGTCAGATCTGTGGAGAGGCAAGCCTACAGTAAAAAACGTGTTGTTATATAAAATGATATAAAAGTTCAATACCATACTATAGAACATTCCAGGCAAATCGACAACATCTCCATGGTGATAAGCAAGTGAAAAGTTGCTTAGCGCATATTTAAACTCGCCTCATTTCCAAAAACTCATATGACATAACATTGCACCATGAAATTTGAAGCTACAATTTTTCCAGACAAAACCCAAGTCTGTAGCATTTGGACACTGGTGATGTAGTCTTGAGTCATTTTGCCGGGATGTGTTTATTTCTAATGAGTAACTGGCACTTACATGTTTGTGTGGTCTGTTATGCGATACCTCATGTACATTTAGCACTTGAGAAGAATGTCTGTATTAGAGCTGTATGAGAGCGAGGATGCAGGAAAATGACTGTACAGGCCCCATAAGTGACTCATTAGACCTTGTTTATCCGTTTCAGCCAACACTCTGCTCTGTGCTGCAACAGGGAGGGTCCTACAAATGGATCCCTACATAATGTCCAGATCCTGTTTCTAATTGATTAACGACTGTGTAATGAGGAAGTAGTCGGCATTATGGGTTTGTGTCCGCACGAGTAACTTTTTTTCTGGTGTTTCTGGTGATAATATTTGTGCAAAATTGTGTTGAGATGCACAATTCCTCTATTTTTATATTCGCCATTGTTTCAGACGTTGGGTTTATGGTTCAATTCCCGTAATGTTTGTGGCCTCAGACAGGACACTCACTCTGCATTCTTCGTTCGCGGTTTGGGGTATTGCATGTATGTCTATGGAGATATGTTTAGCAGCTGCCATGGTGACACAATGTGCACATTACCAAGCACAGCCTGATACATCTTAGGATTATCTAACATAAACAGCACTTTTTCCGGAGCCTGTGATCAATACGAGTTCATTTTTCATGGTGCAGTTTAGATGTTAAGTTTTTCAACAAAAAAGGAAGCATGACTAGCTAAAAATCTATTGGCTAATGCTATCTATTTTTGTGACCGTGCCTCTAATTCGTTCTTTCTGGTGCGGGGTATGCTACTTGCTTGTCTACACAGAGATGTTATTTCTTAGTCTGGAATGTTCCATAGTGTTTAGCATTTTATTCAACTGCATGTGTTTTTTGTCTTTAGAAACACACATCTTAAGTGAGTGATCTCTGCAGGCTGTGAACTCTCGCTGCAGCACCTGGTCTGTCTTAAACTATCCAGCTTGGTGGTATCACCCTGCTTGCCCCCATGGAAAAATGGAACATTCAAGTTAAATGTATAAAATCACTATGGAGAAGAGAGATTGGCAAAGTTGCATAGCGCACAATTTAAGACTGAACTGCAAACGAAATAATTTTGTGAAAAAAAGTATATTCAAATCCAATGAATATGGATACATTTGGGCGATATGATAAACCACTGCAATACTACATACATATAATGAGCTGTACATTCAGATGTATGGGTATGACAAGCTAGAACCATCTCTCATTTTACATATGTTCAAATCAGTCTGTAATTGTCTTTTCTAATCTTTCACATTTACCATCTTAATTAATGGTATAAATCATCTCTACACTTGCATGTCTGGCTCTCTTTTGTAACCACTAGAGGCCGCTATCGTGTGTAACTAATCACAAAGCCAAATGAAATGATCAAACTGCGCTCCCTGGTCAAATGAGCCAAAACTGATCGGGACACTTCCCCCTCACAGAGCTGTCTCTAATACATACTGTGGTGCCATTGCCTCCTATAGGACAGCACTGAAGACTGAAGCTGCCACTGAAACAGTAGAAATATTACAATTGTATTAATATGCGTAGCTAATGCACCATTTGATTTGATAGTGAGCTAACAGTGTGTTTGTCGCTGCTTGTATTCACGGCTCTAATGCGCTGGTCCTGGGGATTTCCACAGCAAATAAGTGACATAATCTGTTCTATCCATGACTTGTATTTTTCAGTGAAGATTTGGTGCATGTAACTCTTTTCCACAAAGCACAAATAAACTGACATACAGAAGTAAATTAGATGTATTGGTTAAATTGGAGGAGTAACAGGGGTTGTCAAAAGTATCAAAAATCAGATCAAATACCATTAACAATTTAAAACTAAATATTTCTTTTGAAACGTAAAAAGTCCTTAAATGTTCCATATAACAGCAAGCAGAAAAGCATGAACACTTATACTGTACATTAAAAGAACTGCAAATAATATAATATCACACAAGGACAGTGCATTGGAGTGTGGGATTCGAACCCCCAACCTTCCAAGTATTGCACATGCTCCTATTACATATTAATAATAATTTCTTGCACTTGCTTTAGAGCAGGGGCGTCAAACACATTTTTACCAAGGGCCACATCAGCAAAATGGCTGCCAGATGTAAGATAAATCCAACTACTTTTTTTTTTTTAACTGTTTCTGTATTTATTACTTGCTCAGGTTACAAATATTGCATATACATTTGCCTAGATGTATAAATATGGCGCTGTAACTGCGTATCTCCTGATAAAATGCCATTTTAAGACCATCATACCTTTTAATTTACCCTGTTGAGGGCCACATAAAATGATGTGGAGGGCCACATTTGGCCCACGGGCCTTGAGTTTGACACATGTGCTTTAGAGGCTCGTCAAAGCCCCTCAAAGCACTACTCTCTAGTCATTATTCATTCACTCCATACTCTGCGATGGTAAGCCTCTACTACAGCCACAACTGACCTGGGACCGACTGACAGAAGGGAGGCTACCGATCTGCGCCATCTGTACCAATCATTCACGCACCCACCACTTTTATTCTTGACAGTGTGGGGGGAAGTATCTTGCCTAAGAACACAGTGACAGATTTTGGTCCTCCAAATAAATACATTCTTGGCTCCACCACACTTGAACACATACATTTTCCAGCCTGTAGCATGTTGTAAGTGATAAATGGCTGTAACCTTAGAGCAAGCCTATTATAGAAGCTCTCTATTTCATTAAATGATAGTCTATCAGCAGAGTGGTTATCACCTGTTGTGTGGAAATGGAAAATGACATGAAGAATTGCCGCCCTGTTGTTTGGTTCAGCGTCCAAGCTCCACTTGAAGGAGACTGATTCAGAAGTCGTGCAGTGGGGTCTTAATAAAAAATAAACTAAAGTTTCTCCACTGTGTCTGCTGGGTCGGAAATACAAAGTCTGACTTGTATCATAGTTTTTATTCGTTAGCTCCTCCATTCAGATTTTTATATGAATAGTTAGCTCCTCCCATGAGATAGATATAAGGCAGTTTCCGCCAGTAATCTGACCAGAACTGAAGAAACGGCTTGGATGAGCAGCGAAACATCTTCACTCTTACAACTTTTTGTCCAGTTTACAGATTTAACTTTGGCTTTTACATAATTGTTATTACAATTATTTAAGTTCTCAGTAGTTTGAACCTGTTTGAACTGTATAATTAGAGTGGAAGATGCTGATTAGAGCAGCGGTATATATCCTATATAAAGGGAGACACTACCAGCAAAACAATTTTTTTCAGTTTTTGTTTTTTTGACAGTTACGTCCCTTAGCATAAAAGGCATCATGTGGAAATAATAAAACTGTCCAATCTGTTCGGAAAGATGTTTTACTAGTTCATATAGTCAGCCTGCCTCTATAGAGTTGTATGGGACATTTTAACTTCAAAGGCTGTTATCTCAAAATACATTATATTCCAAATAGGGATATAAGGATCACCTTTTAAAGTAGCACCTACAAACACCAAGATTTTGACTAAACCTACAGGAAGATTTGTTGATATCTTCCAACAAACTCCAAGCCTGATTTATTCAAGTTTTAATACCAAAAAAGTTTTAAACAACTTTTCATTGAGATTTTACTTTACTCAATACTAAATAAGATATTCAAAATCCTCTCTGTATATATTTTTAGTATCTAATATAACAACAAAATGAAGCAAGATACTTAAACCTGGCTCCATCTATTTTGGACAGTCATATGTTGAAATACATTTTGGCGTTTTTTACACATAAAATGCCTTACTTTTATTTGAAAAACTTACTTTTATGTGAGTAAACTACTGAAGAAAATTCAAATAATATCTCCAAAGTTTAATTTTTTTTTCCTATACATCTGCAGCGGGTTTTTTTTCGATGAATGGGCACTGAAGAGCTGGCTGTTTGCATTTTCGTCTGATGGAGGAAATTGGATCAAATTAATATCAGCGGTGTCTACACATGCCTAACCTTGCACAGCAATATGGGTTGTAGTGATATTTGTGATTCACAAACTTATGAGAATCCATCTTGCCCGCTGGCTGGTGGATCAAGTTAGGTTAGGTCTGTGTGTGTGTGGCTCAGAACGAGGCGCATCGTCCTCATCGTGCATTTTAGCCACAGGTGAAAGAAAAGACCACCATATGTAGCACTTGTTTTGTCTGAAAGCCCATTGTGGAAATAATGTCTTTGGCCAGTTGATTGCCTCTCACATGGCGTATGTGTGGGTGGCAAGTGCATGTGAACGGGAACTGACCCAATTAAGAAGCAAACAGACCTAAATCCAGTTGCACACTGAGGCTGCTCCACAGAGCACAGTGACATGTGTGAGTGCACCTTTAGCTGTGAGCTCAGGATCCGAAACAAGCCAAGATAAAGAAAAACAACAACAACACAAACATTAACAACATACAAAACCGCACTCAAAAACCCTACTGTTGGCTCATGTGTCTGAACATAAAACCAACAACATAAAGCGTTTTGTGTTTTTTCTTAGGGTAACACTGATGCCTTTGGTTAAGCCTGTGCATAGTCACTAGAGGCCAATGGTTTGAATCCCAAGGTCATACTGATGTTGCGTCCCCTTTGGAAAAATACTTCACTCACTTTGCTGAATATCTGAATAAATCTTACTCTCTTTGTTGTAGTATAGTGGTATCGTTACTGTACATCATAACACGCATTTCACATTGATTAGAAGGTGAGAGCAAAAAGATAAAACTTTGGGCCCATGATACAAATGCCTTGAGTCAAAGAAAGTCCAACATGAGACAAGATGATGAAACACAACTTCAGATCAGATTCAAAACAAACCTTCACTTGAGAACCTGTGCCTGGCTGCTTTGGAGATAGGGCTGGAATGGCGGTTTGGTCCTCTGTGCTTTTGAAGTGCCAGTGGTGACAGCCTGTGGATTGGAGGAGGCACTTTGAATCCAAAAGTGGTGATCTTGGACTGACCAGAAGCGGTGCATGATCTTGAGCGTGACGCCTGGCTCATCAGGAAGCCAGGGGAACACAAGAGTCCAGCTGCTCTAAGTGAAAAAAGAAAAAAAAAAAATCTGAAAATGTGATAAACAGAAGCAAAAGAAGAGAGGGACTGGTGTTGGAGATATGATCGTGATGCAAGGTGATGAGGACTTCACAAGTGCGTTAGATAGATAGGTACCTTTATTGCAGACTCATGATCCAGAGTAAAAACAAATAGACCAGTGTTTCCACAGTTGAGAAGTATAGCAAATGGTACTGTATACACTCAACAATAAATCAGCATGTTTTCTTGAATTATTCAGACATACATTTTACATCACACTTTTTTAAAAAGTTAACAGTGTATTAACTCTGGAGGACACAAATAATTCACTAGCTCCCTCGTCCATCTGGGTTCTTTTTTAACAGAACTCTTAGAGCATCATTGTACTCCCCGCCACTCTCAATCTCTGTAAGATAGATTTTTCACACCCGCAGATGTGCAGTGTAGAGCGAGGTGCAGCACTCTCTAAACAAAGTCACTTTAACCTCCAACAGAAACAGGAGCAAAAATGAAGTGACAGTACATTGGCCTGTTTCTACAACCTAAGGCACTACTGGCTTTACATGTCCTCATCATTCCGCATCATGTCCTGTCAGGTATGTCCGGCATATTTAACTACTTTTACAACATCTAAATTAGACAGGCTTAAAAGTCATCCCTCCTCCTTAGTTCAACATTGTAGTATTACAGATTGACCTATGAAACTGTAAGAAGCACTTCTCACCGTTGCCACGGTAATGGATGTAAGTAGAAAAAAATGTTTAAGGACAGGAAGACACATCCTGGTCCCCATCACACCAGAACTAAATTCCATTGTAAACATGGATTTGGATTAAACTTTCTTAAAAAGAATCCACCAAGTTTCTACCAGGACAAAACAATTGACAATTTTCAGGAAAGAAAGAAAACCTTCGACTCAAAAGTAAATTCAGATAAATGTGTTATGACCAAGACACTATAAAAGAACACGGCTGTTCGATGAAACAATCTCAGCCAATGATTTTCTCCATACAAAGAAGAGGAACCATATAATAGATCACACTGTGAATACTGTGAATGTTGTTTACATATTGATTTACAAATGTCATGTGAATATCTTCTACCTTGTTGTGTAAAAGTGTGTTCATGGTACATAATGCACATGTGAATGGAAATTCACACTCCTCATCCTCATCTCCTCTCCTCCTCCCAAAACCCCCACTTAACTTCAGTCCAGTCAGCACTCAATGACTTCACATCTCATTAGTTTTAGTTGCCACCGCTGAAACCTAAGTGGGGGTCGTTTCACACAGAAAATAAATGCCATCTTGTGACCAAACTCCAGGAGTTCCATCCTAACCTTTGACCAGAAGAGGACAGAGACAGAGATACACAGCAGCACGTCCTTATCGTCTCTGCTGGACAAAGGACCTTCTTGAGCGACAACACCCAATTAGTTACAACCTAGGTTTCTCCTCTTTAAATTGCTGCCCATGTTTTGATATGTTTTAATCCAAGTTACTAAAGCTGATCTGACCAAAAGCAAAGCTTTAACATTTTTACAAATTTTAATTTTTGCGTTTTTATGGTCAACAGCATTTTAATTGAATTGGCCTTACTCTGTTGACTTGTGCTGCTGTTTTCTCATGGACACTAGACCGGCATCCCCTCCTTTTTTAAAGAGGATACAGTGTTCAGCTTGACGCTGCCTGAGCTCAGAGCTGCTTAGATCATGTGACCATCATCCATCTCAGCCTGTCTGATTTTTTCAGACCCCAACACTCTGAGGGTTTGGAGGTCTGAAGCCCTCAGAGTGTTTGAGTCCATGACCATAGGCCAGACTGACATCTCCACTCTCCTGGTCATATGCCACATGCATCACAGACTGGCGCAATCAATTTAGACTCAACACATAACCACGGATAACTCTTTAATCT
>JAIEZT010000026.1:15931634-16171835 GCA_019594935.1 Periophthalmus modestus
GTGCCTATGAGCAAAATTGACACCTTATTGACACCTGATATGCTTGGATGCATTTAATGTAGTGATCTACAGTCTATGATCTGTCAGTAAAAGCATTAGGTTTGGAGCAGAGTTTTGGACTTTGGAGTGCTATTTTTGTGTTAAAGTGGGACTAAACACCTAACCTCCGCCCACAACCACATTTCAAACTCCACGTAATCAGACATACCTGGCTGTAATCATGACAGTTTTGCGTGATGTCACCAAGCACTTAAAATTGCGGTGGCCACTGGATCCAGGACACACTTATTGTTTTTATAGTTTTTTTGACAGAAAGCTGCAAATATACCTAGTTTGCACTAAAAAAGACCAAAAACGCATTAGGAGTAGATAATGCTATTAAAACAACATGACAACATAGTATTGAAAAAAGTGGATTTATTGTTTAGTTCCACTTTAAATAAGCCGATTAAAAAGCCGTGCTTGTTTATATTTATGAAATCAATACTGAAAACCATTTTTATTTTGTTTTTGAAAAGAAAAAAAAAATTGTACTGGCCAAAAAAGACGGATCAATATGAGGAAAACAAATTGCGATTTATCTTTTTGCTGTGTTGCCCAGACTTACATGAGGCTTATAATTGACCTATTTATACTTTGCAGTGCTATCCTGCTGGGGGGAGTAACATGTATGTCTATGGTAGAATCTTCAGCAGTTACCATGGAGACACAATACATACAATAGCAACAAAGTTTTAAAATTTAAGGTGTTTGATTTTCAACAAAAGTTTGAGAGCGACCAAGTGAAAAAGTGTTGGCTAATGCTGCATTTTAAGAGAAGGTGGAAAAGTGCAAAATTGTGACCTAGAAAATGTTACTGGAGAGGGACTTGTTTAAAGTGCCCATATTACACTATTTTCTGATCTACAGGAAGTTCTCCAATGTGCTTTTAACTCCATGCACTTTCATTAGAATCATGTGGATGATTTCAGTCCTGGAACTGCCCATCTCTACTGAACAAAAGGTAAAAAGTAGCTGTTAACTACCACTTCATGACATCACACGGTGGAAACAGAGCATTTTGAGTTTTGGAGACGTAGACAGACTAATAATGCGTGTGTGACTGAAAACAAAACACAAGTCCAGGTATATTTTTTGAGGTACCACATTCTAACACGGCTTTAAGCTCACAAGAATCCAAGAAGAACTCACCTATTGTACTTTCAACTAAGTCAGTTCTTATAGACAGATTGTGTCAAAAACATAGCTCAGATTAAAGTCTAACAGAGCGGTGCCTCGAGTTAGCATCACACCCGCAGGGAATCTTGACGACATCAACAGCAACGTATCAACAGTAGTATTTATTTTAGAATCATCAAGCATTCATTTTTTTGTGAAAGAGGTAAGAGTACATGGCTAAAAATGCTAAAAACTGTGTGCTAACATCCTGCTGGTGCTTGAACGAGTTTCGACAGCTGATTTTAAAATGTACAAGTTGAGCTGCTGAATAATTCCATCGATTGTCCTTTTTGTCTTACACAGAGTTCATCCCCGGTCCCTTCACATTTGATTTTGTGAATACAGAGTGGGGATAAAATGTGACAGTTTGCTGGTGAAAAAGATAGCGGAGGATACATTATTTATTAAAAACCACTGAGATGACCATCTGGGACAGCGTCTCCTCTCCACTGCAGCCCTCACTAAGTCCATTTCCAGCATCTTACCATCTCTATCATCTCCCCTCTATATTTTGCTAAACTGGCATGCATTGGTTTGCCTTGGCACGCCGGTTTTGGCCTCAGTTCCGTTCTCATTCATAGCCCCGGGTTGCCTCTCCCTTTCCCACAAGTCTGCTGTTGCATGCACACTGAAAACCTCTCCAAAATTCCTCTATTTGGTTTTGGATCGTCACAGGAAAAGGGTGGCACCCATGGCCCCCCTCCAGTGCGACACAAGGGAGAGGGCCGGCTTCCAGTCCTCTTCCGATCCTTGCCAGTCCATGGAGTTCGGTTGCCAGGTTGGTTGGGAGATGGAGGACGGAGGGAGAGGAGGAGAGAGGGAGGGGCTACCCAGTGGGATTGTGGGATCACTTTGCTTTGACCCATATCCCTCGTTCTGCTCGGAAAATCTCTATATGAAAACAACCCAATTATTGTTGACCCCAGCGCGGGCTCCAAAACACTGCAGTCACTAATTAAAAGCGAAGGGTCTTCCTGTTCCAGCTTTTGTTTTTGCACACTGAGCCGGAGCGAGTGTTGTAGTTGAAATGAAAGGCCCCCTTAGCGTGTCGCGGGGTTTGGACAGGACAGATCGCACATGGTTAGCTTGAGTGGAATAATAAAGTATGATTGTGCAGAACTTTGCTGGAGGCACCCGCTCGTAGAGGATTTAAATTGGACACGAAAACCACTTTTTTCCTCTACTAAACTGTATATATGATGTGTTAACAGCATTATCTACTATTACTCCTACTACTACTTTTGGTAACTTCAATGCAAATGAGATAAATTTGAAATTTCTGGTAAAAAATGCCAAGAGTTTGCGATGCTTTCAGTCGCCAGTGCAATTGTCAGTAGCTGGTGACATTACAAAAAACTGCTGATTACTAGGCGTATCTGATTACAAACGCCTGGCTGCAGGGGCGAAGTTTCAAGTATGCATCACTCACCAATCACACTGCTCCTCATACTTCTAGACCCCGCCCCTCCTCACTCTCCCCTTTACCCCTCCAGGTACTGCCCAGTTTAGCAGCTCTATTTGAAATGTAGCTGGGGGGTAGGTATTTAGTGCCACTTTAAAGGTACAAGTAAAAATAGAGATGCATCCGTAAGTCTGTCCTCGCAGTCTGGCAGTTTACCATCCCACAACTTTGGCCTTCAGACTGGGCTTGTTGAATATAATTAGATCATTAGAATTAATTAATTTGATTTAAAATGTAGCACTTTCAAAAGTCATATATCCATCCAAACAGATTTTTTGTTGATTTTTACTTTCAAGCTTGTTTCTTTTTAGTAGTTTATATACTATACAAAAGGCCTCACAGACCAAAAGCTTATAATGACCTTTTCATTAACCATATTGCGTCGGATGCTATCGCCGCCGATAGACTTGCAATTATGAACTTTCCATTACCGTAACTCCGCAACTAATTGTGCTCTCATTGTCCCTCGAAGATGACCAATCAGAGCGCAGTCACCGTTATTTCAGATTTGACGCATCAAAGGAAAAAAAAGGATGGATACGTAAAAATAGAGGTCGTTATGTGGAAAAAAAAGCAAAAGTACAAGCTGATACTTCCTTTAACATGATTGTTATGGCTAAAAAATAGAAGAAAAAAAGTCTAGGTGAGCTATAACGGTCTATAATGTGCTCAGTCCTTAAAGGGTTAAAGGCACAGTGTGTAACTTTCCAAAGGTGACGCATCATCCGTATGTTTCCATGGAAATAGATAGTTAAAACCACACTTTGGGGTTTAATCCATACTCTTTTTTTCCAACGCTTACTCTTTTGGCAAAAAAAAAAGTTACATTCTGTGGCTTTAAGTATATTTGAATAATAGTACTACCATGCGACAAAGCTACAACAACCTTTATCCTTTTGGCAATCTAGTTAAGGTCCAAAAATTGAACTCACAATCAATTTAGGGCAACAATTCTTTCCACTGTTTAAATCTCACTGTGTTATTAAAATGTTGCTGCTGTGTGTTGGCATACAGAAGCACCATAAACACACCAAAGATTGCTCGTGTTCTGTTTGTAGCAAATTAAAACCTGCTTGTCTAGGACCTTGTTAGAAGCTCCATAGCCGGCATCGCTGTGATTTGATGGTAAAACCCGAATCACAGATCCATCTAAATAGGCCGCACCTCTGCACCGGTCGTACCCTGAGGACCCAGAGCGCTGTCATCGGCCTGTCCATGTGTGTTTTGTGTGTGTGTGTTTCTCCGACAGCAGCCTCCAATCCAATCTCTATTTCATTCAATTATGATGGTCCAGGGCAGCTGCAGGCCAGGGCTGTGTTTGCCCTCCAGAGGGGCTGGTGTCTGCTGTGGCCCCAGTCCCATCTCTCACCCACACCTCCAGCACACCCCGCACTGACACTGCGGCCCACATAAACAAACTGTAATGGAAACATGGCCCTGGGAGTATACAGCATGCAGCAGATATATGGCGCATTTATAGTCCGGGGGTTTGTTTTTTTGGAAGCTGGTGTTGGTATTCTCTGCGTATTGAAGTCTATTTTTATTTTATCATAGTTTATTAGTTTACTTACTATTATTATTCATTGTTTTATGTTGTTCCATATCACCAGCGCAAGTTCTTAGTTTGTGAATTTTGTTCAGTGACAATGGCAAGAAATCCCAATCAATTTTTGATTCCCAGCAGGGGGCGGACCAATCACAGGGCAGCATTGAGTGAACCAAAACTAACATGGCCGACAGATGTACTTTAGCCTATTTTAGCAAAAACACAGACTATTTTGTTTGTGAAAAGCATGTAGAAGGTAAGAGCGTTGTACATTTGTGGACAGGGAAGATGTCTGTGCTTTTCTCTCAACTGGATGTTTGATTTTTTGGCTAGTTTCGCTGTTGTGACTCTTCGACCAATCAGATTTAAATTTTTCTCATGATGTTCCGGCCTTTTTTGATCATTTTCAGGGAGCGCCGTTCCAGATTGATAAATGTGTAGAACGCAATTCAGACTGCTACAAATATCCATAGAATGTATACATAAATCAACATAGCTAACCTGCTAGCTAACCTTCGATTTGAGTGACAGCGTAGCTAAGCTCTCACCCTATGCCAAACCAGCGATGTGGGCAGAAAGAGGTGTTGCAGTCAGCAGTTTCGCTCCAGATTGGCTCTTTGGTTGGTTTGATACTTGTGGTTGGATTTCCAAATATGGAACTGGGCTGCAAATTCGCCGCTATAACCGCTAGCCTCAATGAGCTTCATTCGACTGGAGCTGAACTCTATGGGTGACGCCACACTCCCTTAATCTGCTTCTTTATACAGTCTATGCACATTTCACTTTGTCGTGAGCCAGGTTAATTAGAAGGAGCTATGGGAACTGAATGCAACAGTTATAACAATAGAACCAGAATTAGCTAATCAAGTTTGTCACATATATAAAGCAAATGAACTGGTAATACTTTTACATCCATACATTGTTCACTATAGTTTGTTGCTATGTCTACAATGTCATTTACATCTACATTTTCAAATTCAGATGAGAGAAAAATAAGACATAACCTTATTTATAGATGTATTTTGATGAATATGTTAGCTATAGCAATTATTTTTTCTAGTCAAGGCTACAAATGCAAAGTTGTAACATATGTATACTCCAGTAAGAAGAGGTTAGCCCTTTTCATAACATCTGCTTGGCATTTAAAACATAAACCTTTAATTAAAACCCTTATTGTTGCACTTCTTTAACTCTGGCATTTAGCGAAATCTAGCCACTCCACAACTTCGTACGGGAAGGGAACATAGCATAGTTAAAGTGCTGTTTATATATTAGCTTCATGAAGTGGGAGTTTAATAATGACTTGCTAAAAAGAACACATGACTGCCAAATGGAGATGCGAGCCAGTGGTCTGTAACTAAACTTGGGGCTGAACCACTGACGGCTAATTGGTGGCTGGCACTTAGCTTAGCGTTTTTCGACTGGAGTGTTAGCGTCTTTTGGTGCTAGCCTACATATTCGTTGTCAGATGTCCAGAGTTTTAAACTGCGTGGCACCGAACTGAACACAAGGACTTTTGTTTCCTGAGGGCAGCTCTCAGCTACGCCACGGTTCACGCTGGGTAATGAGTGGAGGTGTTAAAGGTTGTGTGAAAGTTTCGCAATAAATTCGGATTTGTAGTGATAATTTGTGATTTTGAGACTGGAAGAACAATGGAAGGTTTTACAAGTGGGGTTTGAGTGGTACTTTATAAACTTTGAAGAAACCAGAGGGATATATATGGCGTCATTTGGTCTTGTAATGGATAATGGAGGCCTGTAAAGTGCACTTGAACCCGCAATGTTCTTTTGGTATAATGTCTCCTTTGAGACAAAATGTTCTTTATTTCATTAATTCTTTATGTATTTAGCTGTGGTGGGAAATACGGCAATTTTGTACCCCAGTAAAAGTATAGTTACATGGCTAATAATGTACTCAGTTACAAGTACTGATGCCAAAACTGTACTTAAGTAAAAGTAAAAAGTTGACACATGAAAAATAAATACTACTCAAAGTATGAGATACTAGTTTATAGTAACTGACTTAGTAACTTAATTTGAAGCTGAAGTAGTTGTGAGACAGGCGTGGACTGGGACTCGTATAACTTTAAATGAATTAAACTCATTAATTAAATACATTTATTCACATATTACAGAGCAAAAGATGAAGTTTAAATCTGTCAATTCTTCTTTAACTCCTCTCTCAAACCATTTCTTTTCTCTGGCTAAGATCTGAACTTCACTATCTTCAAAGGAGTGGTTAGAGGCTTTGAGATGGAGATGTACTGCAGACTGGGGTCCAGAGGTGCTCTCACGTCGGTGTTGGTACGTCAACTTATGGAGTAGCTGTTTAGTTTCTCCAATGTAACGCTCACTGCACTCTTCACTACACTGAATGGCGTAGACTACATTACTTTGTTTATGGCTCGGAGTTTTGTCCTATAACAGTTATATAATTAGAATTTTGCTCTATTTGTTTTAATTTTTTTAACAATTGGAAGATCTGCTTTTTTCCACCCCAAGTTTCCACTATTTTTAATTGAATGTAATCATAATATGCTCATTAGTTACTCCATAGCTAATTGTTGGCAGCCGTACTTTAAAAATTACAGAATTTTTAGAATATCTATGAAAAAAAGGTTTTCACCCTCGATCAAACTCAAACTGTTTACTGACCACTTGAGTCTGGAAGTAAAATATTTAACACTATCTTGACAAGTCTACATGGGTGGCGAGAAAAAACTGGATAAAATCTATTTGCGTCTTTAATAATTTCATATTTTGACTCGCCAGATTTGAGGAGTGTTTTAAAAACTCTATATTCTTGCAATAAGTTTGTACATGTGTGTCTCTTCCCACTACAGCGTCCCACTCAGTCCTCCTCGTCCCCATCTCCAACTTGGATTCTGTAACATGTGCTAATGTGTTCCCAAAGCCAAAGAATTTTGTGTTGAACTCATGCAATCAGGCAATCTGTCCCTCTTCGTGTTCAATGCGTATCCAAATATATGTACATCTATACTGCGCACTCGGAGTAGCAAACTGTTCTCTGAGAAATCTGATGCAATTTGGGGTTTAAAAAACTTTTCACACCAACTTGCAGAAAATGTTTCGCTTTCCAACTTCGCCCATACGAGAACAAAAAGGCAAAAGGGATAAACATAAGCGCTAAATCAGAATGAATTCAAAATCAAATGAAAAGAAGTTGAAGTCATAACTAAAAAACAGATAGTGATGCCACCAATTTACAAGTTAGATCTGCGGAGAGGTGTATGTATGTATGTTTTTTCTAGGATTTTAGTTTAATACTGCAGGGTTTTTTTTGTTGCAATATTGTCCTTACTCTGTCCCTCCCACTTTTGCCTCTAAATGCTCCAAACCTCGCTTTCTTTATGGTGGCACTCCCAGTTAAGTGGCAATGAAATGGAAAACAATATAAACCCACCAGTAAAACCGTACAGACAACTCGTCCACCCAAAAGATAAAACAGAACCAAAGCACAAATGTAATACAAAATACCCGGCATGTCTTGCGATAAAACATACATCGGAGGAAACAGGGAGGGCATTCAGTACATGGAAAAAGGGACATAGAACAGAATATGAGAAGGAAACAGTGAAGGCGTGCACACGAGCAACAAAACACAAGAAGAAGAACAGGAGCAATCAAATCGACCATTTCTGACCACTGCAACAGAGAGAACCACATTATGGCCTGGGACGGAGCGAACATCATTGGGACAGAGGACAACAAACATTGTCGCTGGATTAAGGAAGCAATTGAAATATGGAGACACACCTACAGGACTTTGAACCGGGACAAAGGGGGCTTTTTTGCTCTCACACATCTGGGATACTGTCCTGAAGAAGTCGGATTGCAGTCGTTTCGTCCTATCTCCATCGGTAGGAAAACGGCGCCAAATCAGCTGACCAGACATGTCACAGCAACATCACGTGACCACTCTGAGGAACACCCCTAGTGCGCAGTCGAAACCGTCAGGTGTGAAAAGAAACTGGAAAAATAATCAATTAAAATAAGCTGGAATCCATTCATTTAAATCTAGAAATTGGAGACGTTTTGCTGCTAAAACATGATATAAAGTAGGTCATTTGTGCAAAAGCTTTACTCCAAACTCCAAAGCTTTAAAAAATGGCTTGGAGTCTGTAATAGAACTTATTTGCTGTTAAGATCACATGCAAAACGATGGCGGCGCCCACAGCAACTTGCCGTAAATAACAGGTGAATAGAGCCCTAGAGTCTAGCAGAGCAGACAGGGAATTTTTCCATCCAAAGTAACAATGAAAGTTTGCAAACACATGTACATTATCAGACCTTTTTGGCGGCAACTTTATTACGATGAGGTTTTATTTAATTTATTTATATACAAGCATGGCCATTTTCACTGTTAACATTTGAGAGACCTTTGGACGATGTAGAATAAACATTAGTAAGAACACGTGTGATGCTTCAGTTCTAACGCAAGAGAAGTTATTTACAAGTAGAGGACTCAGCAGACTTGAACCCTCAAAAACTGGATTTGGAGTCAGTCCTGTCTGGTTAGAACTGGTCTAGTCTATTGCTTCGCTTGTAGGTATTAACAAGGCCAAGATAACAAGGGCAGATTTGTACTTCATTTACCCAAAGCTTCTTCTTCTGTGATATCACTGCCGTCCCCACACATCTGACCTCAAGCCACTATTTTTAGATGGGATTTGTGCTTACTAATGAGCCCTCCATTGTTCACCTTTGAATATGCTGTAGACAAAGCACACATATCCAGCAAGAAGGGTCTGCTGGACATTAGATCATCTGGAATTTCTACCATTCTCTCATTGATCAGGACTTCTACCATTTCAAGAAAGGGCAAAAAGCAGACACCAAATTAGTATTAATCATTATACTGTCATATACTTAAGGTCTTTTGCATGTGGCTTTGTTTTCCAATTTCTTAAAGGTGCACTATGTAACTTTTGTGGAATATTTTGACTCAGTTACACCTCTCCACAGATTTGACCTGTAACATGGCTTTGGCCTCTTCTCCATTGAGATAGATCAACAAGAACATAATGAAGAAAAGCAGGTAGCATGCCCTCCCGACGAGATCCATCCATCCATTTTCTTCCACTTCTGGGGATGTCGCGGGGTCACGGGGTTCAGCAGTCCACTAAGCACTTCCTCCAGCTCCTCCAGTGGGACCCCAAGGTGTTCCCAAGCCATCACTCCTGCATGTTGTGGGTGTCCTGGGCCCAGAAAAGTTACATACTCCAACTTTAATTATTGAAATATTTTTGCCTTTACATGAGGTTTTTTCGCAGTAGATGTGTACAGTATATCATTTTTATTCCTGCCACTGGGTTACATAAATTTTAAATGTTTGGAATTTGTCAAAACATTATGTATTTGTTCTCCGCAGGTTAAACCCTATAGCTATAAACGTGGCAAGCTGTCTGTCTTTTACACTGCATAACTTATATTTTATACTTTGAAATCGCAGTTTGGTGAAAGTTGCATAATGAGCACATGTTATTTTTGATGTTGATCCCGTCTGGTATTTCCTCAAATGTCTGGTACAGAGTGTGCTTGGTTCAGTGCAGCAAAATGTCAGGAGCAGTGTGCAAGAAGTACTTTGAACACCTTGGCCTTGGTATTTCCTTTAGTATCACTTCGAAACATGTATTTGTCTAGCTTAAAAAAATACCTCCTGGTTTAGCTGCGCTTTGAACATTGTGTACAGAAAACGCCAGCAGAGGGCACAACACATGCGTCTGCTAGTGCACTGAAGCGTTTTGTATCACGCTAAAAAGATTCACGGCTAGGTCGAAGTTGCTAGGAGCATAATGGTGGTGGTTTCAGATTATCAGAACAGGTTTGATTATCCATTTGCTTGATTCTGGTGTATGTGTGTTAGTTAGTCTGGATGTCTTTTATGGACTCATGGACTTCACTCAAAATGTTATATTCACTTAACCCCACCACTTAACTTTTTTTTTTTTCATTTTGGATGTTTTAATTGCACTAAAAATCCAAAAAAGCCCTAGGTTCCAATTGATTACTGTGAGTGGTCTTACTTGGCCCTCATCTTCCTTGTTTCCATGTTCCTTTGGCCATAACTATAAGACTCTTGTTAAAAACTATTAACAAAAGATGCAAAGGGGCAATGGAAAGCAGGGTAAATGTACGTACACTGTCGGCAACTGGAACACATTAAAATCCACCAGAAACTTGTCTAGAATTGTTGAGCCCCGTTATATGATCTTGCTGTTGTGACTATAGTAGTTGTGACATTCTGGATGTTTTCAGTCTGATGTTGGTCTTATAAATACAAATACAATTGGTCAAGGTGATGAGAGCAGAGTCATAATGTTGTCAAATGTGAATCATCAATAGCTGAGCCAGGAGGCATCTGCTATCGGGGGCCTCAGAGACAAATTTAACGAGTATATTTAAAAAGAAAAAAAGGAAATGAAAGTAAAAAAAACAAGAACAGAACAGATGCTTTTCTTATTATTCCACCCTCTTCAAACTTGGCCTTTTCTCTCAATTCAAAATGTTCAATGTCTTTTATTGTTTGTATTGTCTCTAATATCACAATAATTAAAAAAATAATAATAATAATACAAGGTGACATAATCTATTTATTTAGAATCAACATTAAACCTTTTAAGTTTTATTTTAATATACTCAAAAATATATTGAATTGACACACGTTTGAATCGCTACATTTTATACCCGCTCAGTACTTTTTCAACCACCATTTTTTGTTTATTTCGCTCATAGCACGGCTAGTTCTTAATTCTGGCCAGCGCATTTGGCCGCATCCCCCCTCCACCCCTTCCCTCCACCCCTCTCTCACATCAGCAGCACCTCTGGCTCTTGGGGGACCTTTGGGTTGGTCTCACCGACAGATGGTCAAGGTCGAACCAAGCGCACACGGCTACATCAAAACTGAGCCAAAACACACACTCCAGCTTCCAATGTCACATCAGAGGTGATCCAGCCCCTCTCATCCTCACTTCAAACTCTTTACTCAGGAAAAAAAAAAAAAAAATGTTTGAACCAAAAAACAAAACCACCAAATACAGTTAGTCCAAAATTCAGTAGACATGGAATTGATTAAAAGTCGGATCACATTTGTCTAGAGTCTATGAGCTGAGCAAACCTGACATTCTCCACACTGCCCCATCAGGATTTAGAGCTAAAAGTTCACCTGAATTATGTATTATTGCCAATACCAACAAGAGCTAAGCCTTTTTGAATTGCAATATTTAGATGTTAGCTTGTGCTGACTCTATCCAAGTGCTATGTACATTTTCCAGATTGTGTTTTACATTCATGTTTCATAGTTATGAGTCTGTGAAGCTAATTGAGGCCTACAGTGACAAAATACTGATCTGAATCACTGAATAATTTGAGTTAAACACCTACATTCCCACAACCAAATTTCAAATAGCTGTTAAACTGGGCAAGGGGCTGGACTCTGGAGGTATAAGGTACATTGGTTTAACAGGTACCCACTTTTTAAACTTCACCTCTGCAGCCAGGTGTTTGTAATCAGAAACACCTGGCTTTTATCAGGGCAGTCATGTGTGATGTCACCAACTACTGGAAATTGCAGAGGCCACTGGAGGCAGCAAAAAATGTCAGTGTTTTTGAACAGAGATCTGCAAATTTACTTGATGGCTAAGAACAGTAGATAATGCTATTAAAACACTGTATACACAGTTTAGTAGAGAAATAAAGTGGGTTTAGTGTTTGCGCTTTAATAATTCAGGCTCATTGAACTTCTCTTGAACATCTTTGCTTCGCATTTAGGTAAAGTTAGAATAATCTTTTCTTTTAAGTATTTTGCCTTGTGAAATTTCTATACAAAAGCAATGAGAAAAGAAGCATTTGAAAGTCAAATAGAAGTTTGTTATTGCGGATGCAAGTTAGCTGCAGTGAATTTTAACATTGAGTTACTTTGAGTCTGACCAGGATGTATAGCAGGGGGTCCAAACTTTTTTTGAAGTTGAAGGGCCACATACTGAAACATATTTGAAGCAGAGGGCCACACCCAGAGAGGCCACACCCACAGGGCGTCAAATGGTGCATTTAACACAGGTTTGACAGAGACATTGTACCTTTAATAAGACTTGGAAGATTATTTTGAGGTCTGTGTCACAATGCAGTGTGATTCAGGTTATAGAGGTAGAATCTCTTCAGTTTGTAGTAAAAATACTTCCTGATCAACTGGGCCAGTTTAGGAGGAGGCATTAGGGCCAACAAAAATTGGTCTGAGGGCTGCATTTGGCCCCTGGGCCGTAGTTTGGACAGCTCTGATGTATACTATGCATTTAAAGGAACTGTGTGTAAGATTTAGATTTTAAATTCCATATATATTCCCTGTGTCCTGTGCAAGGTAAACAACTTCGAATCAAATACAGATTTTCCTGACAGATTTATTCTTAATTACAAAACACTGGACGTGATGGCCATGTTGTTTTTGTTATAATTTGGTGTTTTGGTTATCATGACAATTATCCAATCAGAGCCTCACACAAGTCTCTCATTTGGATTATCAGTTTCAGTGCTGAAATCCTGTCGGTTTAAACCTAAAACAACTCTCTCTGATCCAAATCCCCACTACCTAAACCCTAGAACCTGCAGTCAGATCTGTGGAGAGGCAAGCCTGCAATAAAAAACATGTTGTTGAATAAAATGATATAAAAGTTCAATACCATACTATAGAATATTCCAGGCAAATCGACAACATCTCCATGGTGATAAGCAAGTAAAAAGTTGCTTAGCGCATATTTAAACTCGCCTCATTTCCAAAAACTCATATGACATAACATTGCACCATGAAATTTGAAGCTACAATTTGTTCCAGACAAACCCAAGTCTGTAGCATTTGGACACGGTGATGTAGTCTTGAGTCATTTTGCCGGGATTGTTTATTTCTAATGAGTAACTGGCACTTACATGTTTGTGTGGTCTGTTATGCGATACCTCATGTACATTTAGCACTTGAGAAGATGGTCTGTATTAGAGCTGTATGAGAGCGAGGATGCAGGAAAATGACTGTACAGGCCCATAAGTGACTCATTAGACCTTGTTTATCCGTTCAGCCAACACTCTGCTCTGTGCTGCAACAGGGAGGGTCCTACAAATGGATCCCTACATAATGTCCAGATCCTGTTTCTAATTGATTAACGACTGTGTAATGAGGAAGTAGTCGGCATTATGGGTTTGTGCGCACGAGTAACTTTTTCTGGTGTTTCTGGTGATAATATTTATGCAAAATTGTTGAGATGCACAATTCCTCTATTTTATATTCGCCATTGTTTCAGATGGTTGGGTTTATGGTTCAATTCCCGTAATGTTGTGGCCTCAGACAGGACACCCACTCTGCATTCTTCGTTCGCAGTTTGGGGTATTGCATGTATGTCTATGGAGATATGTTTAGCAGCTGCCATGGTGACACAATGTGCACATTACCAAGCACAGCCTGATACATCTTAGGATTATCTAACATAAACAGCACATTTTCCGGAGCCTGTGATCAATACGAGTTCATTTTCATGGTCCAGTTTAGATGTTAAGTTTTCAACAAAAAAGGAAAGCATGAGTAGCTAAAAATCTATTGGCTAATGCTATCTATTTTGTGACCGTGCCTCTAATTCGTTCTTTCTGGTGCGGGGTATGCTACTTGCTTGTCTACACGGAGATGTTATGTCTTAGTCTGGAATGTTCCATAGTGTTTAGCATTTTATTCAACTGCATGTGTTTTTTGTCTTTAGAAACACACATCTTAAAGTGAGCAGGCTGATCTCTCTGCAGGTCTGACCTGTAACTCAGCTTGGTGGTATCACCCGCTTGCCCCCATGGAAAAATGGAACATTCAAGTTAAATGTCTAAAATCACTATGGAGAAGAACAATTGGCAAAGTTGCAAGCGCACAATTTAAGACTGAAAAAAAATAATTTTGTGAAATATTCATATTCAAATCCAATGAATATGGATACATTTGGGCGATATGATAAACCACTGCAATACTACATACATATAATGAGCTGTACATTCAGATGTATGGGTATGACAAGCTAGAACCATCTCTCAGTTTACATATGTTCAAATCAGTCTGTAATTGTCTTTTCTAATCTTTCACATTTACCATCTTAATTAATGGTATAAATCATCTCTACACTTGCATGTCTGGCTCTCTTTGTAACCACTAGAGGCCGCTATCGTGTGTAACTAATCACAAAGCCAAATGAAATGATCAAACTGCGCTCCCTGGTCAAATGAACCAAAACTGATCGGGACACTTCCCCCCCACAGAGCTGTCTCTAATACATACTGTGGTGCCATTGCCTCCTATAGGACAGCACTGAAGACTGAAGCTGCCACTGAAACAGTAGAAATATTACAATTGTATTAATATGCGTAGCTAATGCACCATTTGATTTGATAGTGAGCTAACAGTGTGTTTGTCGCTGCTTGTATTCACGGCTCTAATGCGCTGGTCCTGGGGATTTCCACAGCAAATAAGTGACATAATCTGTTCTATCCATGACTTGTATTTTTCAGTGAAGATTTGGTGCATGTAACTCTTTTCCACAAAGCACAAATAAACTGACATACAGAAGTAAATTAGATGTATTGGTTAAAATTGGAGAAGTAACAGGGTTGTCAAAAGTATCAAAAATCAGATCAAATACCATTAACAATTTAAAACTAAATATTTCCTTTGAACGGTAAAAAGTCCTTAAATGTTCCATATAACAGCAAGCAGAAAAGCATGAACACTTATACTGTAGATTAAAAGAACTGCAAATAATATAATATCACACAAGGACAGTGTACTGGAGTGTGGGATTCGAACCCCCAAACTTCCAAGTATTACACATGCTCCTATTACGTATTAATAATAATTTCTTGCACTTGCTTTAGAGCAGAGGCGTCAAACACATTTTCACCAAGGGCCACATCAGCAAAATGGCTGCCAGATGTAACATAAATCTAACTACTTTTTTTTTTTTTAACTGTTTCTGTATTTATTACTTACTCAGGTTACAAATATTGCATATGCATTTGCCTAGATGTATAAATATGGCTCTGTAACTGCGTATCTCCTGATAAAATGCCATTTTAAGACCATCATACCTTTTAATTTACCCTGTCGAGGGCCACATAAAATGATGTGGACGGCCACATTTGGCCCACGGGCCTTGACTTTGACACATGTGCTTCAGAGGCTCGTCAAAGCCCCTCAAAGCGCTACACTCTAGTCATTATTCATTCACTCCATACTCTGCGATGGTAAGCCTCTACTACAGCCACAACTGACCTGGGACCGACTGACAGAGGGGAGGCTACCGATCTGCGCCATCTGTACCAATCATTCACGCACCCACCACTTTTATTCTTGACAGTGTGGGGGAAGTATCTTGCCTAAGAACACAGTGACAGATTTTGGTCCTCCAAATAAATACATTCTTGGCTCCACCACACTTGAACACATACATTTTCCAGCCTGTAGCATGTTGTAAGTGATAAATGGCTGTAACCTTAGAGCAAGCCTATTATAGAAGCTCTCTATTTCATTAAATGATAGTCTATCAGCAGAGTGGTTATCACCTGTTGTGTGGAAATGGAAAATGACATGAAGAATTGCCGCCCTGTTGTTTGGTTCAGCGTCCAAGCTCCACTTGAAGGAGACTGATTCAGAAGTCGTGCAGTGGGGTCTTAATAAAAAAATAAACTAAAGGTTTCTCCACTGTGTCTGCTGGGTCAGGAAATACAAAGTCTGACTTGTATCATAGTTTTTATTCGTTAGCTCCTCCATTCAGATTTTTATATAGTTAGCACCTCCCATGAGATAGATATAAGGCAGTTTCCACCAGTAATCTGACCAGAACTGAAGAAATGGCTTGGATGAGCAGCGAAACATCTTCACTCTCACAACTTTTTGTCCAGTTCACAGATTTAACTTTGGCTTTTACATAATTGTTATTACAATTATTTAAGTTCTCAGTAGTTTGAACCTGTTTGAACTGTATAATTAGAGTGGAACATGCTGATTAGAGCAGCGGTATATGTCCTGTACCAAAGTTTGACAGTTACGTCCCTTAGCATAAAAGGCATCATGTGGAAACAATAAAACTGTCCAATGTGTTCGGAAAGATGTTTTACTAGTTCATATAGTCAGTCTGCCTCTATAGAGTTGTATGGGACATTTTAACTTCAAAGGCTGTTAGGGACATAAAGATCACCTTTTTAAAGTAGCGCCTACAAACACCAAGATTTTGACTAAACCTACAGGAAGATTTGTTGATATCTTCCAACGAATTCCAAGCCTGATTTATTCAAGTTTTAATACCAAAAAAGTTTTAAACAACTTTTCATTGAGATTTACTTTACTCAAATACTAAATAAGATATTCAAAATCCTCTCTGTATATATTTTTAGTATCTAATATAACAACAAAATGAAGCAAGATACTTAAACCTGGCTCCATCTATTTTGGACAGTCATATGTTGAAATACATTTTGGCGTTTTTTACACATAAAATGCCTTACTTTTATTTGAAAAACTTACTTTTATGTGAGTAAACTACTGAAGAAAATTCAAATAAATATCTCAAAAGTTAAGTTTTTTTCCTATACATCTGCAGTGTTTTTTCGATGAATGGGCACTGAAGAGCTGGCTGTTTGCATTTTCGTCTGATGGAGGAAATTGGATCAAATTAATATCAGCGGTGTCTACACATGCCTAACCTTGCACAGCAATATGGGTTGTAGTGATATTTGTGAGTTCACAAACTTATGAGAATCCATCTTGCCCGCTGGCTGGTGGATCAAGGTTAGGTTAGGTCTGTGTGTGTGTGGCTCAGAACGAGGCGCATCGTCCTCATCGTGCATTTAGCCACAGGTGAAAGAAAAGACAACCATATGTAGCACTTGTTTGTCTGAAGCCCATTGTGGAAATAATGTCTTTGGCCAGTTGATTGCCTCTCACATGGCGTATGGTGTGGGTGGCAGTGCATGTGAACGGGAACTGACCCAATAAAGAAGCAAACAGACCTAAATCCAGTGCACACTGAGGCTGCTCCACAGAGCACAGTGACATGTGTGAGTGCACCTTTAGCTGTGAGCTCAGGATCCGAACAAGCCAAGATAAAGAAAAACAACAACAACAAAACATTAACAACATACAAAACCGCACTCAAAACCCTACTGTTGGCTCATGTGTCTGAACATAAAACAAACAACATAATGCGTTTGTGTTTTTTCTTAGGGTAACACTGATGCCTTTGGTTAAGCCTGTGCATAGTCACTAGAGGGCCAATGGTTTGAATCCCAAGGTCATACTGATGTTGCGTCCCTTGGGAAAAATACTTCACTCACTTTGCTGAATATCTGAATAAATCTTACTCTTTGTTGTAGTATAGTGGTATCGTTACTGTACATCATAACACGCATTTCACATTGATTAGAAGGTGAGAGCAAAAGATAAAACTTTGGGCCCATGATACAAATGCCTTGAGTCAAAGAAAGTCAACATGAGACAAGATGATGAAACACAACTTCAGATCAGATTCAAAAACAAACCTTCACTTGAGAACCTGTGCCTGGCTGCTTTGGAGATAGGGCTGGAATGGCGGTTTGGTCCTCTGTGCTTTTGAAGTGCAGTGGTGACAGCCTGTGGAGTGGAGGAGGCACTTTGAATCCAAAAGTGGTGATCTTGGACTGACCAGAAGCGGTGCATGATCTGAGCGTGACGCCTGGCTCATCAGGAAGCCAGGGGAACACAAGAGTCCAGCTGCTCTAAGGGAAAAAAGAGAAAAAAAAAAAAATCTGAAAATGTGATAAACAGAAGCAAAAGAAGAGAGGGACTGGTGTTGGAGATATGATCGTGATGCAAGGTGATGAGGACTTCACAGGTGCAGTTAGATAGATAGGTACCTTTATTGCAGACTCATGATCCAGAGTAAAAACAAATAGACCAGTGTTTCCACAGTTGAGAAGTATAGCAAATGGTACTGTATACACTCAACAATAAAATCAGCATGTTTCTTGAATTATTCAGACATACATTTTACATCACACTTTTTAAAAAGCTAACAGTGTATTAACTCTGGAGGACACAAATAATTCACTAGCACTCGTCCATCTGGGTCCTTTAAACAGAACTCTTAGAGCATCATTGTACGCCACTCTCAATCTCTGTAAGATAGATTTTTCACCCGCAGATGTGCAGTGTAGAGCGAGGTGCAGCACTCTCTAAACAAAGTCACTTTAACTCCAACAGAACAGGAGCAAAAATGAAGTGACAGTACATTGGCCTGTGTCTACAACACAAGGCACTGGCTTTACATGTCCGCATCATCTGTCAGGGTATGTCCGGCATATTTAACTACTTTTACAACATCTAAATTAGACAGCTTAAAGTCAGTCCTCCTTAGTTCAACATTGTAGTATTACAGATTGACCTATGAAACTGTAAGAAGCACTTCTTCACCGTTGCCACGGTAATGGATGTAAGTAGGAAATGTTTAAGGACAGGAAGACACATCCTGGTCCCCATCACACCAGAACTAAATTCCATTGTAACATGGATTTGGATTAAACTTTTCTTAAAAGATCCACCAAGTTTCTACAAGGACAAAACAATTGACAATTTTCAGGAAAGAAAGAAACCTTCGACTAAAGTAAATTCAGATAAATGTGTTATGACCAAGACACTAATAAAAGACACGGCTGTTCGATGAAACAATCTCAGCCAATGATTTTCTCCATACAAAGAAGAGGAACCATATAAATAGATCACACTGTGAATACTGTGAATGTTGTTTACATATTGATTTACAAATGTCATGTGAATATCTTCTACCTTGTTGTGTAAAAGTGTGTTCATGGTACATAATGCACATGTGAATGGAAATTCACACTCCTCATCCTCATCTCCTCATCCTCCAAAACCCCCACTTAACTTCAGTCCAGTCAGCACTCAAGACTTCATCTCATTAGTTTAGTTGCCCCGCTGAAACCTAAGTGGGTCGTTTCAACAGAAAATAAATGCCATCTTGTGACCAAACTCCAGGAGTTCCATCCTAACCTTTGACCAGAGAGGACAGAGACAGAGATACACAGCACGTCCTTATCGTCTCTGCTGGACAAAGGACATTCTTGAGAGACAACACCCAATTAGTTACAACCTAGTTCTCTCTTTAAATTGCTGCCCATGTTTTGATATGTTTTAATCCAAGTTACTAAAGCTGATCTGACCAAAAGCAAAGCTTTAACATTTTTACAAATTTTAATATTTGCGTTTTTATGGTCAACAGCATTTTATTGAATTGGCCTTACTCTGTGACTTGTGCTGCTGTTCTCATGGACACTAGAAAGGCATCCCCTCCTTTTTTAAAGAGGATACAGTGTTCAGCTTGACGCTGCCTGAGCTCAGAGCTGCTTAGATCATGTGACCATCATCCATCTCAGCCTGTCTGATTTTTCAGACCCAACACTCTGAGGGTTTGGAGGTCTGAAGCCCTCAGAGTGTTGGGTCCATGGACCATGCACAGACTGACATCTCCAATCTCCTGGTCATATGCCACATGCATCACAGACTGGCGCAATCAATTTAGACTCAACACATAACCACGGATAACTCTTTAATCTTTAGACTCCAGTCTAGCGTTAACCTCTCAAATTTGCATGTTTTATATTTGAATACTGTCTGTTTATACTGTTTAACTTGGTCAATAAATATTAATAAACAACAATTTGCTTTGTTGAAAAGTGATGCTATTTCCAGATATGAGTCAGTGATATGGTACAAGAATTTACAAACCTTCAGAGCTTGTTTAATTAAATAAATTAGATAACTGATTATACTGTATTGGTAATGTGTCTCAACTTTTGTTGAATGGTGCCCCAAAACTCTTCTAGTCAAAGCCAAACACTCACAAAGGCCATGGCAGTCCTGATTTAACTTAATAAACTGAATCAACTCTCCAATCACCTTAAAACACCCTACAACATATCATAACAACATTATTTGCAGAATTGTACTTGATATAATTTTCTTCTCCTCACACAGAACACACATGAATCACCTGCTGGGGACCAGCCCACTGGGCTGTAGACCTCCAGGTCATGAGCATACAGCAAGTGACTGACCACAGCACCTCCAGCCATACACCCAGTTCTGCACTTCTTCAGCTGTGTGGAGAGGTTGTTCATGTAAAAGTTAAACAGAATCAGAGACATTATGTCCCCTTATTACTTTCCGTTACTGATCTGAAAGGGCACAGACACAAAGTTGTCCCATTTGACCTGCAGGGTCTGGTGTGCACACCAAAAGGACAGGCATCAAACTATATATTTAGAGACTTTGGCTTGACAAAGTTTGTGAAATAATTTTCCATGATTCCCATGGTCAAAGGCCATATGGTAAAATTAAAGAAAAGTACGACAATTTAATGTTGAAAATTACATTGTCTAAATAAAGATGATCATTGTGGTATTGTAATCATTACTGAGTTTTGAGTCTATTACTTATTACTTACTTACTCAAAATTGAGTTTGAAATGTACCGTGACATCACTGATCTTTACTAAAATGTCTAAAATTTAAAATAAAATGTATAACCTTTCTTAAATATTTCACAAACATGAAATATTAAAGATGATGGCATTTTTTCCATTAGAGAGTGCCCCATCTACTTGTTTCTGTGGAGATGTTAGTGCTTTGTCTGGAATGTTCCACAGTATAGCATTAAATCCAGACACAAGGAGATGAAGCCACCTTGCTCATGATAAGATTGCATGTTTTTAAAGAATAAAAACAACAATAATTCAATAAATGTAAGAGAGATTAAATACTGTGGGACATTCTGTGGAAAGCAATAACATCTCCATGGAGACATGCACTCAGCACACCCCTTCAGAAACTTAAAAAAGTTTGCAGCTAACCAACCAAAGTTCCCTATTATTGCTCATCCTGCAGCTGTACTTGTGATTACTGTCTGTTTGTTGGACTGACCAGGATCTTTGGCTCATATTGGATTCAGTGGAAGACAAGAGTCCAGCTGGGGTCTGAGGAGCAGCTGCTTTTTCAAAAGTCTGGGAAAACAAAGTAAAGAGGGAGACGGAAAGGCCAGGCCAAACATGAGGCGGAGGATGGAGAAATGATCATGATGAGAGGAGATGAGGACTTCAAAGGTGCTCGGTGTTCAGACGGGATTAATAGTTTACACACAAGAAAAGGACTCTATTAGGGATGTCTCCATTTGGGCATAGTTTAGATTTATTTAGAAGGTATGGGCTGGTTTTAAAGATAGACGATGTAACTTTCCTGGTTGGAGATCCACCACCTGCTTATCTGCTCATCAAAGTGTGGAATTACACTTTATCTCTATGGAGACAACAGTGTTTTCTACCAATACAAACTTTTTAAAAACCGAATAGATTTAATATATGTTTAATGCCATAATATGAAGCATTCCAGGTGTAGCAATAAGATCCTTAAGCCAAGCAGGTGCACAGTACACCTACACAGTCAGAAAAATGATCTGCCATTGCACTAGTTTAAACATCTCACTACACTGTAAGGAGGGTTATGAAAATGTGCATCCAATCCCAACAAAAAAAAAAAATAAATAAAATAAATTCAACATGAACATTTTACATTACTTAAATTTGTGGGGAAAAAAAAAAAAAACCCAGACATTTCTAATCCTCCTCTCTACAAACGTCCCAGTCGGCACAGTACAAATGAATTCCATTATGTCCTGTATTCCGGTGTCTTCGCAGAACCAGCTGGTCAGACAGAGCTTAAAGCCAAATGTAAAACCCAACCTGTGCTGTGTCCTATACATTAGTCCCATTAAAGTCCAGTGATTGGATTACTGTGCTCTATTTGGGTTTGAATTGGATTTGGAAAAGGCTATAGATGCAAATGAATAACTTCTGGACAGGATCTTATTCGACAGTCTTTACCTGCAGCGACAAACCATTACACTAAGCAGGGATCATTTAGATAAATTGTTTGTCTGGTATGTGGCTCTTCTGGTCTTTGTCAATAATATACATAATATCTAGAAACATGTTTAAAAGCTTGCAGATACAAACCATTGCTCCCACCTGCTCCTCAAACTTTAGCGAATTGCACATTTCTTCACAGAATAAATATTAATTTCACTTTTTTTTCCCGCCCAGACTTATGGAGAAAGAAGCAACTATTGAAACCTGGAACCTTTTCGCTGTGAGGTGCTCCAGCAGACTTTCCAACTGAACTGACACTTACTCGGAGCATGATAGAGGAGAGGATGAGGAGAGCAGATGATGATGTGATTGGCATATGAAAAATGAAAATACAGCATGCACCCCCAGGAAAATTCCAGGAAGAATAGTTGTTGCCATGGTAATAGCTTATGGGGATCAAGAATAAACAACATGACTCCTTTTGATACTTTGCAGCTGATGTCATCAACATTCCCTGTGTGGGCTGAAGGTAGCTGGAGGTACTGGTCTCTCTGAAGGTCTCTTACTCAAGTTAGAGTTTAATCTGAGCTTTACTGTAACTACAACAGGTGAGCTGATTTTGTGCTGTTAAACAAGTCTCTTTCAAATCACAAAATAGCTAATATCAGCAAGTTTTTCCAATTAGTCACTCTCACCTTTTATTGAAAATTAAACACCTAAATGGGACCATGAACGCTTACATTGATCGCAGGTTCCTGAAACCGCATTGTGTGAATCCATTTTGTACTTGTTAAGTGTCACTTCTGGGTCCATGGTGCATAGGCTATCAGCTCATCTTTTTTTTTTTTTTTTAGGAACAACAAATCTCACGTTAAAAAAAAGGATTGCGGTCGTTTAATGCTAGCGGGGTTTTAAGTGTGACAAAAAGTGTACAAAGTTGAGGTAAGACGCTAGGAGGTCACGCCAGATGAGGGGTGTCAAACTCAAATTCACACAGGGCCAAAATTAAAAACTAGGACTAAGTCGCGGGCCAAACTAAACATTTATTGAAAAATTTTAACATCTGCATGTTTTTCATAAGGGGTGGATTACATTTGAGTGAGGCCACAGGTAGCAGAGCCTAACGTCACCAACAAATCTGCAAAGCATTCTGGGATTTGCAGTATTAGCGTACATGCGCTATACTGGTGTGGTGCTCGGCTCTAATACGTATTTGATATGATTTCGCGGGCCAAATATTTTTATATCGAGGGCCAAATCCGACCTGTGGGCCTCAGTCTGACATGTCTTCGCTAGATCATTACTAGATTATTTACATATTTGATACAATCTGTGGTTTATCAAATGTTTTCAAAAGGTAATTGTCTCGTCTGATGAATAAGGAACAAAAATAAAGCTAGAAATCAGCTGAGAAGTTTCTGGTTGGACCCAGAAGTGACATCATCATTTAACAACTCTATCAACATACATATCCCCTCTGCAGCATGATGTCACCACAAAGTATCAATTACTTTCAAATCTATTCTACAACCACCCAACTTTTGTTTTGTGACATCTCATAACAACATTGCAGTGATTTTTTGCAATCCTCCCTGACCAGTGCATGACTCCTGACCCTCCATAAATCCAGTCTGCTCCGTATGAACTCTGCTCTTCTTCCTCTTCCTCTCAAACTCGCTGCAGCAGCAATTTCAAACTTTGATGTGAGCTATCGCGCTCTCATCTGGGCGCCGCGCGTGGGCCCTGACTGAAGGTGATGGGGTGAATATTAGAAGCTGACATTTTGCTGTCACCTGAACTTCAGAGAGAGAAGGAGGGAGGGGGAGACTGAGGGAGGGAAGGTGGGAGAGAAGAGGAGGGAAGAGAGAGAGAGAGAATGGGAGAGCTATATGGAAAGTTTTGTATAGATATATCGAAAATTGGCAAGAGAAAGAGGAAGCGAGGAGGGAGAGAGAAAGAAGAGAAAGACAGGGAAAAACAGGATTACAGAGGGGAGAGGGAGCAAGGGGTGAGAGAGGGAAGAGGGGCGAATGAGGGTCCAAAGTGGGGTTGGGGGATGAAAAAGAGAGAGCGAGAGGTTAGAAGAGAGAGGAGGAGGTAAGGGGAGAAAGAGGATTGAGAGAATGATGGGCAGAGAGAAAAAAGACAGAAAGGGAGGAGAAAAAGAAGTAGACAGGGAGAGAAGGGAGAGGAGAGATGGGACAAAGTGCAGATTGTCCTTCACTGTCATTCATGTGAGTGCAGCCTCCAGTAAAAGTCACAACAGCAAAGATCAGAGAAGAAGAGAGACAGGTGTGGGGCAGGTGGAGAGATGGAGAGGAGGATGTGTGTTGAGAAGATGAAAAACACTTTTTTCTAGCATTTTATAGTTTGTATCAAAGACAAGACGCGATGCCAAATCGGACCACAAATTGTATTCATAGGCAGAGCTGGTAGAGTAGCCAAAATCGTACTGAAGTAAGAGTAACGAAACTTCAAAATAATATTCTTCTTCACCAACACAGCAGCATGACCTAGTTCAAGTGGACTTTGAACCGCAATTTGACTGTTTTTTCATTTCAAGTAAAAACTAAACATAAACTAAATCCGATTCTTAAAGTGGGGCTAAACACCTAAACTCCCCCCACAACCACATTTCAGAAAGAAACTTGGTAGCACCTGAAGGACTAAAGAAAAGGGTGAGAGAGGAGGAGGGGCGGGGTCTGGACATATGAGGAACAGTGTGATCCATACTTCAAACCCCGCCCCTGCAGCCAGGTTGTAATCAGGACAGTCTTGAGTGATGTCACCAACTACTGGAAATTGCGACGACTGAAGGCAGCACACACTTATACACAGTTCAGTTAAAAAAAAAGCATTGTACATGATGGACAATTATCCAGTTAGAAAACAGAATAAGCCTGACATTAGTCTCTCATTTGGGTTGCCAGTTTCAATGCTGAAGTCCTCACTACCTAAACCCCAGCACCAACCAAAAGACAGGGACACAATTACCACTGGACTATCTTACTTTAAATCTAGTACATGATAAATTGAGCGGTTTGATTCAGTAATGATGTGTCCTTATGAAAAATGCAGGTGCTTCGTGAACCTCTGCTTACCCAGTCTAAGTGTGGAGGGTAAATAAACCAAGTCTGGTTTGTGAAGTAAGCCTTTAGTCTGATTTTAATGAGCCTTAAACTACAGCCATTGCTCTTGTCTGCTTTATCTGCTCAAGCAAACCCATTACATCAGCTCTGACCTGTTCACATCCTGTTTCTGTTTTGCTTATCTCATAGAGCAGAGCGACTCAGTCCGGTGGCATTCAGATCATGTGTTCTGTCATCTTCAATTAAGATGCATTGGTTTTCTGTCTCTGCTCATGGCCAGAAAAATATGTAACTTTCTGGAGGTGGGATGTCACCTGCATGATTCCATGGAAATCGAGAGTTTAAACCATACTTTGGAACATTCTGTGCTCAAGTCTCTGCACTGGCTTCCTTTGGCTCAGAATAGACTTTAAAGCAGCTCTGCTTGTGAACAAGTCTCTTCATGGCCTAGCACCAAAGTACATCTCCCACATGTTAGTGCCATATGAACCATCTCACACTCTGAGGTCCTTAGGGACCGGCCTTCTGCTGGTGCCCAGAGTCAGGACTAAACATGGGGAATCAGCGTTTCAGTTGTATGCAGATAAAACCTGAACAGTCTTCCTGAAGATGTTTAGCTGTCCATATGACTGAAAGGTTTTTCTTCTGTACTCTTCTCTTTTAATGTTAAATTAATGATTATTTATGTGTTTTGATTTGTTTATGATTTGTATTGTGATTTTAATGTCTTTCTTATTGTGTAAAGCACTTTGAATTACTTTGTGTATGAATTGTGCTATACAAATAAACTTGCCTTGCTCCATCTTGACATTCTTTGTGAACAGATAAGTTTTCTGTCATAATGTGGAAGATTACAGCCACAGGAACAAGCACGAAGAGGCCCTCCTCACTTCAACTATCTATGTGTAAGGACATGATTTTGTATCCATTTTAATTTTATACAAGACCTAAGATGTCAATGGCATTGGATTGGCTCAAAAGTCAGCTCATTTAAAATATTCACTCAAATTGTTTATGTGAAAGTGGAACTAAACACAAAAAACACCCTTTTCACTAAAAAATTGTGTAGTTGGTGACATCACGCAAGACTGCCCTGATTACAGCCAGGTGTTTCTGAATATAAACACCTGACTGCAGGGGCGGAGTTTGAAGTGTGGATACCTGTTTAGATCAATCACACTGTTCCTCACATGTCCAGACCCCGTCCCTCCTCCTCCTCTCATTCTCTTCGGACACTGCCCAGTTTAGCAGCTCTGTTTGAAATGTGCTTGTGGCCAGAGTTGTTGTGTTTAGGTCCCACGTAAAGGTAAAATATAGAAATAAATAATCTAATATATAATAATAAACAAGTATCACATGTTTGTCATAATTGTATATTGTTGGAAGCAAATCTGGAAGGTGGGATTTATATTTGCACATTAAACAGCCTGCACATTTTATGAAACAGTTAAGTCAGTAGAAGTAAATGAAAGAGTACAGTTGCAGACCTCAGCTTGTTGTATTAGTCTTACTACTATTGCTGTATTTTATGGAGTATAAGTCGCACCAACCAAAAAAATGCATAAAAATGAAGAAAAAACCTAAATTTCACATATAAATCGCATCTGAGTCTAAGTCGCATCCCCGGTCAAACTATGAAAAAGAGTGTGATTTATAATCTGGAAAATACGGAACTTGATTATTTTCATCCCTACTTTTATTACGATGTCTTCTGTCTTTTGGGGCATAGGTCAGTTGCATTAAACAGATATAACACAAACCATACACCATAGACAAAGATTACTTTTATACCCGAGTAATATTATTTTGACTTTACAGTACTTTTACTTGATTTTTTTTTCACATCTTTCCTTGTGGCATCCATATATGATTGGTGTTGTCATGGAGATGCATAGTCCCCCTGCCTGTGCTCTGGACTCGGGGTTGCCGTGTGGTGGGTCTCAGGTGTCAGGGGTCCGTTTCCCGGCCAGAGTCCAGCTCAGAACCAGATTAGGACCAGTAATCTGATTTCACATGGCCATAATCTGATTTTAGCTGTCATTTAGTGTGTGGGGAATGGTCATTATGCGGGTCTGGTTTGGTGTTTTGGTTTGTGCTGTGGTAGCCTGGGAGCTCGGGGTGAGCTGATGTCGGAGAGATCGATCAGATTACAACGCACAAACTAGAAATGTACAATAAAAGAAAGTCATATGTCAAATCAAACTGGGAAATATTGCAGTATTGCCATCCAGATATATACTCAGTTACTTTACTTGAGTAACTATTTTCATTACTTTTCCCACTGTAGGTCTACAAGAGCCAAAAACGACAGTAGCTTCTTACACCTTTTCTTCAGACATAACTTCAAAATAACTTTCACAGATATTGACAGTTTAAATGCTGCGATCTTGATAAAACAGTGACAACATGACGAGCTCCAACTAATGTGCAGATGTTGTACATATGTCATGTCAGTGTAGAAGACGCGGCTTTGACTCTAGTTCATGATTTTACTTTTCCACGATCGTTATTTCAAAGCTGTCAATTAACGTTACGCAGATGATCAGTGTTTAGCAAAAAGCTTTGGAATCGTTTCTCTTCAAACCACTCTCTATCGCTCTGATTTAAGCCAAGTCTAACCAAACTGTAAGTCTACAAGGGGCAAAAGCATCAGATATGAATTTTTTTTTCAAATTTTTATTTTTTGAAA
This sequence comes from Periophthalmus modestus, assembly GCA_019594935.1. Lineage (NCBI taxonomy): Eukaryota > Metazoa > Chordata > Actinopteri > Gobiiformes > Gobiidae > Periophthalmus > Periophthalmus modestus. The sequence goes on from JAIEZT010000026.1 coordinate 15,959,586, forward strand.
ACACCAGAATCTGTGAATTACACAAATTCATCAGATTTTAAGCAATAGTTTCGCCAATAGTTTTTATTTCAACTGGTATAATTATTTGGGTCAGTTCTTCTTAATTCTACTTAAGTAATAATATGGTAGAAATATGGTACATACTCTTCAACTTGAGTCCTACTCCACATACAATACAATATGTTCTTTTCATGTTCTATGCAAAGAGGTTTGTCTGAAATCTTCTTAAAACACTGATTGTAAATGAAGTAAGCACGCAGCAGTAATGAACACGATTTGATGCAGAAATGCTTAAAAAAAAAAAGTCAGGAGATGATTTATGGACTTAAAAACTGTGCAGTGCTTCCATCTATGACATCACAATCCCGGAAAGTTTTATGTTTGGTGGAGCTCAGAGGCAAAGCAGTTTTACAAAGTATTACTGAAACCAGTGTGAATGACGTGAAATACAACTGTTTTTAGGGTACAATATTCTAACATGGTTAAAAATCCCCAAAAAGTCTATTTAGCACGACATGTGTTCTTGAACCACGTACTGACAAAATATCCCTAGTGACAACAACCTTGAAAACATGCATTTGTTGTTGTTTTTTTACACTTAAGTTCATGATCCCCGTCTTCTATCATTGAGAGAAAACGTGTTGTTTTGACCTAAGCATTTTAAAACATATTTTTTCTTCTCCACAGAATCTTTTGGCGTAAATTGAACCCATGGCCTTTTCGAAGCAACAACAACCTGCCGTACTCTCCATCTAAAACATAATAGAACATATTGGAAGTCACATTGATTACCTGCGTACTGGGTCTCGGATTGTTGATCTGAGAAATTTCATTCTGAGCACAACTTGTTTGGTTGGAGCTCCTTTTTAAAAAGATTACAATGAGTGAAGCGTAGACAAATGCCTGTGGATGGCCCTGAAACATGCTATTGGACCACTTTGTTTGCTCTGTCACATTCTGTCAGACGAATTAGCACTAGCATCAGTGATCCTGAGATTCAATCCATATCTACCGAACATGCTAATGGTATATCCAAAGTTGGGTGTACACAAGTAAGAGTACAATTACTTCAAATAATAAAAAAAAAAGTATTAGTATTAGTATAGTACACAGTGGCCCAAGAAATGATTAAAGTAAGAGTAAAAAAGTATTTGGGGAAACTACTATCACTACGCCATAAGAGTAACTGTAAGAGCAACTGGATCTTGTATTTTCAAAGAATAGGCCACAAAATCATTTAATACTGTATGTTGTATTGTATATGGTGTAATACTTTTGTCACTTGTTGACTTACAGTGGGAGAGTAAATAAAACATTTAATTAATCGTTCTGTATTACACAAAATTTACTCTTGTGAGTGTTAAGCCATGTTAAAATGTTGTTACCTAATCAAAATCATACCTGAAGTTTCGTTTTGTTTCATTTAACCCTTTATTATTGATCTGTCTATTTCTCCAAAGCTCAAAATGCCCCGTTCCACCCTGTGATGTCATGTAGTGTAGTGGTATTTATCAAGTACACTTAAAGCACATTCCACAAATTTGTTCTTCTTTAAGCTCAAAAAGGAGAGGGAAGAAGAAAACTGATTAAATCCCACCCCTGTCTTCCATTAATACATAAATTAAATGCTTTGATTACGCTTCCTATTCCAACAACTACCTTTAACCTTTAGATCAGACTATCAATTCCAGAGCTGAAATCATCCAAATGATTCTAATGAAGGTATATGGAGTTTAAAAACACAGTGCAGCACTTCCTGTATTACCACATGACATCACAAGGTGGCTTATGTCATCAGAGGTATAATACTCCCTACAAAGGAAGCATGGCCAGACCGGACAGGACTGGAATGGACAATACCAGCCTCATGTCTCTTTTCTTGGACTACTTCAATTTACTCTACACTGTAAACTATATAGGACCAATGGTGTCTGAAAACTACTTAGAAAAGCAGTTTTATTTATTTTTTGTAACCGAGTACCACATCCCCCCCAATCATCACATTTTAGAATCTGAAAAGCATCAATATCTGGAAATTGTTTGGACTCCTGCCTCTGAAAAAGCATGGTTGGTGTTGACGGCTAACGTGCTAATCGGACAATGGTTTCCCGGTGGAACGAGTGCCTGGATGACGCTCAAAAGATTATGACATTATCTGCTCAACTGGGAATTACCTTACCCTCAGAGCATGACGTAAAAGAGCTGCCAGAAAACCCACAGACATTTTGTGAGCCAGGTTTCAAATGTATAACAGAACATCAAGAAAGAAGAGAACAATGGGTCACGAGGGAGAGAGGTGAGGAAGAGGAGGAGCGGAGAGGAGGGATGGGGTCAGGAACACATCTGGACAAGACAAAGGAAATAAAAACACGTTCAGTAAAGAGAGTAAAGTTATATTGACCAGAACATGATACTTTTACTTACACATCTTAATGTATTTGCTGTAGGTAGATCTCATGATTCATTGGCTTTCACACGCAGAAAGGGCTTTTACTGCTAATCGGGATTCATTTGCATAATCAATACGTCATATTGACTAGCTGCACACTGTACATACGCCCACTTTGTTTACAAGTATCTCAGAGTCTGATCAATAAAATACTGTCAAATGTACTATCCCAGTTCAATAAATAAATGTGTTAAATATGGCAAATGGTATATTGGCACATTTTTATATAGCGCTTTTCTACCTTCAAGGCACTAAAAGAGCTTTACATCAAGGAACCACTCACCAATTCACACACACACTCATTTTTTAAGGAATGGTATAAACTAAATAGTGACCGATTACTTTTAACTTGTCGATCGCACTCCCTCCATATTCAAAATTGCGTCTTAAATCTTTGTATCTAGTACCGTTGTCATGATACTAAAGGTTCAAACTCGATTTTGCTACTAAGGAATAGACTCAATACTGATTTTGATAATCCCATGTGGCCTTATATCTGTGTAATCCCTCAGCCGTCCAGGTATGTTCCATAGTGGTCCATGGGCGTATACTGTTCTATACAGTGGTGGAAGAAGTACTCAATTTTCTTAAAGCGCAGATACTGAAAAAATAAATAAATAAATAAATTAAAAAAAACAACAAAACTCAAGTATATTTTTTCCATGTGATACTTTTGCTTAAGTAATGAATGTGACTCGACACCTGCTCAAATGAGTGTCTAGTGCAGGGGTGGGCAAACTACGGGGGCCACATACGACCCGTTAGGCTTATTAATCTGGCCCGCCAAACGTGACCAAATTATGGTGCACTTCAGCTACAGCAACCTTGTATTACTCTTATTCTCTTATCAGCCCTTCTGCAAAAATGTGTGTTTAACACGGAGTGGACAACAAAATATTTTTTCACCTAAGACCGATTAAAATACCAAGGCATGTTTTTTGCTGGCATTCAAATTCAAGCTAGCAAGCCTTTCTCTGAAGGCAAGTTTTTAAATTAATGCATTTGGAAAACAATTTGTACCATGAGCCTTGCATATTCATGTTTTGCTACATGTTACAGGCCAAATCTCTAATGTAATATATACATATATATATATCCTGGCCCAACTCCTCTGTCACATTTTAGAACCCATTGTGGCCGATGTGTCAAAAAGTTTGCCCATCCCTGGTCTAGTCAGTATTGATTAGCATCTGATTTTCGATACTTTTGACAGCCCTAGTATCAAGCCTCCGTGTTCCTCTTATTCTAGCCCCACTGGTCATAACAGATACATATAGCAGGTAAATGTCTCCCTGTATACACCTGACCTCTGATACTGACGGCACTTTTCACAGCTCTATTTCTTGCTTCTCTTTCATCTTTTCAAGTCTTCCAACATAAAAGTCCCCGAGTCTGAGTGCCCTAAAGCTGGTCAATGCTGCTGATATTAAGACGCAATCTCTATGTCTATACAATCACACAGTCTCAAGTACAATACAGCGCCAATTACCCAGAATCCTCCACTGAAAGAGCATAAAACAAGTCATTTATGCACACAATTCCACTTTGAATCGCTAGATGTGTGCTTGCTCTGATTGTGTTGCAGTTAATGAGTGGGCCTGCTGCATCGGATCAAGTTATAAATGTGGACAAACATGAGGCTGTGGAACATAGCTGAATACTATTTGAATTAATATGTTGGAGCTATATAGTCCTGGTCTCATTATAATGAAAATAAAAGGTAGTTAAGTATTGATTAATGCAGCTGTTTAGATTTATACAAGGGCAAACTTTTATTTATTTATTTTTTATTTTTAAGAATAAAAACTACTTTTTTAGGTTAGGTTTTAGGTTTTTAGGCTAAAAGAATCTTAAAGAGAGGGTATTTTATTATGGGGTATTAATTGCTAAGACATAACCTCGTCCATTGTCTCATGTTCCCTTGCTCTCCACGATAAGTCGCTCCCCCTCCAGAGCGCTATCACATTACTGTCAGCATGCATCCCTTAATGAAACTACTGCACATCGCATCAAGTTTGTGAAATTGTAGTGTATTATTTTGTATCATGCGTGTGTATATTCATGGAGAATTGTCTTGTGGGAGTCAGAATCTTATAGGTAACCGTAAGGGCGGTACGAATAGGGCCCGGGAGAGATTTGTAAACTACACAAACATGCACAGACGACATATACAACTTCTTTAGGTGTGTTTTTTTAATGAGGGAACAATGTTATAGCATGGTAGAAAGCTCAAAAAAGTCAATTTTGCATAATACCACCTTTCTTTTAATCTTTTAAGTAATTACAGAGCTGTGGGTGGGGACAGGTAATGATGGCAAAATACCTATGAACATGGTAAAAACTATCTAAATGGATGCTACTAGTAAACATATTTTATATTCTGTTAATTCATTTTTGTGTCAAGACCAGTGCTGACTGTGGAAAAGAAGTGTCTTATAAATTTAATAATTATAGAAGTCCATTTTGGATTATTTCTCTATTTATTAATCCAGAGCCATCCTCACAGTTGTTACCATGAGCAGTTTAACATATTGAATAAAAGATTAAAAACAGGTTAGATCTAAGTAATGTGGTGCAACTATTGATTATAAGTATAGGATATAACCAAACAGAGAGAACAGTGTACTTTATATTACATTAGAGTGAGTGGCAGCCTGTGAGTGCATTTGAAAAGTCAAGAGATTTGAGTTGTACTTTTGCCAAGCACGTTATTATCCCGGGAGCATAATAGCGTGTATGATACTTGTACGATCACTTTTAGCAGGCTGCCTGGGGTGTCAACGCCTCTGAAACTGCTGACAGATAATTAAAGTCTGGCCTGTCTACAGCTTTTACAGGTAAAATGCTAATGTATATCTTTGTATATCCAAGTTTAAACAACTCAGGTCTGCTTCACAAAGTTTCTACATGCCACAAGGACAGACTGTATTAAGGTAACAGCAATGTGGCCATACATATACTCTGGTTTTGTGGTATTGAGCAACACACTTTTCACTACCACTGTTGCCCAGTCTCTCAGGGTAATTCTGTGCAAGTAATACATAGAGGCTCTGAATATTGCAAATGACCCAAAACCCAACAAATGACCTGAACTCTGAGATGCTCTCATCAGGCTGCAGGTTTAGGCTGCCTAACCTCGGGCTCAGACAGCACATGGTGCAGCTCCGGTACGGTGGCTGCAAGTATTCAGAATAATTAAAAGTAGCAATGCTCAGCTCGCATGCTGTGCAGTCTGGTACCGCTGAAGATGCCGCCTTTTCCGTTAATAAATGAATAGTTATGGTGCGAGCTCTGCTCTTTGAGTGAATGTCACACCACAATAAAACTGGTCTGACACCAGGCAGCTTGACCGGGTGCAGTCTGAGTGAGGTGTAAGTTCTTCTTTTATCCCTTCCTCTATGAGATTTGTCAGTGGGTTCTTGTAGGAAGTACTGATATTGTTTATTATATTGTTAAAGCTGGTTGTATATTGTTTTGGATTACTGTTATTTTATAATGTCTAATGTTTTTTTAAATGTTAAGTACAGTATGAGTGTGCAAACATACAGTATATGATGCAGCACCACACGCCGAATACAAAATGTGGGACAATAAATGATACCTTACATTATTACATATGTAACTGTTTGCAATGTATTCAAATGTCTTTACTCAAAGATCAAATATTGTTAGTTCCAGTATTTTAACTTTTACAGAGTATACAAAGGAATATTTAATTCTGAATTGTTAAATAGCAACCCCCAAAAAGTTCCATTAAAGTGTGTTCTAATACTAACTTGCTTAACCGAAACATTACTCAGAAGTTGATGACTTTGGATTTGTATAACTATTTCGGTAATTACTGTCAAACACATTCCCATAAACCCCTATTAGCCTTACACAATGTCATTTCTCTCAGTAGCGCTTTGCTAGTTCTGTACCCATTTTGCTTCTTGTTTACACGCCACGTCCTTGCCTCATTCTCCCATCCCTGCGTCGTAATGAGCTCATCCCTGCCGCGCGAAGGTTAACACCGGACACAAGGGAAACCTGCCCAATCACGAACCTGCAAACTCCTCCGGCAATCTCCCACAAACCTGCTCCCTCCCCCCGTGCACCCAGTCCATTCAGAGTCTCAATGAGGCCGCTAAATCCAATTCCAAAAGGCAATGGGATTTGAGATGGGGGAGCAAATTGCACCAAGGTGATGGCGCACTGGTCAAGAGGGACCCTTGAGAAAGAGGGAAAAAAATGGCGTCTGGTAGTGCCACAATGGGGAACACTGCTGTTATCTGTGCTGTTAGAGGTGTTTTTATAATTGATTTCCCCCTCCGGCACAATGGAGAGCCAATAATGAAAAGCCTGTCATTCCTGGTTCTTTGTGTTGTCCGCTGATGGGGTCAGAAACAGGGGCTGGTCAGGGGTCTAGGACATACAGGTGAGCGGAAATGGACAAAAGCACTCAAAATGACCCCTAATAGTTGTGAATGGGATCAAATAAGGATACAGTGTAAATAACAACTTCCATATGTAAGTACTTCTGCCACAAATATTGGTCTGAAATCATTGTCAGTGAGTTGTACTAACATGCATTGAAAGTCCTTTAGTTTTTTATCCCCTTCCTCTCAACTCACCTGGCTTTTATTCAGACTGTGCTCTCGAATCAGGCCAAAACTATCAGGCACAATATCAGACAACAGTATCATAGATCTCACCTAGTGGCGGTATGTGAGAATACAACAGGGAAGGTTCGGCAAATTTTTAATTTTTGCACCTAAAATATAGTAGGTTGTCTTGTCTAAAATGTGCTAAAATGTGTGCACCATCAACTCAACACTGCACTGATTCTCTGGGAGACTTTAAAACAGCTTTGGAGTCTGTATAGAAGATCGGTAGCCCCATGCAAAATAATGGCAAATTATTTCCCCTTCGTTTTTACTCATATAAATGTCCGTGTTTGTTTTGATACCAATGGTTGTCCCTGGAAGTACTATGCCACTGGGCTTTAAATTGCTGCTTTTCCAGTTACCCTGTTTACTTATCTCTTGTTTGGCTCTAACGACTTAATAAAACAGGTGACTATAGCAGCTTATTTCCACATTACCTTAAACACTGGATATCTATGGTCATTAAAGGCACATAAAGAGGTATCCCTGGTTCACCTCGGTCTCACTTTCACCTGAATAATGAACCACTGAACTCCGAGGGACACAGCAAGGCCTGGGTTAACTGAGGTGGTAATGTCCGATAATGAGAAGAGCTCCATAAATGTCACAGAGCCCATTGTAAACTATGCGATCACCATTAGCTGAACCTCCGTAGACTGCTACATTAGTAAATAGCATCTTTAATCCTATAAAACGCTTAGCTCAAGTACTTTTGTTCTGTAATTGCTCGGGGGGAAGTGGAAAAATTGTGATTTAAAACAGTCATATGGAAAATCTATCAATTTTATACACCTGTCAAATGGAAAATGACTTGGAGAGCCGTTTGATGCATTGACAAAGGAGAACCGTAATGAGGATTCAGATAGAAGCATTGGAGTGTATCATTTATTTATTTATATATTCAAGTTAGGAATATGAGGCTTAAATGTGTTTTAATTTTAGTGGATTATCAAATAGAGTCGGGCCCACAGGGTGTGATATTTTCTGTTTCATTTTAGGATTGTTACTTTCCTCTCCGATTAATTACGAGAATCATGACAGTCACTCATGGAAATAATATTTTTTGGCTCACATACCACATTCACACTCAGGCAAGAGGGGTGAAGTGCCCAAGGACACAACAACAGTATACACAGTATGCAACAGTAAACATCATTAGTTGAGCAGTCAGATCCACTGACCCAGAGGTTGGCGATGCGATTCCAGCTTCCATAGATGACTGCTGTTGTTGTGTCCTTGGGCAAGACATTTCATTGGCTTCAACCCCAGTGTCAGCGTACTCGGGTGTGTGAGTGTGTGCATGAATTTGTGTATGAATAGATGAATGGTTCTTTGATGTAAAGTGCTTTGAGTGCCTTGAAGGTGGAAAAGCGCTATATAAAAATGTGACCATGACCATGACCAATATTGAGTCACTTTTAACCCATTATTTCTTAACTTCTTTAACTCTGTATACTTCTTTAAAGCATTAGAAGTTGCCATATTTACTGATTACTAGTTTATTTTTATGTCAATAGCTCCTAACTCTGGTGGTGTAGCTTGTCTAAAGCATTGGACTTGCACACTGAAGACTGGGATTTGACCATAGACTGTATAAAGAAGTAGACTAAGTGAGTGTCACGTCACCCATAGCGTTCAGCTCCAGTCAGATGAAGTTCATTGAGGCTAGTGGTTATAGGGGCGAATTTGGGGCCCAGTTCCATATTTGGAATTCTGACCGTGAGTATCATAGCAACCAAAGAGCCAATCCAACCAAAGACCTAGGCTGTGAAGGTATTGCCCCTTCCTGCCCTCTCCCTGCCAAACTAGCGGTGCTGGAAGGGGCTTAGTAACACTGTCAATCAAACCTGCGCGTTGCTAAGACCAGCAGGAGCAACCTCGGGGAAAGAAGGCGGCTGATTTGTCTGTTATTATTTCCAGGATCATGTAGAGCAGCTTAACACGAACATCTTAAGACCAAAATGACAAGCCTGACAGCAGCAGTTACGGAGAGAGAGGTGCCAGTTTTTCAGTAGAAAGTGAATTGGAGTCAATGGAGCCGGAAGCGCACGCATGATCGCTTCCTATTTGGCACACACCAGCTAGCAGGTTAGCTATGTCCATATATATCTACAGTCTATGGGTTTGACTCCTGCTCAGAAAATGAAGCACTGTTTTAATACCCAGCATGCCGTGTTCTTCACAGCTGACACGAGTTGGGCTTGATTGCGTGAGCAGAGAAACAGAGTTGAAATCAACACCTCCTATGTTAGCCCTAGCTTCATGAATACACAACAAGTCTTAGAAATCTATATGGCCACTGGTTCAAGTCCTGACAGAGGCTTTATTTGGTGACCCTGGATAGTGTCTAAAAGTAAATCACAAAATTTGTTCCAGTTGTAATGGTCTTAGCTCTGTGGTGAAAACTCCATTAGCCCGCTTTCATTTCACAAACATTATTTGTTCAGTTACTTTTTGCAGTTTTATTCCAACACCCACAGCAACACCTCAGCTCTCCTTTGTACAATTACCACTGACACCTTGTACTGGATATACTCCATGTTCCACCTTTTTCTAGTTTAGGTGTATCTCGTGCCAAAACACTGTACATACTTTTTTGTATGTCCTTTGAGTTTATAAAGGTCATGGTAATTATATATAGCAATAAGGATTATATTGTATTACTGTCTTATTGCAATAATATGATGTGACGTGTAAATATAAATATACTATAGACATTGAAACCGTTTTAAAATGTTGCCTTGAATTACTTTGAAATATTTTTTGTACATACCATTCACCAAACACCATTCACACGCTCGTTCACACTCTGACAGGTTGATGAAGATCTAGTCAAGGTTAAGGTACAATTTATTGTGACCGTAGAGAAATTTGTTTTCTACATTTGACCCATCATTCAATGCTGCTGGGGCACCTCATCAGGAGCAGTGGGGACCCATCGTGATCTTACAGTTGGGCTGGCAAGGATTACCATAGCTGGAGGACTGTACCTGTGATTCATGTTTTGGGTTGATGGGCAAAACCAGGGTGTGTGGTGAGAACATGTTAACTCCACACAGAAAGCCCCAAGCAACTTGGAAATCGAACCCAGAACTTTCTTGCTGTGATGCCACTCAGCCACCATGTCTACCACCCAACCTTCTGGTTAGTATTTTTTCTCCTGTTACTGAGTAGAAATACATTATCTGCAATAGCTGCCTCGGTTTTACACAATTACTTCTGGTTAATTTTAGTCTGTGATTAATATAATTTCAACTTCAATGTTGAATCAAATGTGTTGTCATGTCATGCATGGTTTTGTGCTCAGTTCATGTAAGGTTAGTACATGGGCCTTGAGCAGATGACAGGATGAAAAGTGTCCTGACCTGACTCCAGCAGTAAACTTGTGAAGTGGATGTTTGATCTGAGTGTATGAAAAATACATTTGTACGGCAAATATATTATTGTATCTGAAGCCAAGATGCTGGTGTTACACTTTTGCATTTTTCTGCTATAGCGGCAGGCAAAGGCGTTCTGATTATTCAACAGCACAAGAAAGAAATAGCAATAGAATATATAGTAATACTAGGATCAAACAAAATGGAGATGGGTAAACGAAGCTTATACTTCGGTGTCTTTCACAAAAGTGGTAACTGAATTTCAAAGCAGTGCGTGTTACTACAGCTTGACTAAAGCCATAATGATTTAAATAAGCATGTCGTGAAAACTTTGCAAGTTAATTGAACTGAATATTGTTGCATTGTATATTTTTGTTATGAGCTTTTGTGGATTAATCACTATATTATATTATTGTTTTGTTTATAATAAAAGAAAAAAAAAAAATCTGTCAACTGGACAAAAAGTGTTTTTTTTAGAGTGAAGATGTTTTCGCTGTTCTTCTTCAGTTCTGGTCAGATTACCTTAAACCTATCTGAAGGGAGGAGCTAACTACACTGAAACTAACTCATGACCTAGCTACCAAACAGTTTCGGTTTGTTGGCTAGATCTATTGAACTACACGCAGTGAACTGTGCCTGAGTCACATTTTTTGCAAAATTGTTCAGGCCCTTAATGAGCGCTCTCACACCTATTAGCACACTGGCTAGCCCTATTGTTTTCCTTGTTAAGATTTAGGCCTGAGGATGGAGTTATAAATAGGAGATAACTGATGTCTGGGCCAGATTTTCCTGTTTGAGGATGAATTGTCTTTCCTAACAAAAATTGCTTTTTTAACTCCTGTCTCAAACCATTTCTTCTCTTTGGCTAAGATCTGTACCTCACTATCTTCACAGGAGTGCTTAGTGCCTTTGAGATGGAGATGAACAGCAGATTGGGGTCCCAAGGTGCTCTCACGATGGTGTTGGTACATTCTTTGATGGAGTGGCTGTTTAGTTTCTCCAATAAAACGTTCGTTGCAGTCTTCACTACACTAAATGAAGTAGACTACATTGCTTTGTTTGAGGCTTGGGATTTTGTCCTTTGGGTTAATCAGTTTCTGTCTTAAAGTGTTTGTAGGTTTGAAATAGACTGGGATGTCATGCTGTCTGAAAATCCTCTGAAGCTTTTCAGACCAGCTGTGTAGGGGATAGTTACACCTTTTCTCCTAGATCCAGATTCGCTGTTGCCCTGTTTTACGGCTCTCTTAGATCTACTTAAATGCATCGCTGATGTCTCATGCACAAATATTTCTATATTCTAAATTCAGAAGGACCAATGATTTGAGTGGATATATTTGCTGCGTTTGAATGACACAGAATCATTTGTTGGTCCAGACTCCAGACAATTGTGCTTTTGAAAATAAAGAAGATGTTTCACAGGCCAGAATACCAAACTTCTTTCTCACAATTTTTCAGATTCAAAGTGAGACTAAAATGGTGACCTTAAGTCCGCGAGTGCATTAGACAGTCAACATTAATACGTAACGGCAGGCCGCACTTACTGCACCTTTGGGAGCTGACCTTTTGTTCACCCTGTGTTCTTCTGAGCTCAGCCGGTACTACCAATCCCAACGCAGCAGCAATGAGAGACCAAACATAAGTGCACAAGCCGTATGCTAACAGAGGAGGTTATATAGACCAAAGTGAACTTCAAAAATGGTATTACTGGAAAGTATTATGTCAAAATGATCTGACTGAAAAAAAATGAGTCATCAAGATAATAGTATGTCAAGTTATTGAATCAATTTGCTGTTATGGGTGACATTTTAATGAGTGGGCATTACACTTCTATGGAGTAAAAACAATGAGTTAACATGTTATATAAGTTTCATTTTAGTTTTTGACGCTCCCTTGCCTTTGTCACTCCCCCTTCAGAGCGTTATCACATTACAAACAGCGTACTTTCTGCTAAAGTACTGCACATCACTTCAGGTTTGTCAAGTTGTAGTATATTGTTTTGTATCGTACTTTTGTGTAGGAGGGTTTGAATAGGGCCCGGGAAAGATTGCTAAATTACTCAAACATTACCCATGCATAGAGATGGGTAGCCAAAAGTATATGTTTAGTCTAGTACACTTCAAAATAATTACTCAAAGCTAAAGTATTGTGTATTTTTGTCAGGTAAAACTGATTCAGAAACAGCTGTATGTTAATTTTCTAGTGGAGCCACCATAGGATGTTCCACAATATGCCATAAAATGTATCTATCTCTATGGCGACCAGCAGCTCACAGTAAGCATGCATGTTTTTCAATGTATTTTTTAGCATCAAACACACTAATAGAAAAGCTAGATAGATATATTTAATTTCCTACTTGGGACTATTCCGCAACAATGCATTAACATCTCCATGGATACAAGCAGATTGCAGACCCCCATCCCCATCAGAAAATTTACATTGTGCACTTTTAAGGATCCAAATCTTTACTACCGTATTTTCCAGAGTATAAGTCGCACCAGCCAAAAAATGCATAATAATGAAGAAAAAAAAAAATCATACTTCACATATAAATCGCATCTGAGTGTAAGTTGCATCCAGGCCAAACTGAAAAAAGCGGTACTTATTATACTACTACTAGGAATGAGCGACATTCATGATATTTCTAGCTAGATTTTTTATTTCCAAACACAGCAATGAATTGTGGGTAAACTAGAGGCAACTAACAAACATGCCGTGAGTGTCCCTGCTGAGATGTCTGTGTTACTCACTATAGCTCCCAGACTCTGCATTTCTCATGAAGTCACAAAACACAGAGACTAAAAAAAGTGTAGCTCTGATTGGTGTAGAAATGTCATTGCCGGGAGCTTGCCTGATCTGTGCTCACTTGATGAAGCTTTGGGATTTTAGGAACGCTAGCTTTTCCTTGAGGCCGATCCTTGCCGTGCGCCTTGCCCTACCAACTCTGTGCATGTAATCAGGCCCTCCTGCGCCCTGCCGTAGTGTACGTGAAAAACGAGCAGCTAAAGTTGCGGTGACAGCCTGTAGCTTACTCCCTCCACTGCAGTGAGGGGCACTGCTTTGGTACAGTGGCGAAGGAACTACTTAATTCTGTAAAGTAAAAGTACACAGTGATATCTCCTGTTTGTTCTTCACAATACAAAACCATCTTATTTAAGGTCTTATGTGTCACAGGAACATGATGCAGCTCCCAGTGCCTCTTTGACTGATCCAGGGGAGAGTATTATTTTCGATTAGTTAGTTGGAGGATTGGCTAATTACATCTTAGGAAAAATTTCAAATAACGAGGTTTAGGATTTATTATCTAAAGGACGAGAACTTTGACTGGCTAAAATCAAACTAAATCAACACTTTAATTTGGAACAACTTTTTAGTAAAACAGTAACATTTAACTCAATATTAAACTGTATTAAAGTACTCGTTAATAGACTTCAGTGTATTTCAAAGTACTTCAGAGATGCACTATGTAACTTCTCTGGTGTAGAGTCCACCACCTGATTGTCACCTGCTTGTTGAATGTCCCACAGTATGGCATTAAACTTGTATACCTTGCATTCATTCTTTGTGAGATATGCACAGATCTGACCTGTAACTTGGCCTCATAGAGTCACCGGCTTGTCACCGTGGAGATACACAAGTTTATTGCTGTATTGTGGAACATTCCAGGTAAAGCAATCACATCTCCTCGGGGACAAGAAGGTGGCGAGCTCTTCATGAGAAAAGTTACAAAACCAATAACCCCTTGAGCTGTTTATACAATATCAGAGGTGGGTAGTACTCAGATTTATTCAGTAACTTTTTAGAGTACTAGCAGCATAGAAATATTGTAGTGAAGTACTAAATGTTTTTAGCTACTTTTCCTCACCGTAAATCCACAAGTGACAAAAACTTGATTTTGACAATATGAAATCATTTGAACATTTGCATTTCTTGCACTGCTCCTTCAGATTTGACTTTGTTTTTTGTTTTATCATTTTGTGTCTCTTCATTGTTTTATTATTTATTGTTTTGTCCTTCAAATTACATCAGTTTCAAATTCAAAATCCAATGTTACATCCTAGTGGTAGCAGTAGAGTAGTAGTTTTCCCATACACTTTCTTTTTCCTTTTCATTTTACTTGAGTAATGAAGTAACATTACTCTTACTTGAGTACAATTTCTGGCTTGACCAAACAATGTGGCTGCACAATGTCTGAAAAATGACTTTCTCTCCTTAGCTTCATCTCTCCTCGACATGTCAGCAGAACCATCAGCCTCCTCAGCCTCTCCAGCTCCTCCTCCTTCATTACAACTTGCGTCCATCAAATAAATTGCTATATTCCCACATTTGAACATAGTAGTATTACAGATCACAAATGTGTCGAAGCCAAAAGCCCAAAGCAAGAGGTTAGGTGGGGTGACCAAAGCGGGTAAGAGTGCTGCCGAATGCCACTTCTCCAGCAGGCGACTGAGGAGAAGCTCATTTGAATTACATGGAACAATAACTCACTGAGGTTGGGCTGAGGATGGCCTTTTTATACAGTGGCCTGGAAAGCTCAATGCAATTCAAAAGCCCACCGCAGGGGCTTAAAGTTAGTCACGTAGATATGAAGCGCTCAAATGAGAGGGCCATTATGGTAAATGGAGCAGTCGGTGTCCAAACTCAAGGCCCACGGGTGAAATCAGCTGGGCTAACTGTGTTATCATTTGTTAAAGCGCCTCTGACAGTTAGACGACTCATCTTATTGATACACAGTTAAGATCATTATATTTAAGATTTTACAAAAAAAAAATAAATTATTATTATTTTTATTTTTTTTTTTTTTTAAATCACAGTTTGGCAATTTTTTTGTTTAATTTTACTATTATTTTTTTCCTGGTTAAAAATCGTGACAAAACATCTAGGGGACTTCATTACTGTTAACCTAGAGCAGGCCAAATGATAAGAAAACATCTTTATTTTGTTGAAATCATGTTTAAAGTTAGAGTTATGTTGTTAATTGTGCCTAATTTTTGGACAGAATTCTCCCTAGTGTCTACTCTCTACCTCCTGTAATTTTTGGACATATTTTTCAACTTTTTTGCAAATAGTTTCTTGATGGGTGTAATATTATAATTTATATTTACTCCAAATTAAGTCAAAATGAGAGAATCGTCAAAACGTCACAAGCACTGTAAGGTAGATATTTTTCAGACAATAATTATGTGTGTGATTCATAATTTATAGCTTATAAAATGAAGGTTATATTTCTCATATGAATTGCTCTGTATTTATAACTCGATATCTGAATGCTACAAGGTTTAGTCATTTGTTCAAATATGAATATGCTTTGACAAACTATAACATTCATTCTCTGGTTTATTTCTATTTGCACAGAGATCTTAATAACCCTTGAAAGGATCTTAATACACTGAACTGTATTACTTTAACTTTCCACATACTCACTTAACAGATGTAATACCATTTTACCTTGTTCTCACTACGCTTTAGGGGAAGGATAAGGGATCTGTCACACTCTTTACACAATGCAGCCAGTTCTATTCATGTTTGCACATTTCATTCTGTAGTCTGTAGTTAAAAATAATTTGGCTGCTGTTTAGTAAGTGGCAAAGTGAAACAGTTTTTACATAAAATGGAAAGAATTTGGTTGAGAATGTGGTTGAGTCTCAGTTAGTAGAGCTGTTGTGTTATGAACAGATAAGGTTAAAGTATACCCTACTAATCCCTCATGACAGAAATGTATTCTCAATGCCACTCAGGGACCCATCTGCAGATCTTGAGCTATGCTTTGTCAAAACTACCTTCGCTGGAGGATTTTGCCTATGGTGCATGTTTTGGGTTAATGGGGGAAACTGGAGTGCCAGGATGAAACTCATTCAGACACAGGAAGAACATGCAAACGCGGCTGAAAAAGGCCTGGGGGTTGAACCTGTAAGCTTCTTAATGTGAAGCATGAATGCTAAGTGTGTAGTCAACTAGATAGAGATAACAACATATATTTTATATACTACATAAAGGTTGAAATAAAAATTTTTGCCCCAAAAGAATAGATGTTAGTGTGGTTTTAATGCTGTGTTTTATCGCGCCATAATTCAAAGTGAAATTGTAATACAGGGTGTCCATAAAGTCTCTTTACAATTTAAACATTTGATTACAAAGGCAAGTGATAAGTGATAACATATATTAGATGTGTTCTGTTGTACCCAGTTGTATATATATATATATATATATATATATATATATATATATATATATATATATATATATATATATATATATATATATATATATATATATATATTTTTTTTTTTTTTTTTTTTTTTTTTTTATATGTAATTATATATATATATAATTATGTTGCAACGTCTTCACTCTTATGATTTGTCCAAAACTGTAAACTTTGTCTTTTGCTATGGATCAGACCTGGACGACTGAGGGTTTACACAGATTGCATTTTTGTATTTCAGGTATCCTGTGGATTAAGAGAGCATCCTTTTGAATGAACTCCTAAGAAAGTTCACCAAATATCACACCTCTGCATTTCATTCTATGGGGCTGTGTTAAAGATTGTGTGTATGGAACAAAGGTATGGAACATTACTGAACTAACGCAAAAGATAACAGATGTAGCAGAGCCTCATTAATGGTTGCAATCACAACGAACATGGCAGGAAATCGAGTACCGTCTAGATGTGCTTCGAGTGACTAATGATGCTAATATAGAGGTAAAAAACTTTGGAAACCAGTGAGTACAAAAGAACAAGTCTGATTAAGGTATCTTATCAGTTGCCTTTGTCATGCATTGTTTTTAATTGTAAAAAAAACCTTTATGGACACCCTGTATAACTGTTTTCAACATATATACAGAAACGTGTTTATTCCTGGTTACGTTATTGAGTTATTGTGTTCTTACTGTACCATGTGAGCCACCGTAGTTCCCATAACCCACACAGTACCCCTCCCTATTGACCCAAATCCCTGGCTAGTTCTTAGATTACACGATAAGGGTTGGCCCAGTATTCTTGTATATGTCCTCATTTATAACCATCTCGATTAATTGTGGATGAAACCTAAGTCTTGTAGATACAAGCCTAGTGTAATTAACTATCCACTTGGGGTCTGGCTTCAAATTAATAAATGAGATGTTTAATCAAGGTTTACATCAAACAACATAAGTGATGGCTGAGTATTGCACCCTATATCTAGTTTGACTGCAGGGTACGTTTGGTGATATTATTAGTGGGACGTTATGGGATATATGTGTTATCAGCACCTGCCTCTGAGGTTGCGGTGCTTAATTAATTGGGCAGTAATTAACAGTTAGCGTCCGGATCTACAGAGGAGAACGGGAGAGTTGAAAGTAAAATCCAAACTAATGAGATGAAGACTTTGAAGTAATGGAGTCCGTGGGTTTGGGCTAATCACACAGGCTTTTGGGCGCTGCAGTTTTATCTCACTCATAGCAGCATGGACGCCACTGCTGGGCTTTTCAACTTTTCTCAACAGTGTACAAGTTCACAATGGAGCAGCCGTGAAGCAGTGCCTTATTATGTTGCGTTAAGTCTGTGGTATAGATTGTCTTGCTATAGACCTGGTTCAATCGGAGGTGAGTAGATTAGCGTACTGTTACTTTGGATATAAGATTACTCAAGTACAAGTACAAAGTAGTGATTGAAGAAACTTGAGCAAAAGAGTGATCCAATGCATTTAATTTGTTCTTCTGATAGTTTCAGAGACCACAGTTTGCTTTTTCATACCTCACGTGCAGTTGTGGAAGGTAACAAAGTAAAAATAGTAAAGTACTGTACCTAGAAATTCTACTTAAGTACATTTTACAGTGGGTAGTTTCTACTACATTTGAGAGTGGGTATCTGCACTTTCTACTCCACTACATTTTTGAACTAGACTGAAAAGTGTGATACTTTTGCTTGAGTAACTTTTCACCTCTGTACTTTTACTTAAGTAACAAAAGTGAGTACTTCATGCACCACTGTTCTCGTGGTAATTTCTTGTGAGATGATTCGCACAGATTTTGGCTTATACTCCCTAACAGCAGGCAGGATGACAGCTCCATCTGCTGTCTGACTTCTTTGGGACAGTTTCCCAGGTGCGTGAGAGTACAAAGGCCCCCTCGTCCCAGTTTATAGGGGCATGTTTCCAGATTTCCGTAACCTCTTTATTCCAGTGGGACCACTCTGATGAAGATTGCGAGGGAAATGGTGACAACTCTCAGGTTTGAAAAAAGATCACAGAAGAAGAATCACAGTAAAAAGGTATTTGAAAAAACTACTGTTCAAATACGACTAATGTAAATGTCTGGACGTAAAATCTGATTCATCATTTGCAGTTAGTAATTAGAATGAAGGAAGAACAAAATGCAAAAGGATCTAATAGTTTCAAAGGAGAGAGAAACAACAACAAAAAAGTCATATCTACAGGAGAGATGCAAAGGAAATAAGGGTTCAAATAATGTGATACTGACTATAAACAGCGACAGTTGCTCAGTGTTTGTCCGTGCAAATCCTGCTCTCTAGATGTAAAAATCATTGGTTGAGCGGGCAGGTTGGCGGTGCAATTCCAGCTCCCATAGATGAATACTGTCATTGTGGCCTTGGTCAAGACACTTAACCTACCTCGCTCCCAGTGTCTGTGTACAGTGGTGTATGAAAGTGTGAGTGAATGGGTGAGTGGTTCCTTGATGTAAAGTGCTTTGAGAGCCTTGAAGAGCGGAAAAGTGCTATATAAAAATGACCATTACTATTACCATTTACTTACTCACAAGAAAGAGTAGTGCTGCATTGTAGACCTGGCTATTTCTTGTTTGGACCTTGTGGTTTATGACTCATTGATGGTTTAGTCTGTGGTGTATTTTCTTTTTATTTTCCTGGATTTTAAGTGGTGGTTTAGTGTATGATGCAGGTCTATTTTAGATTTGTAATAATGCACTTTGCAAAATCTGTGAAAATGACACTACAATATTTGAGGTCTAGCTCTTTGTGACTCAAATAACTGGGATATTGAAAATGTCTTTCTTGGTCGTATTTAACCATCTCCTTTGACTGTCCCCCGTAGGGATGTAACCTTGCCCATTTAGCCCATCGCTCTTCTCCAGTGCCTGCAGGGCTGCCCACAGGACCAACGCTGAGCTGCTGCTATGGTAATGGCATTTATCATAGAGGGTATTCTGGGAAAGAAGGGAGGATTCACAGGTGAACTCTATACAAAATGTGCTCCAGTTTGAACACATGAGGCTATTAGACCGTCCTACCAAAAAGTACGGCAGAAACGTGTTAAGACTTTAGGTAACTTTTCTGCACTACTTCTCAAACTTCTATTGTGTTTGCCTGCTTTTTGTTCAGGGTTTCAAAGGTACTCATGCGAACACTGCTTTTAAAATCAAGACATTTTGCCTCCCATCCAGAAGTAATTTTCAGTCAGAGAAACTACACTGAGCTGAGTAAGTCCTGCCCTAAATGGAAGAGTTTTACCCTGAAACCTGTTTATATGCAAGCCTCATTACGGGTTGGCTCTCCTTCACTGCTGTTAAGTACCTGATAAGCATTTGATTGGCTTGATCCCTCACTTGACCAAGGCGTTAGGATATCGCCGTAAACAGGGGGCAAATTATACCTTTATTATCAAACCTTATTTTTGAAAGTCTGTCTTTAATGAGAATTAATTAGAATGGAGAAAACAATCGACACTGGATACTAATTTGAGCAACTATTGATACAAAAACGTCACATTCATAGGATAGAAATGAACCTATCCTGAATAGCTTTAGAAAGTATCAGAACATCAGAAGTATAAGACCGCATAGACTAGTATACGGCCAGGGACTGCTATAGAACATACCTGGACAAAGAAGGATTACACATAGCTCATGGTAGTATAAAAGAAAGGACTACGATATGTTGAGAATCAAATTTGATTGCCTAAAGAAAGAGTGTTTTTAATCATCTTTGTGGTATCGGAATTGGTATTGAGTATTGAGTCTATTCCTTAGCATCGAAATTGAGTTTGAAATTTTAGTATCATGACAACACTAATGTGGTATCATGTCTTTCACAGTAATGAGAAATATGTTGTGCATTCTTCTGTATCTACAAATGCTTCCTGTCCCTGTTCTGACTATATTTAACTAATTACCTTTGCCTACAAAGACAGGTAAACAAAAGCTTTGATAAATATAGCCTTCATATATAATGTGTAATTAGCCGCAGCTCCGACGAAGCTCATGAAACGTGATGAAAAATCCATACGCTAGCCTTTAAAGCAACACCTTGTAACTTCAACAAAGATTAAAACAATACTTCAAAACTTTCTCCATGAGTGTGAAGTCACAGTGTGGAAGATTAAAGCTAAAGGAACAACATGTCCATGGAGACAAGCAGAAGAGGGCGCTCTTCCAGGACAAATAAGAGTCAACTTTGTGGAAATGCAAGATGCAACGTGTCTGTGTAGTCCCTCAGTCGTCCAGGTCTGATCCATGGCAAAAGCCGAAGTTTAAATCTGTCAACTGGACAAATCGTTGAAGGAGCGAAGACGTTTTGCTGCTTCAAGCTGCTTCAAGCTGCTTCAAGCTGCTTCTTCACTTCAGAACTGAAGAAGCGGCTTGGATGGGCAGCGAAACGTCTTCACTCCAACAACAATTTGTCCAATTGACAGATTTAAACTTTGTCTTTTGCTAAAGATGCAAGGTGCAAAAATTTGCCTTGCTAATTGTTGAGTTAACTTCTTGCTTTTACCCTTGGCTTGTGCTCTGTGTCGTCTCCATGCAGGTACTGTGATAATCAGTGTAGTCATTGTTGCATAATCCAGATCCAAACTGATCCTAACAAACCCACAGAGACACAGGATAGCATGGGCGCTGCTGGTGGAAGTAATAACACAGAAATGAGCATTGCATAAAAGGACCACGTTAAACAGTGTCTCCGCGGTAACAGGTTCTGCATGACTTATTTTATGTTGTGCACACTGATTTTTAAGTAACCAAAATGCACCTGTCAGATTACTGGAAAGCAAACACAGTAAGACAAGGACAACATGGCAGCCCTAGCTGATAACAATGAAAATATGACTTAATAATGATGTGTGTTTATTAGCTGGTAGGGCATATTTGTCTAAATTCAAATACTAAAACTAATATTGAAACTAGATACCTATTTGTGCAAGTACAGATAGTAAAATGTCACACACACACAGGACAGAAATTAACCTTTCCTGAATAGAATTAGAATGATCTTGAGCTGTATCAGAACAAGTGTAAGACACATAGACTAGTATACACCCATGGACCACTACCTACCTGGATGACTGAGGTTTTATATATTGGTTTTATATATTGTGACACTATTATCTATTAAGGATGTAATAAAATAAGTAAAAGCAAAACAATTCTATTTGGACAATAAAACCTTTTAAATTATAATATTTTTATTTGCCATGATGACTACTCCTCCAACCACTGCCCTCCACTCACACATAATACTACATATGACAAATTATGGAAAAGCAGGTGTCATGTCTTGCCCAAGGACACAACAACAGCATGCACACATGGTACGAATGCATGTTTTTCAAGGTATTACACCAGTACATAAGAAAATATACCAACACCGTCGCAAGAGCCCCTCTGGACCCCAGTCTGCTGTACATCTCCATCTCAAAGCCACTAACCACTCCTTAGAAGATAGTGAAGCTCAGATCTTAGCCAGAGAAAATAAATGGTTTGAGAGGAGAGGTAAAGAGGCAATTTTTGTTAGGAAAGACAATGCTTCCTTGAACAGGAATGGAGGCCTTAAACGTCATCTATCCCCCATTTACAACTCCATCCTCAGACCAAAAGCAAAACAAATAGGGCTAGTCAGGATGCTAATAGGTGTGAAATCACTCATTAGGGGCTTGAATGACTATGCTAAGTAGGATTCAGGCACAGCATACTTAGCGTAGCACGATAGACCTAGCCTACACACAGAAACGATAAACAACAGGGTTTGGAGTTTCAGTATAGCTACCTTCAGACCAGAACTGAAGAAGCGGCTTAGATGAACAGCAAAATGTTTTCACTCCTACGTTTTGTCCAGTTGACAGTTTTTTTCTTTTAGCATTACACCAGTAGTAGAATAAATGCTAGATTGATACATTTAATGTCATATAGTGGGCCATTCCAGGCAAAGTACAACTCCATGGAGACAAGCAAATGGAAAGCTCTCATCCAGAAAAGTTACATACAGTAAGCCTCTTTTCCACTGGCACGGTTCACTTGAGCCACCTTTGCTAAAGATAGAGTAAACAAAAAATGGCTTCTGGTTCATCATCAGCTTTTTCTGCATGCAGTGGGTTTCGCTCACGTTAGATGCACTGGAAATACCAAATTTTCGATCATTGAGAGCTGTGCATCGATAAACAGAAAACAGCAGTTGCTAACATGCTAGTTCAGACACAGTTCACACTTTGCAGTTCATGTTTGTTGGTGTAATCGACCTAGATTGCAAATAGGGTTAGTTTCAGTGTAGTTAGCTCCTCCCTTCAGACAGAAATGAGGCGGTGTCCAGCAGTGACCCGACCAGAACTAAAGAAGTCTTGGATGAGCAGCAAAATGTCTTCACTCAAAACATTTGGCTTTTTCTTTTGCGATGGATCATACCTGAACTGAGGGATTACACAGACACTAGATAAGTGCCAAATGTTTGTGAGAGCTAGGAACAAGTTACATTTAAACACCTACAACCAAGATGCTTAGCAGTTAAAATGGTTTTACTAGTGGCCATAATGACTCACCAGTCTGGTTCGACACAGATGGAAATTGAACTCACTGAATATTTAAAGCTGCAAATTTATTTTCCAAACTAGACAGACATTTTAACAGCAGGTTGCACTTTTTAAAGAGAGAAAGCTGTTGTTCCAAGGAGGACTATGTGCTTGCTGATTGAAAGTTCAGTGTCACCCGAAAGTCCCACCTGTCAGCTGCCTTGGTAAACAAATGAAAAATCGTCCTTTTGTTGAGACCAGAATAGTGACAGCATTGAAAACATGTGGTCTGGTGACACAGGTGCTTGTCTGACAGGACAATTTACATAAAAGTAAGAACAAATTATTATACATTTTTGATCATGTAATGTTTTATATAACAAATTATACAACTAATTATTGCTGACATATTAGATACAAAATAAAATACAGAGGAGCTTTTTGGATCTTATTTTGTTTCTTACAAAAAATGTACTACTACTTTTTTTTGTTAAAACTTTAGCAAATCAGGCTTGGGATTAGATCTAATATCAGATCCTTACATGTGTCATCAAAAAAATGTGTTTAATGCCAACTCTAAATCAGGACCAAACTGGGCTCAAACTAGAGCAAGTGTTAATGCAACATCTGAGGCACCAGCAAAAAGCTGGAGTTTGAGTTTGACTTGGTTTAAAGGAACTATATGTAAGATTTTGATGTTAAATTCCGTAAACTTGACCTAATTGTGCCCCCAGATACAAGTAAACATGTTCAAATCAAATATAGCTTTTACTGATAACAAGTATAATGCTGATTTATTCTTAATCACAAAATCATTTGACATGATGGCCAAGTTATTTATGTTATAATGTGGTATTTTCGTTCTAAAATTTGTTTCAATGCTGAAATCCGGTTGGTTTAAACCTAAAAGTCCTGTCTCTGATCTGAATGGTCACTACTTAAACCCGAGCACCTGCAGCCAATCATGAATCAATGCTAGTGCAGCCTCTGCAGCTCAGTAAGTAAATTCTGGAGGTTCTGAGCTTTCACACGAGGCCTGTCCATATACTGAGAATGAGACAAATTTGTACGTGTCCTCTATCTGCAGGTTTGTAGTATCTTTAGTAAAACAGTAAGAATGCAGGCCGCATACAGTTCCTGGTCCTACAGCATATAGTAAAATTAGTTAAAGGTGCACTCTGGTAACTTTTCTGGTGGAGGGTACATTACGCCTGCTTGTCTTTATGAAAATGTTACTGAGATGTTAAACGTTTTTATCCCCATGGAGAGAAACAAGTGACACCATCAGGCCATGTTAGAGGTCAGATCTGTGGAGAGGCAAGCCTGCTCACAGTAATATGTGTTTTCAATTATTATTATTTTTTTTTAGCATTATAAGCTCCTGTAATTGTATAAATGAAGGATAAATATGTTTCATGCTATGTGACAATCCAGACAATGCAATCTGGATCTGTGGTCAGGCTGCAGAGTAAACTCGGGTCTGCTTCATATGAATAATGGTGATTCGAGCAGTGGTTATCCAAGAGGGAATGTGGCTATTACACACCATCAAGACCAACAGAGCTGTCAGCAGTCCCGAACCATGAACCGGGATTTGTAATGTCCTGCTTCACTGGGATTGGTCCATTTTAATGTGTTGACGCGATTGGCTGGCCGGAGCTCAGGGAGCGGGGTCATAAAGCGAGAGTGAAATTTTCTAGTGTGGAATAGTTTGAAAATTATTCTTATTATTTAATATTTATTCATTACATTTGCTAGAAGTGAAAAATAAGACAAGTCATTTGCTATAAAAGTGACTTCAGTTGAATAAGAAGATATCAAGATTCCTTTCATCCTTGGGGCATAAATTGTAATTTCACCAAGAGTTCAAAGAAGACATATTGTTCCTGTGTCTGCTGTATAGTTATAATCTATGACACCCATGGGTCTCATAATTTAGACATTTATGATCCCAATTATGATCTAAAATGCATTTGAAAACTGCGTTGCCCAATGGGAGATGATGTCGCTGTAAACATCATCACAACAAAGACCCACGCTGTTGTCGACTCGGATCCTCCTGTGGATAGCTGCATATCGGGCCTCCGTGTATCGCTGAACCAAAATTGGAGATCGAAGTAAGTACAGAGCAGTGGGCGTATACCAGTGGTGGCGGAAACGGGGTTGATCGGAGCATCTTGAATACAGCAATATAAAGATTACCCAAACATGCATGAATCACACTAAATACAACTTCAGGGCTGCTTCATCTTGGTAGCTCCCTGGAATACTTTAACATGGACCTCACGAGTTTATGGCGTAATATAAATGTACATTTTATAGCTCACATAAAACACGTGATCATGCATCTGATGTGTAGCTAACTGTGATCACCTATTTCATAATAAGGACGGAAGAGACAACAAGATGTACTGCGTATATGAAATTATTTTAGTTTGAAATTGCAAAAGGCTCAATGAAACAACATCAAAATAATATTCTTACAGAGACATTTATTGATTAGACATTACATAAGCAGGTTGCAGGTTGTGGGTTGTATTCCTCTCTACGGTATTTTGCATCGAGTATTGAACAAGCTGTATCTCACACTCCAGCTACCCCCTAAGCTATGGTACTGTGAGTGTTGGGAAGTAACTAAATACATAGATATTTGCCCTACTACTACTACTACTACAACTACGTCTATGCTACTATTACAGCTACTACTTATACTAGGCTACTACTACAATGACTACTTGGACTACTAAACTACTTCTACAATTACTACTTATACTATTAGGTTACCAATACAACTAGTATTACACTACTAGTCTACTACTACTTATACTACTTATACTACAAGACTACTATTATTACTACTTATACTACCAAACTACTACTACAACTACTACTACTTATACTACCAAACTACTACAACTTCTACTTCTTATACTACTAGACTACTACAACTACTACTTATACTACCAAACTCCTACTACTACGACTTATACTACCAAACTACTACAAGTACTACTTGTACTACTAGGCTACTGATACAACAGTTACTACAACTGCTATATTACTAGGCTACTACTGCTGATGCTGCTATATCGCTACTGCTGCTGCTTATTTTAAGATTACTGCAACTACTATAATGCTTGTACTACAACTGTAACCATTTCCTATAACATCTAGTGCACTGATTTGTATGATTTGTATGATTTGTATGCAGAGATCACTCAGGGCATTTTCCATCAAATAATGTCACACACTCATATAGTCCAACAGCCTTATTTATTTATCTAACCCGACAGTAACCACGGAAACCTCTCCAGATTAAGACTTTTCTGAAGGACGCCGGGCTGACGAGGCACGCCTTTATGTTACAGCGCTGACCCCACAAACTGACAGGTCTAGCCTTCACGCGGTTCATTCAGAGTTTAAACTGAAACTTTCAACTCCCCTGTCATATCGATCATCCTGGTGGCAACTCGGTGAACTGCAGTTGACGGAAAGGACAGAAAACAATACATGTGGGCAGAGTAGGCAAAAACTGTACTCAAGTAAGAGTAACATTACTTCACGTTATATGGGAAAACTACTACTCAAGAAAGTAACTGAGTAACATACATCCATCCATTTTCTTCTGCTTATCTGGGGCAAGGACTCCCAGACTTCCCTCACCCCAGACACGTCCTCCAGCTCCTCCAGTGGGACCTCAAGGCACTCCCAGGCCAGCCGAGAGACATAGTCCCTCCAGCTTGTTCTAGGTCTTCCCTGGGGCATCCTCCCGGTGGGACATGCCCGGAACACCTCCCTAGGGAGGGGTCCAGGAGGCATCATGAACAGATGCCCGAGCCACCTCAGCTGGTTCCTCTCGACGTGAAGGAGCAGCGGCTCTAGTCCGAGCTCCTCCCTCTTGACTGAGAAACATATAGGCTACTACAACTACTACTACTAATAATACTAGGTTACTAACTACTACTTATAAAACTAGGCTACTACTACAAATACTATTTATACTACTAGACTACTACTACTTCAACTAATACTTATACTACTATAGGCTACTACCACAACTAATACTTATACTACTATAGGCTACTACTACTTATGCTACTATAACAACTACTACTTTTACTACTGAGCAACTACTACAACTACTACTTAAAATAAACTATAACTGAGCTGTTCAAGAAACACAATGTGTTCAGATCATTTCACATTGTCGACATAAAGCTTTTGTCACTCGTAGACTTACTCAGAGCGGGAGGAGGAACCGAAACTACTCAAGTAAGAGTACAGTTACTTCAATAAAAATACTACTCAAGTATTCTGTTAGAAAAGTACTCTGAAAAGTACAATTTCTTTAAAAGCTACTCAAGTACATGTAATTGTCAAAGAGTATATGTAAATGAGTACTACCCACCTCTGTACATTTTACAGTTTAAGTAGGAAAAGTAGTTTGTTTATTGTTTTAGTACATTCAGCCTCTGGCATCACCACGCCAGAGACTTCCATCACTTTATAATGGAAGCAAAACTAGCTTTTTCTTATGTGAAAAGTTAAGATTTCTGTATTTTTAATAATAAGTGAGACTGCTACTTGTTCCAGCAGAAATATTGTACAGGATGTGATGCATGGAGTAGTTAATGATACATTTTTTACTGTCTTGATTTTGCCCGAGTGTCAAGTCGAAGGTACTTACTTAAAAGGGAGTTTCTGAGTGCAGCTTGGGTCACTTTAGTTCACCCTGAGATTTTTATGTCAGTCGGTGTAATAAATCTGTTCAGATGAAAGGCAGTGAGAGGCATATATGAGTTCGCAAGTTTTTTTTTTGTCTTGGGTAAAACCAGTAAAGTACAACACTGAGATTCTTTGTTTAAATTTGGAGGCTGCCTTACATCATTGTAGATCTGGTTTGGTTCTCCTCGAGTCCAGGTTTAGTCCAAGTTAAGTTAAGTTTTTAACATATCTACTGTAAGTGATGTTGATCTGAAGTTGTAATGTTAACACTGAAGTTTAGTCCTGGTTTACTCCTGGTTTAGTCCTGGTTCAGTCCTGGTTTAGTCCTGGTTCAGTCCTGGTTCAGTCCTGGTTTAGTCCTGGTTCAGTCCTGGTTCAGTCCTGTTACAGTCCCGTTTCAGTCCTGTTTCTGTCCCGGATCAGTCCTGGTTCTGTCCCGGTTCTGTCCCGTTTCAGTCCCGGTTCTGTCCTGGTTTAGTCCCGGTTCAGTCCTGGTTCATACCCTAATTTAGACCTAATATAGCTCAAGTTTACAGATGTGGTGATACACAGATAGATGTGACATTTTACCTTTTGTGGGATGAATCAAATACTTCATATACAGCCTGTGATCCAGATAGGTGTGATTGACAGGCGTGTTAGCCAATTAGGGACACACATGGTCTGTCTGTATCATAACAAATGTGGCTGCTTATGAGAAAAAAAGATAGGAAAAAATATCACAAGGGACTGAAAACCATCACAGATTTCTGCAGAGTTAATGAGCAAAGCTGATTAGTTAATCTGAGGTGAGAGGAATGTCACATTGTTTGTAAATGACAGGTGACCAATAAGCTTCTTTGTTTCACTTGATTGTTTCACTTAATCTGGCATAGGGACCAGACTGATATCCCTCTGTATAAAAAAATATAGAGAGAGGTATCATTCTGGATTTGCCAAGCAACTTCAAATAGACGACTAGGTTATAAAATCACTGCCACCTTAAAAACACAGCTGTACTCCCCTTGGCGGGCGTCCTCACTGCATTACCATAACCATGCTGCGGTTATGTTTATAACCACTTTACCTCCATGTTCTCTCTCCCTCTGTCAACAACCCCACAACACCTCTTTGGCTCTTCGTCGCGGGCGCTCGGATTGGTCTTACTCGTGGTTTCCCCGATGAAGACTGGCTGCCATATTACTCTCCATCTCCTTATGTCAATCGTCATAACGTCTGCCATAACTTCCCCCACTAGATCCAATCACCTGCGCACAAAAGCACGCACAAAGACGCCAAGCAAGCCGGGGCCCTTTTTGTCAGTCGTCGGCACCGCGCGGCTCCGAATTGCATATAGAGCGGTTCCCTGATAGCATTGTTTCTGGCGCTCATGAAAAAAATCTATTTAAGGCAAATCTAATCTTCTTAATCTGCTCCCCTCAGAAGGTGGTGATGGGAAAGATTTTGATGCAAGCGGCGTTTGGCACGGCACGTTCGCTTTTGGAGGAGGGAGGAAATTGCTGGAAGCAGAGGATATTAAAGTTCCATTCGCAAATACTGATAAGCAAAGAATTGGTGATTTATTTAGGCGTTTTGTGGAGTGAATCGTGCTGTAGGTTGGACACAAGTACATGCATAAGCAGCGCTCACAGCTCCGATTTGCTACTCCTGTCATCTCTCAGATACGCACAGGAAAGAGATGGCTGTGCTATGTTTATGCATTTATCAGCCATAACAATATGACTATCAAAAGTTAAAGGTCCTATATTACACAAAATTGATTCTTGTGAGCTTTAATCCATGTTATAAAGTCCAATAACCTGAAGTTGTGTTTAGTTTCATTCACACATGTTTAAGTAACCTTTTATTATTAGTCTGTCTACATCTCCAAAGCTGAAAATGCTCCGTTCCACCTTGTGATGTCATGAAGTGGTAGTTTTCAGGTTAACGCCTACCTTTTACCTTTTGTTGGAGCGTTTAATGTATTATCACATGACATCACAAGGTGGAACAGAGTGATTTCCGTTTGAGAAAAGATCTCAGCCTAAATCTACAGGTTTGTGTGTTAAACATGTGGGTATGTTTTTGAGGAGGAAACAACATTTTAGATCAGATCAGAAAATATAGGCCTGCTACAGCTTCAAATGTAGTGATTTTGATAAAGATTTGTACTGAATTTTGTTCAACAGATACAACTGAATTAATATTTTTTCTACCCGTTTTATTTGTATATTTTTCTTTGCTCAGACTACAAATATGTTAAAAATAAACCCTCAGCCGTTTCAGCAGGTCCCAGGCAGTACTTTTCAGTCCAGTAAAACAAATGTAGTAGAGTAGAAAATAGAGATACCTGCTCTCAAATGCAGTGAAGTAAAAGTAAAAGGTATGCACTTAAAAGATACCTAAAATTTATACTGAAGTACAGCACTTCACTACTTCGTTACGTACCACCACTGCATGTAAAGCAGGTAAACAAACACTTCTGTCTGACAAAAAGAATGGTTAATTCTAAGCTTAAAACTGGAAACAGAATGTAACTTTAGCAAAGTGTAACCCACATGACCTAATTAGCCCCTCCCCTTTACCACACCGGTGAGCGTTTAATTACCTGGCGCGCCCCTGTCATTTCCTGCTCCGGTGCTCCTGCTGCTGCTCACTGTGGCTCGTGGTCGTGCTTTGGAGTGGGCGTGTGCTCATCTTGCTAAAAATCCGTATATACTGCTCTCAATCCACTACTCTGATTCAACCCATTCGACCCTCCGCTCAGCGGTAAGTTCACGTGTTTTTAAAAACGCTGTTTATTTGCGCCACTCTAGCACTACGCTAAGCTATTACGAACACCCCATAGAGCTACGGCTAAAAATGCTAGCGCTAGCGCGCGTATGGCGATTTTTGAAACCAGTTTTGCATCCGTATTAATTAAATACGCAATAAAATGTAATTCTACTTCTGCCGAATTAAAGGCCAAACCTTTAAAGGTAAAGGACACTTTTTGTTTTGTGAATTAACACCCGTTTTGATGCCTATTTTTGTTATGATTGATGAGACTGATTTGGCGGCCATAATTTTGAATGAATTTAAATGTAGCTACGTGTTTTGTTTGTTGCGCAACTTAGAATTTTGATATATTTGTTAGCCTACAAAGGGGTTAACTTAACTTAAAGGTGCACTATGATTTTGTGAAATGTTAAAATGTTATAAAATGAATAATTTATAATGTATATGATGTGAATAGTATTGCAATTCATACTAATTGTAACTGTATGTATTTATAATTGTTTAGCTTATAATCTGTAAGCTACATAATATGAATTTAATTTGAGTTTTTTCCTTTTTGACCATGTACAGGTCAGGTTTTTTTTCCCCCTTTCATTCTGAGGATTCAAACTTCACCCGTGATGGCGAGCTACCCTTAAACCACTCTGTGGTAGGAAATCGAACTCTTTTATTTCTCTGG
Organism: Periophthalmus modestus; assembly: GCA_019594935.1. Taxonomy (NCBI): domain Eukaryota; kingdom Metazoa; phylum Chordata; class Actinopteri; order Gobiiformes; family Gobiidae; genus Periophthalmus; species Periophthalmus modestus. The sequence continues at coordinate 15,990,947 of JAIEZT010000026.1, forward strand.
ACTTGAAACAAAAACTTTGATACTTGGTCTGAAAGACTTTGCTCACACACACACACAATCTCATGGACTATTGATATGGACAATCTGACAATTTGATTTCACGGGATTGAAGTTATTATTTATTTTCTGTGCTTTAATTGAATTATACCTGCCTTATTATATATTTGTTTAATATAAATGTTTATTGTTATTATTATTGCATTTCTGAATATATATATATATACATAGAAAATATATTAATACAATCATTCATATAACCAACTTTATTTTGTCTGTGTTTCATTCACTTACTTACTGGCTCCCTATCGAACCTATTCTGAAACATCCTTACAGTCAGTCCGCCTAGCCTACTATGCGTTACATGTGGCGAGCTAGCCAGGAGCCAGAGTAGGTGAATGAACTTTTTGTTTTCGTTTTGTGACTATTTTGGGAAAAATGGCCGATTTCATCACTCAGTCTGGTATTACTATTTCACGATCCGTTCTCGTTACTGGTGTAGCTAACACTGACGCAGAAAGCGAAATTGTTGATTGTTTACGCAGTTACGGCGATATAAAACGTGCCCTGAACGTTACTGACCCGAGTAGTTCGTTTTACAAAAACCTGATCGTTGAGTTCATAAATGATTCCGCTATTTCTTTATTGGAACCACTGTTACCATATACATACACTTCTATAGCAACCGACCGCACATTCCGTGTTACTTCACTTTCGTCTGAATATGCAGCCACAGTGAGCCGCAGCTCCCCATCCCCTGAAACTAACTACCTCCTTGACCTCAAGCGCATTGCAGAACGCTCTGGGAAACGCTTTGAAGATGTCTTGAAATCCGTAATGGATCAAATTGGTAACCATTTGGAGCAAGCTGGAGCAAGCAACGATGATAATGACACTGACAATGATTCTATTATTGATGATGATGATGACGAGGATGGAGGTGATGGAAAAGAAGAGGAGACTGTTAACATGCTACCTACAACTCTGACACCCACTAATACAAAACTTCCCGAACCTCAAACACATCCACTTCTTCAACAATCTCCCAACAAGAGACACAACAAAGACAACAAAGCTATTCATTTACGCCCTCTCAAAGAATATCACTCTCAAGAAATGATATAAATCCACAGGAAGTACAAAGGGTTGTGGTGGAACATGTTGTCCGGAACAGTGATGTAAATGTATCATCTTTGCGACTCCGTTCATTTTCCGGCAAAATTCCGAAACCAAATATGAAATGGACTATGAAACATGGAAAACTCAAATCGAACTATTACTCGCTGACCCCAGCCTTTCAACCTTACACATCACTCATCGCCTCATGGAAAGTTTGTTGTCACCTGCTGCTGATTTGATAAAAGGATTGGGGCCTGAAACACTACCTGCAGTTTTACTCCGCATACTGGACTCTGCATACGGTACAGTGCAAGACGGGGAGGAGCTCTTTGCTCAGTTTTTAAACACGCTCCAAAATCCCGGAGAACAGCCCTCATCTTACCTTCAACGACTGCATCTCACACTCAGTACAGTAGTTAAAAGAGGTGGCATTCAAGCAGCAGATAAAGACAAACACCTACTCAAACAATTCTGTCGTGGATGCTGGGACAATTCAATCATAACAAAATTACAACTTGAACAAAAGAAGCACAATCCCCCAACATTTGCAGAGCTGTTGTTGGCACTAAGAACCGAAGAAGATCGGCAATTATCAAAGAATCCTTGATGAAAAAGCATATTGGTTCCTCCAAACAAAGAGTCAATCTACAATCTCAAAGTGCCTGTTCCTGCTCCAATCCCAGTTCAAACTCGAGCACAACAGATGAACTAAAAGATTTAAAGAAACAGATCCAACAGCTCCAACGTCAAATGTCCACCCTACTGTCCAGAAAAACTAATTCAAAGTCTGAGCCAAAACACAGCAGCCATACTCCACCCAAGCCTCAACCAAACCCAGACCCTGGTACTGCTTCAAGTGTGGTGAAGATGGCCATGTTTCAGCCTCCTGTCCCAATAGACCCAACCCAAGTCTTGTCGACCAGAAAAAGAAACAACTACGTCAAAAACAACAAATCTGGGAAGAAAAACATAAGTTAAACTAGCAGCAGCTTCTGCAGAGGGACTTTCAGGAGCTGCCATGGTCCAACGTCCCAACACCAATAAATCACCCCCACACATTCTGCCAAGAGGTCTGATTGGTACAAAGAGCACTGGACAAGTACAAATAAATGGAACAATCTTCAACTGCCTCCTGGACAGTGGTTCCCAAGTTACTACTGTCCCACACTCTTTTTACAATACCTATTTGGCTGACCATGAAATCAAACCCCTCAATAACCTATTGGAAGTTGAAAGGAGCAAACGGGAAGCTGTGCCATATCTCGGATACATTGAACTAAATCTCACTTTCCCATCTGAATTCTAGGAGGATCCGAAATTGAAGTCAATACTCTTGCTCTTGTTATACCAGACATCAAGCAATCTCACCCCCCTCATTTTAATTGGCACAACACACTGGACATTGCATACCAAAAGCATTCCGAATCCAGTCAAATTGGTTATCAACCTTCCACATTTGGATACCAAGCCGTCCTGAAAATCCTACAGCACAGACATACCCATAATTCAAACAAGCAGCCAACTTTTCTAACACTGCACTCCAACCAGCCAGAAATCATCCTACCTGGCCAAACAACAGTCCTCGAGGGGCATTTTGCTACACAGTTCCTACAAGAAGAAAAATCTGCCATTGTTGAACACCCATCTTCCATAGCCCTCCCTGGTGGTCTATTGGTCAAAAGCTGTCTCATTGACATACCTCAACACCGGCCTTGTCATCTGCCAGTTGTAATTACCAATGAGTCAGAACACACACAATCATCCTTCCACCACGAGCAATCATAGCAGAGATCAACGCATTCCAGACAATCATCAATAAAGAGCACAATGTCAAAATCCCCAGCAACCATCAGAGACTCCTACACCACAACTGCAGTACAACTTTGGAAACTCCCCTTTGACACCACAATGGAAAGAGCGGTTAACATCAAAGCTCAATAGCATACCTGACGTGTTTGCTAAACATGACCTCGACTTTGGCCGAACCAGCAAAGTGAAACACCAGATCAAGCTGTCCGATCCAACACCATTCAAACAACGACCACGTCCAATCCATCCTCAAGATGTTGACGCTGTAAGAAAACACTTACAAGAACTGTTGGAATCTGGAGTCATAAGAGACTCAGACTCACCATTTGCATCCCCGATTGTGGTTGTCGCAAGAAGAATGGCAGCGTACGACTTTGCATTGACTACCGAAAACTGAATCTTCAAACCATCAAGGATGCATATGCACTTCCAAAGTTGGAGGATGCCTTCACAGCACTTTCCGGTTCAAAGTGGTTCACAGTACTCGACCTGAAATCTGGATATTATCAAATTGAGATGGATGAAGATGACAAAATCTAAAACTGCATTTGTATGTCCACTGGGATTTTATGAATTCAATCGCATGCCACAGGGAGTGACCAATGCGCCGAGCACATTTCAAAGACTCATGGAAAAATGTATGGGTGAACTCAATCTCAAAGAAGTTTTGGTGTTCATTGACGACTTAATAGTCTTCGCCCCCACTCTTGAAGAACACGAAGAGAGATTGATGAAAGTATTGAACCGACTCAAAGATTTTGGTCTGAAATTATCCATCGAGAAATGCATGTTTTGTCAAACTTCAGTGAAGTATTTGGGCCACGTTGTGTCCCAAGATGGAGTGGAACACAGATCCCGATAAAATCGCCGCCCTGAAATCTTGGCCAGTTCCAACAAACCTAAAGGAGCTGAGGTCATTTTTAGGATTTGCGGGATACTATCGACGTTTTGTGCAAGACTACTCCACCATTGTAAAACCTCTGCATGATCTCACTGCCGGATATCCACCCAGTCAAAAGAAGCTCAGACCAATCATAAAACCAGGAAATTATCTAAACCCAAAAGAACCTTTTGGTGGCCGCTGGACTCCAGTTTGTCAGCAAGCCTTCAACAATATAATTGTAAAACTCACCTCTGCTCCTGTTTTGCTTTTGCGGACCCCCACAAACCATATGTACTCCACACAGATGCCAGTTCCATCGGCCTTGGGGCAGTCCTATATCAAGAGCATGATGGAAAAGAAGCGAGTTGTTGCATACGCCAGCAGAGGCTTGTCAAGGAGTGAATCCAACTACCCTGCACACAAACTGGAATTCCTTGCGCTCAAATGGGCAGTTACCGAGAAATTCAGCGACTACCTTTACGGCACTCAGTTCACGGGTTATTACGGACAGCAACCCACTAACATACCTGCTAACATCAGCAAAACTTGATGCTACATCTTACAGATGGCTCTCTGCTCTGTCCACCTTTTCTTTCAAACTCGTTTACAGAGCCGGCAAACAAAACGCTGATGCTGATGGTCTGTCCCGTCGACCTCATCCTGAGCTGCCTGATGATCAAAGATCTAAAAAAGAACATGAGAGAGTTCTCAAATTTGTACAACGCCATCTTGAAGAACCTGTCCACAATGTCATCGACCACCCCACTGTTCAAGCGATTTGATCGTCAACTGGTGTACAGCTCTCAATCTATTGACCCCGACAATGCCCTTGTTCTCTCAATGTCTACACATCCTGGAAGTTTACCAGATAGCTTCACCGACGACACACAGTTTGCCTCCCTGGTCCTTCCTCAATACTCACCTGCTGATCTTGCCGCAAAACAACGTTCTGATCCCATCATTTGGCATGTAATAACGCAGATTGAGCGAGGAGAATCTCCACCACCAACACTTCGAGATGAACTTCCTGAGTTGCCCCTTCTGCTAAGAGAAGTAAATAAATTGGAGCTCCAGAACAACCTTCTTGTAAGGAGGAGGGCACGTTGGAAGTCAAATTCACTATCAGTTGGTGTTACCAGAGGAGTGTCGGGCTGTAGTGCTGTCGCAACTACATGATCACATGGGCCATCTCGGAATTGAGAGGACTTTGGATTTGGTCCGTTCCCGATTCTATTGGCCGAAGATGGTTGTCGACATCCAGAACAAGGTCAAGACTTGCGAACGTTGTGTGAACGCAAGGCATTACCAGAGAGAGCTGCACCTCTTGTTAATATCAAAACATCACGCCCATTAGAACTGGTGTGTATGGATTTCTTATCGCTGGAACCAGACCGCAGGACCAAAGACATTCTTGTAATAACTGATCATTTCACAAAATACGCTATGGCAGTGCCCACACCAAATCAAAAGGCTCGTACGGTTGCAAAGTGCCTTTGGGAAAATTTCTTCATTCACTACGGCATACCAGAGCGGCTACACAGTGATCAGGGTCCTGACTTTGAGTCACATACCATCAAGGAGTTGTGTGACATTGCTGGCATTCACAAAGGGAGAACTACTCCATACCATCCCAGAGGGAACCCAGTGGAAAGGTTTTATCGAACTTTATTGAAACATGCTGGGAACTCTGACTGAAGAGAAAAAAAATATCGCTGGCGAGATTTTGTTAAACGCGCTTGTACATGCATACAATTGCACTAAAAATGATGTAACTGGATTTTCACCATACGAATTGATGTTCGGTCGTCAACCTCGCTTACCTGTCGATCTGGCTTTTGGACTACCCCTGAAAGGGGAACACCTCAACATCTCACTCACAATATGTCCAAGACCTGAAGGACCATCTAAGAGAAAGTTACCAACTGGCCATAACCAACTCTGAGAAGGTAATGGACCGCAACAAGAATCTGTTTGATCGCCGTGTCTCTCCTTCCGAGTTAGCTGTTGGTGACAGAGTCTTGGTGAGGAATGTTTCGTCTGAGAGGAAAGCAAAAGTTGGCTGACAAGTGGGAATCTGATGTGTATGTGGTGGTGAGGAAAGCCGGCAACCTCCCCGTGTACACAGTCAGACCTGAAAACCAAGCAAAGCCACTGAGAACATTACACCGTGATCTTTTACTGCCATGTGGGTACTTACCTGCCACCACTAAGGAGCAACCTGCAAGAAAAAGACCACGTGTCGACTTACCTGATCCTGATCCTGTTGTTGACGAAGAGAATCTATCAGAGGACGAGTTCAGATTACCTGCTCTCGATCCACATCCTGTTGAACCTGTTAGATTCACCAAGATTATTGAAAAGCCAACTGTCTTCACGTCCATGTCAGCCAACAACCAGCCCCTAGTTCCTTCACACACCAGAGTCACCGTCTCAGAAGAGGATCCAACCTCTGTGTCAAAGGAACAGGACTCTTCAGTTATGGTTGAAACCCCTCTGGTTATGGAAGAAGTGCAAGACGTTGCCCAACCTGAATTTAATGAACGGAATCAGTCAGTCCTGTCGTAGCCTCTGAAGATGAAGACAACTCTCCTTCTCAATCATCAGTTTCAGAGCTCCCCAGTGACTTGAACTTACCTACAGAATCTGAACCATCTAGTCCTACATCTGACCCTCTTCCACGCCGATCAACCCGTGAACGCCATCCACCACATCGTTTACAATACACAAAGCTTGGTAACCCCCTTCTGAAAAGCATACAATCACTGTTCCATGGATTGAGCACAGCATTTTCTTATGCTTTGGAGGATGGTGAAGATGGGTCAATTCCATACGCCGGTCAGCCAGCTATCCGCAGTCAGCCCGGTCCATGTCCGAGGACGTTCATGGATTCAGGGGGGGAAAGTGTAACCCACATGACCTAATTAGCCCCTCCCCTTTACCACACCGGTGAGCGTTTAATTACCTGGCGCGCCCCTGTCATTTCCTGCTCCGGTGCTCCTGCTGCTGCTCACTGTGGCTCGTGGTCGTGCTTTGGAGTTGGCGTGTGCTCATCTTGCTAAAAATCCGTATATACTGCTCTCTCAATCCACTACTCTGATTCAACCCATTCGACCCTCCGCTCAGCGGTAAGTTCACGTGTTTTAAACCGCTGTTTATTTGCGCCACTCTAGCACTACGCTAAGCTATTACGAACACCCATAGAGCTACGGCTAAAAATGCTAGCGCTAGCGCGTATGGCGAATTTGAACCAGTTTTTGCATCCGTATTAATTAAATACGCAATAAAATGTAATTCTACTTCTGCCGAATTAAAGGCCAAACCCTTAAAGGTAAAGGACACTTTTTGTTTTGTGAATTAACACCCGTTTTGATGCCTATTTTTTGTTATGATTGATGAGACTGATTTGGCGGCCATAATTTTGAATGAATTTAAATGTAGCTACGTGTTTTGTTTGTTGCGCAACTTAGAATTTTGATATATTTGTTAGCCTACAAAGGGGTTAACTTAACTTAAAGGTGCACTATGATTTTGTGAAATGTTAAAATGTTATAAAATGAATAATTTATAATGTATATGATGTGAATAGTATTGCAATTCATACTAATTGTAACTGTATGTATTTATAATTGTTTAGCTTATAATCTGTAAGCTACATAATATGAATTTAATTTGAGTTTTTTTTTCCTTTTTGACCATGTACAGGTCAGGTTTTTTTTCCCCCTTTCATTCTGAGGATTCAAACTTCACCCGTGATGGCGAGCTACCCTTAAACCACTCTGTGGTAGGAAATCGAACTCTTTTATTTCTCTGGACTTGAAACAAACTTTGATACTTGGTCTGAAAGACTTTGCTCACACACACACACAATCTCATGGACTATTGATATGGACAATCTGACAATTTGATTTCACGGGATTGAAGTTATTATTTATTTTCTGTGCTTTAATTGAATTATACCTGCCTTATTATATATTTTTGTTTAATATAAATGTTTATTGTTATTATTATTGCATTTCTGAATATATATATATATACATAGAGAAAATATATTAATACAATCATTCATATAACCAACTTTATTTGTCTGTGTTTCATTCACTTACTTACTGGCTCCCTATCGAACCTATTCTGAAACATCCTTACAGTCAGTCCGCCTAGCCTACTATGCGTTACAAAAGGTTCATAATTCCTGTTTTGTCATATTGTCCAGGTGCAGGTATAAACTGACATAATCTTTACCAGTGATTTCCAATTCCTTAGCAACCATGGATATATTTATGTATTAAATACCTTTTTACCTTTTCTCTTTTATTTAGCTTAGTCTGTGTTGCCAGTGAAGCTTTGTGCATCACTCCAAAGTGTGTCATTTTGAACCGCTGAAATGGGGCCGAGGGAGAAAAATGCAGGCTCTCAACCAGATCTGAGCCTGAATGAATTATCAATGGTCTAAATCCCTAAGAGACAGAGACAGGGTCCATAATAATGTCCAATGGCACTAGATTTGCAGAAATCGGCTGAATTTCAAGGATCCAACCTGGCAACGTCACGCAAGGACAGTATATTCAGTTCATCTTTGGTCACCTTAAATTGAAGAAAGAAGGTATTTTGAATAAATACGTTAGCAGTAGGCAAAGTTTAATAAAGTAGTGACAGCTGAAAACAAACGGGCGTAAAGCCACTTCTTCCTGGGAATATTACTGTGGCCGGCTGCCATTTTGATTCAATAATGCCTTATGAGAATCCTCACTATGGGCCACACATTTCAATAGATTTATAATAAACTTATTTAGATGTGACGCAGGGGTCGAGTGGGACTACAAACCCAGCAATTTATATGTTTAATAAAAGTGAGTAATTTGAAGCAACATAAAATCAAGTTAACATAGGGTTCAATATGATGTATTCCAAGGTTACTTTAGTTTCCACTGTAAAAATGCGCTGTGATGACTAGAGTTGTGTATTTTTATATGCTGAACACTGTGTTGCATTAGGAAAACATACATAGCATTTTCTGTTCTTGGTCAATTTTTTTTATCAATTTCAGTTCTAACTATGTAAATTTGCAGCTTTCTCGTCAAAAATGCTTAAATATAAGCTTGTGCTGCTTTCAGGGGCCTCTGCAGATTCCAGTAGTTGGTGACATCACACAGAAATGCCCTGATTACAGCCAGATGTTTCTGATTACAACCACCTGGCTGCAGGGGCGGAGTTTCAAGCATGGATACCTGTTAGATCAATCACACTGTTCCTCACTCTTCCTTTAGTCCACCAGGTACCGCCCATGTTAGCATCTCTATTTGTTTGTGGGGTGTTAGTTATTAGGTGTTTAGTCCCACTTTAAATTAGTAGAGCCGAGTGATTCTAAAAAGATACACTCGTACACGTCAAATGGAACAAGACAAATCTACACCCAGATTCAGAACTAAACCTGGACTAGACTTGAGCAGTTGCAAAGACGTTGCTGTTGCTTGAAAATGAAACCGTACTTTATTTCTGGGACCAAATTTAAACTTTTGTTCATTCAGTAGTTTATCAAATATAATATGTGTCAATTGTTCTAATCATGACACATTAGAACCTAGAGAACATCGTACTTTGTGTTAACACGTTTGCTTCATTACTGCTAGTACGGATCATTTTAGTGGTAGCAGCAGTATTACTTTAAAGTAGAACTTAACACTAAATCAACTTTTTTAATACTAAACTGTGTGTATTGAATAGCACTGTCTACTGTTCCTAGTCAATTTTTGGCATTTGTTTGTGAAAAGTATAGGGAAATTTGCTGCTGTGTAGTAAAAAATGCATTAAAATGGGTGTTTCTGATTATCTAGCTGCAAAGGCGGAGTTAGAAATGTGGATCCCTGTTAGATCAATCACTCTGTTCCTATACCCCCAGACCCCTCTGATCCTCCCTCCTCGGCCTCTTCTTTAGTCTTCCAGGTACTGCCAAGTTTGAAATGTGATTTTGGGTGCAGATTAGGTGTTCTTAGAAAAAACAGCAGTATTTTTCAATGCAAATGTGTTCATTGACTTATAGCTAGCATTATATTCAGCCACTGTATAGTAGGAGAACAGGCCTGATTGTGTTTTATAATAACTCTTGATTCTATCTGTTTTAGCACAAAGTGTTTTTAGCTACGCACTCCGAACAATGCAAGTTAATTATTTATCAGCCAAGAGCATTGTCAGTTCTAAACATAGGTTGCATTTCTCCATAGGCACAAACATGTCAAACATAGACAGGGGATACGGGTGAGTATTTTCATCTTAGTGTCAGCGGCAGGTCACATCCACACTTTGTGAACTTAACTTTGTCACACAGCACATTTAAGGACAATTTTATGCAGTTTAAAGAGGGGGGATTATGTAAAACTGGTTTCTACCATGTTACAGGCCTAATGTTGTTCCCTTTAAGATGTCATCCATGTATGTTTCAGTTCAAATCTGGAAATAAAAACACAAAAAACCTACAAAAAAAACCCTGAACTGAAACTGAACTGAACTAAAACTAAACTGAAGCTGAACTGAAACAAGTGCATATAAATAAATGTAAATTGCACGTGTGAAAGAGAGAGTATGGGCAGACAGGGGGGAGACAGGGAGAGGGGGAGAAAGAGATTGTTTCTCTGGAAGAAAAAAACAAACAAAAAACTGATCTGAAACTGAACTGAAACAATTCCATATAAATAAATGTAAATTGTGTGTGTGAAAGAGAGTATGGGTGGGCAGAGGGGAGAGAGGGAGAAAGAGAGTAAAATATATATAGGACAGGGTAAACTTCTCCCTAAAACATAATGAACATAGTCATATTTAAGATTTTTTTTTTTTTTTTTTTAAATCATCACAACCACTAAAAAGACTGCAAATTCTAGAGGCTCACAACAGCAATAACCATAAGTTTAACAGTATAAAAACAAGTAATGCTGCGTTCACACCGCGGCGTCAGATGTGTCAAGCTCCCATTCAAAGTCTATGGTGGACGCGCGTCTTGGTGACGCAGCGTTTTTGCGGCGCGTTTTCAAGCGTCAAGGCGGCGCGAATGTGGCGTTAGCGCGGCGCGTCTTGAGCTTCCACGCGTCCAGACGCACAAGACTTATTCTATTCTATTCTATTCTACAAGCGTACAAGCGTCGAACGCCTCGAAAGTTCAACTTGGTTGAACTTTTGAGGCGGTCGACGCGCGTGTCAACCAATCAGAGACCACGCTCCAGTGACACAGCAACGTCATTCTGAAGCGCTGGAGTCACAAACACAAACGACGTTATCCGCACCAATGCGGGACAGCAGGTCATCGGACTGGGCCTGGGTCTTACGGAAATACCGCTGGAAGCGCTGATCATCCAGACGGAGCTCCTGGAGCAAGTGATGAAACTCACCAAACTCCGAATGCCTCTGAATTATGTCGTGAACCCAGACACGCCGCCGCCGAGCGGATCCCGTCCGTTGATGACTTTTGTTTAGTAAATAAACCAAAGCTGTTCTCTCGACATGGTCTGTCATTGTGCACAAAAGGAGCAGGAAAACACTCAACGCTCTAGACGCGCTCTCTGGACTCGCGTCTTGCACGCGCTTCCAAAGCGTCTGTCCTCAAATGCACACGCGTCAAAATAGAGGCGTTCAGCGCGTTTTTGACGCACCGGTGTGAACGCAACATAAGGAAGGAAGGTCTGCCAAAGAAATTTAAAAATTCTGGACATTTTTTTCTTGGTTTCTGGTGCATTTTAATGTGTTCCAGTTGAATAAAGTGGGCTTACATTTATCAATTCTTTGTCATAAAATGCAGAACTGGATAGAATAGCCAAACGATGTACTTAAGCAAGAGTACACTTACTTCAAAATCATATCACTCAAGTACAAATTAGTGATCCACGTTAAGAGTTGCATAAGAGAAACAACCTGGACATAACATCAGATTTATAATCATCAGATCATTTGGACTGAACATTAAATAAGAGGATTTTAGGATCACATTATTTTTATGTTTATTGTCAGACTTTGGATGCTGTAATTTCACGTAAATGTGCATATTAATGAGTAGGATACCGATGCCAGTATCAGGTGCCAGTCCTAGTACTGCCATCTCTGCACAGAGCAGTGAGCTCTTCGCAGACATTTTGCGCAGTGCTCAGCAAAAAGCTGCACATTAACTGTAATCATGTGTGACTGTCACATGAAATATACACATGTGACAGTCACAAATATTTAGGACTCGAAAGGTTCTTATAGTTCACAGAGGACATCAGCGCAGTGCTTGTGTTTACAATAGTAGCATGCTAATGTTGCTAAGTGGCGCTGGTTTATTTGCTTGTGCTGCATTGAAACGTATTATAATTGACAAACACATTTAGGGACTGAACAGAGCGAGTTCAGAGCTTTTAAAAGAGGTACAGCATGTCCATATTTTTTCACAGTGTGGCCCTGGTGAAAGTCACACAACAGTCACTGTTATGCTAACAGTGGCGCGTTAGCAGTTAGCTCATTAGCAGTTAGCGCGTTAGCAGTTAGCGCATTAGCAGTTAGCGCATTAGCAGTTAGCGCGTTAGCAGCGCGGAGCCCAGTCTGAAAAGAGGAAGTGGCAATAAAAATTTAAGCCAGATGCTTATCTAAACAAATTATATATGAATTATACCTAACTACAGTGATTTCAGCTGATGAGATAAAAAGTGGCTACACCTTACAAATCCTAAGAAATTAATTATATTTACCACTATAATCAAACACCACTGAAAATAATGCCTGGTATCAGTATCTTTACTCAGTATCGGTGAGTACACAAAATGAAGTACTCGTTTTTGCGGTGGTATCGGTTCATCCTTATATGAGCATTCATAGCACTTTCAAGAGTCGTTCACAGGTCGTTCTCGTTCAGCAGATGTAACAGACGTTTATGTCATAATCAACGTTGTTAATGTGACACAGGAGCAGTGACTTTTAACTACACTCACATCATCTGATGTTTAGAGACAAAATGATCAGACACAACCACAAACAGCCAGTGGAATAAACAGACTCACCTGTGTCCTCTGCTGCTCTGAGGTGTGTCCTGTCTGCACAATTATATATCTGCAAAATCCGCTCATGTAAATGGGACATATTTCGAGGCTTCTCTGAAAAGTCTTTCCCCAAAACAATCTTCCTCTGGGCTCTTCATGCATTGTTCCGTACTTTAGATAAACTTATCTTCACTAACTAAAACACCCATTCAAATGTCCCTCTGCTGGCTCAGTGCTTCCAGAGTGCACCTGGAGGGGTCCTTCACACAGTTGTAAACACGTAGCTGTCCACACCACTGCCTGACTCAAAAAATCTAACAGCACATATGTCATGATCTCTGCCTGCTCCTGCCTCCTGTGTCTCCTCTCCCCCTCCCTCACCTGACTCCAGAGCTGGGTGGAGCCCTGGCTCCTCCCACACGCACCTGCAGCCCATCAGGGCAATTAACACAGCTGTAGGAGCTTAAAAGGAGCCAGGACCCAGCTCTCCTTGCCAGGTCGTCTGATCGTCACCCTGCTGATTCTCACAGTGTGTCTGCGTGCTGTTCACATCACTGTTGGTCCTCGTGTCTCTGCTGTGCTACCTGCCCGTGTTCTCCGACCCTGTCTCCCGGTACCGGCTGTGTTTCCCGTCTCGTGTCTTCCCTGCACCTCTGGACCCTGACCTGCACCCCAGCACCCAGCTCCTCGTATGTTCTCCCGTCACCTGTGTTGTCTTGTTCTGTGAATAAACACCCTTAAACCCGCCCCGAATCCCGCACTTTTGGTCCGCCTCACACCCCACTTTATGACAACATATCAAGCTACTGCAAATAAAACACATCTAATCATTTAAGAGGGATATGTAGACTATTATAAACACCATGACATTTGTGACATTTAGGTTTCAGAAAAGAACTTTCAAATCATTATTTTCAATATAACTGTATGAGCTCTTGGGGGCCCTCTGGTGGCCTCGGTGCCCTAAGCAGCTGTTTAGTCTGTTTATGGACTGGGGCGGCCCTGACTTAGAGGTAATTCCATCACTGTTACCTAGCAACCGTACTCTTAACAAGGGCCCAAAACTTGTTAAAACTGCAAAAATAATTAATTTTGTTAAATGAAGGTTTAAACTACCAGAAAAAAAAAATGCATTTCTTGCTTGTAAATTGTCCCTGCATTTTGTCTGGAATCAGGCACAGATAAGGTATTCCAGTTTAGAACTCACCGATACTTATTGTATTTTTGGACTTTTCTTCTCAGCCCTCCCCCCACAAACTGCCACTTAACTTATGTAAAACTATAATTAATATTTACCAAAGGTACTATCCCACCAAACCTAGTAATAGCTGGACAAAACATGAAAACCTGTCATATGCGTCTTAAAGGTTCTATATTATGCACAAAACTGACTCTTGTCTTTTGAGCTTTAAGCCATGTTATAATGTTACCTCATCAAAAATCTTTTTCCTGTCTGTTTCTATATAGGCTGCTGTGACTGTATATAGTCCAATAGTTTTGACTTGAATCTAGACATGATTTGAAATGTGTGATGGACAAGTAAAGGTATATATATAATGTGCAGCAGTGATGGGTATTCTGGTTGTCACTCAGTGTTGAAGTGGGTGCCTGCGTTTGTTTGAAGCGGCAGCCATTTTGAGGACAGATTTAGACGAATAAACAGCTTCGGTGGATGTATTGCGTTGTATCGAAAGGAAAGAGGTGACAGACAGCTCAATAGTGATCCCTGTGTTATGTGTTGGTTCTGTTAGTGGAGACTTCAATACTGCAGCAAGGTCCAAAATGCACAGAAATAGATGGGCCACTTATAAGAAGGAATAACGATATTTTAAAGGCGCACTATGGAATTGGAATCTCGACCGCGAATATCATAGCAACTAAGGAGCCTAACCTGGAGCGAGGCTGTTGAAGGTAACGCCCCTCCACGCCCGCACCATTGGTTTAACGCTGTCGGTCAAACCTGTTGCTAACGCCAGTGGGCGCGACCTCTGGGAAAAGTAGGCGTCTCATTGGTCTGTTATTAATGTGCATGTTCATGGACAAAATCGCCAAATTAAAGCACCAGGATCATGCAGAGCGGGTTGATATGAACATTTTAAGACCAAAATGATGAGCCTGACAGCAGCAGGCTCATCATTTGGAGTGAATTGGAGCCAGAGTCGACGGAGCTGGAAGAGCGCCCGTGCTCATTCCCTATTTGGAGCGCGGCGGCTAGCGGGTTAGCTATGTCCATTTATATATACAGTTTATGATCTCCACAGAGAAGCGCAAGTGATACTGCATTGCTAAGTAAGCAAATACGATCTGTGGAGAGGTAAAAGTGCTTGGTTTTTGAACGATAAACTACCTGTAATTTCATCAAATGCAGTATAAATTAGTTTAATGCCATACCTGGGATCATTCAAGTCAAAACCGATGACACCTGTGGAGGCAAGCTGGTGGCAGATCATCCACAAGAAAAGTTACGTAGTGAACCTTTTCAATCTCCGTAGGTAGGTAACTTGTTAAAATGAGGAAAAACTCTATCAAATGTATCTTAGAATCAGATCTGCGGAGAGGAGATATGTCCTCGGTGTAAGAATGTCTGGTTTTCAAAGTCTGTTTGAGCGGCAAAGACACCCATTATTAAAGAAATGCTAGATGGATATCCATGGAGAAAAGCAGGTACACAAGCCCAAACAGAAAAGCTACATGTAATGCACATTTCAAAAGACTTTCTAGCTACACACTGGTAAGAAAAGTATCTGGGGGGTGCAGTACTATAGCCTCTACTATTAAAGCAGCAGAGTTTCAATGGGTCTGCTCCTGTGGAAAGCTCTGAGCTGCATGAACATCTCAGACAGTGGAGTGGTGAAGGCTTGCAGTCTTATAGGTCTTATCTTATACTGCAGCATATTTATCCTTTCCATAATCCTATAAATAATCTTCATATGTTTATATTTCTTTGCTTTCGAGTAATATTTGTATTGAAGTAACAGTACTCTCACTTGAGTAAAAGTTGTGGTGACTCCTCCCACTGTGAGTAAGTCTAATGGTGCGTTCACACCGCGGCGTCAAAAACGCGCTGGCCGCCTCTATTTTGACGCGTGTGCATTTGAGGACAGACGCTTTGGAAGCGCGTCTTTGACGCGCGTTCTGAGAGCGCGTTTAGAGCGTTGAGTGTTTTCCTGCTCCTTTTGTGCACAATGACAGACCATGTTGAGAGAATAGCTTTGGTGTATTTACTGCACAAAAGTCATCAACGGAGGCGATCGGCTCGGCGGCGGCGTGTCTGGGCTCACGACATAATTCAGAGGCGTTCGGAGTTTGGTGAGTTTCATCACTTGCTCCAGGAGCTCCGCCGGGATGATCAGCACTTCCAGCGGTATTTCCGTGTGACCCAGGCCCAGTTCGATGACCTGCTGTCCCGCATTGGTGCGGATAACGTCCCTGTCCCCTGTCCCCGTCACTGTTTGCGTTTGTGACTCCAGCTTCAGAATGACGTCGCTGTGTCACTGGAGCGTGGTCTCTGATTGGTTGACACGCGCGTCGACCGCCTCAAAAGTTCAACCAATTCGAACTTTCGAGGCGTTCGACGCTTGTACGCTTGGGCGTCTGAACGCGTAGACGCGTGGAAGCTCAAGACGCGCCGCGCTGACGCCAGATTCGCGCCGCCTTGACGCTTGAAAACGCGCCGCAAAAACTCTGCGTCACCAAGACGTGCGTCCACCATAGACTTTGAATGGGAGCTTGACGCATCTGACGCCGCGGTGTGAACGCAGCATTAAAGTGACAAAAGTTCATGCTGTTTTTTCTCATTTTTGTGTCTATCCTTTGAAAATACCTGATTTTTGTGCAGTATTTAATGTTTTATCCTTTCAATGGGCAAATATCTGTGAACAGTGTAAAAGCATCTAGTTCCTCCTTTCACGTTTGGAAAATTAGGTACTCCAAGTTTAACCCTGGAGAACCCTTTTCTTCTTTGGAAAATTATGAACACTGCATAAAATTACTGCTCTAAGTTCACACTGAAATATCCACTTTTTCTATGTGTACCCTTTATTCCCTAATTTAGGATCAGGGCCAAATTTGACCCATTGGGCTCGCTAATTTATCCAAAAAGAATATATAGTGTATTTCTAGACATTCTGCAAGTTTGTTTGGGTAGTTTTCCAGCTCAACAGGTCAGCCATCTTGTCACTACCACTCTGGCTCATTTTAGTTCAATATTCATCCACTAGGTGTCTCTATGCAGGGGCCAAAAGTGGCACTCTGGGCATTTTGAATTTTTTCAATGGAAATTTGCCTTTTTTTTTTTTCATTTAGAATAGCAACAATTAACTGGCCAAATTTGACCCAGTGGCTTCTACAGGGTTAAAATTATAATGTCTACCAATAAAATTTTGAATATAATCACGAAACCGATGAGAAGGGACCTATATGAAAGTACATCTCAAGTCAAAAGCACTCAAATCCATATTAATATTTGCAGTACACCCAATTTGCTGCTCCAACTGCTATGTAGGCTGTGACAAATACAGGCAGTACACAGGAATGAATGCAATTGGATTTTGTATTGAAAATATGTCCACAAAACCTGTACCAAGGTCTTTACGTGGTTATACAGAACAAAAAGTCAATAGTTATTAATTTACCACCACCAATGTTTTTGCCAAAGGCTTTGTTATTTGGTGAAAATGTTTTTTTTTTTCAAGAAACCCAAGAAAATAAGATAAGGATTGCGGACAAGAAATTGGTATAACATCGAAGCTTTCTGAACACAAGGGCTACCGTCGGCCATAACCCACACCAAGACAAGAGCAAAAAAAACCCCAGCAGTCTCAACTCCCAGAGCCCGTCTCCAAAACCACAAATCGAATCTTCACATCAACTTGTCGGCATAGCAACCAAGCGTCACTTACAAAAGCAATAACGGTAACAAGAACAACAAGGTATCTGATCATTACATTCATCTGTTTTTTTTTTCATGTGAAGGGCAAATAGTAATGTGTTGTAAAAAATGAATAAAACATCTACCAGTTTTTCTATTAGAGTGTGTTTGTGTGAAAAGGAAACTAATTACCGAAGGATTATTCACAAGAACACCCTGTAGCCTACCCAGTTCCTGTCAAACTAATATTGCTTGTCAAGAAAGCAGTTAAATAAATTGAAAGTTTCTTGTTAAAAGTAAAGATGGACCCATATATGTTTTCTTTTTAGGTCGAAGCCAATACTGATTGTTTAGAATTGCTTAGAAAGTGCTAAAATAAAGCTTTGAGTGTATATTCTCGGCAGCAAATAGACAAATATGGACCTGTGCTGGAGATTTAAGGCCAATAGGTGATACGCTAAAAAGTCCAAATATGTATCTGTAGTTAAAATATTGTAGATGGGTCCCTGCGCGCTCCTGCAAAGTTGCCCCAGTGGCATGTGAGGGACGGGTAAAAAGCAGTGGGACAATGAAGTGTACCTTATAAACCTTTAATAAGGCATTTTGTGCTTGTATCTGCTATGACACCCATGGATCATTATGCTATAATTCGGACATTTTAAACCCCAATATTCATCTATAAAAAACGAATTTGCTGACTTCCGCCTTAGAAAACTGCAATGCCCAATGGGAGCTGGCGTCGCTCTAAACATCATCACGACAAAGAGCTGTGGAGTTGTCGGCAGCGCCTCCTATGGGTAGCTCCGGATCACGCAAGCGAGCAGTGGACTTTTTTTGTTTCTGCCAAAATGACTACACAACGCAGTCGAATCAGTGTTCACCAATTAAGAAAGTAAAATCGTAGAACAAAGTAAGTACAGATCCTCCTTAAGTTATTCTAACTCAGATTTTGTTTGGTTGTGGCGGTTTACCCAGTGCAAATGACGCAGTGGCTGTATCAATATCAAATCCACATACTCACAGTTACATGTTCACACACTACACAGAAGAACTGTCACCTATATCGCGGTTCACCATTCACGGTCTCGCTGTTTCACAGATTTTTTTCGGGTACAATTTTGCTTTTGCTTTTTTTACAGAGTATGAACGTGCATTGTGTTCTGCCTCCTGATTGGCTAAGAGATTGTAGATCATTATCGGTCAATCTCTGTGCCGTGTCTCTTGTACAGTACGGAATGTGTTCAGCCAAATTTACATAAACGTTCGGTCGCGGTGTGACTCTTAAGTGCTGTATGTTTGCAAATTTTCTCCCAGACAAAACCCACGATGTCGATAAAACGTTCTTCACCGACAAATTTCAGAAACGCTTTGGAGTTGAAAGCGTTTCTCTGCACGGACAGGCCGCCTCATGAACAACACATTTAAAGCGATCATCGAGGAAGTGGGATATAATATACGAAGGTTTGAACTTTGAGAGTGTTTAAACGAGAGAAATGTGAGAAAATGTTAATGCCTGTTTGAGAAAAGTGTATAAAGTGTGTGGTGTGGGGTTTTACAGCCGCAAAACATATATAATAATTGTAAAAAATAAAGCTTTCTACTTTGCGTATTTCGTTTATTGCGGGTTATTTTTAGAAAGTAACTCCCACGGTAAACGAGGGACAACTGTACCTCATTTTTCTTTCTTTTTTTGAGATGCACCAGGCACCTGTGCTCTACCCTATATACATTCACCAGTATACAAAGATACATGTGTCTTCCATCATGGCCTAAACCTTTTCTGTATATTCATCTGTGAACACCATAACCACGAAAGATTTCAGATACTCTGCAGATCCACCTGTCTGCATACCAAACGCCAATACAGTCCTGAATATGAGCGAACAGGTAGACCCCAGCTGGCTCCCAAAGAAGGAACAAACTTAATACAGGCTAATATCCATCTGTGGGAAGACCTGCAACTGATAATACAAAGGACAGAGGTTGGGAGGACTAATTATTGCATTGTAATTCAAACCTATACTCACATTTTTGTAGTAATAGTGTTTTAAAAATGGAGTGTTATTTTACCGTGGAATGAAAGTTCTCCTTGTGCAGATATTTCATTATGATGAGTCATGAGGAGGAGCTGTAATGGTTTCTACTGCAGCCCGCGGTGCCAAGACGATCAGAATAAAACAGGCTTTGGAGCGGTAGGAGAGCAACTTTTCTTTCATTTTGTTTTGAAAAATGCAACCACTTTTACCCACTAGAGGTTATTTTAATAAAAAGTCAGCCCGTATGCATCAAATGTCATGAATACGATTTTTCCAAAAGTAGAAATACGCAATATACACGTCTAGTCGAGTCAATGCATAAAATAACTAGAGGTGGGTAAAGTCGCCAAGGAAGTAAGAGTACTGTTACGTATAATAATGAAACAAAACCATTAAAACATATTACTCTATTAGGATGAAGTATGCTGCTAGAAAAATACTCTGAACAATACAATTTCTTGCCCATATTACTCGATTTTCTGATCTATGTTATAATATTTCCTCGTCAAAAACGTACCTGGAGTTTTGTTTCATTCACACATTCAACACCTACATATTTAGCCTGAGTTCTTCTCTCAGACCCCCCGCCACGGCAAACCAAAGAGGCAAGGAAGACCCCCCAAAACCCCCACATCGACCACACGCAAATCGAGGAAGCCACCGCGCCATCGCTTCACGATCAGCTTCAAAAGGCGAATTCAGGCGATGGTCCATGTCCGTTGCTCCACTACCTCAACCAGACAACCAACCCTCTATTGGTTTCTCTAGCCTCCTAAGGTCTCTTTTTCTGCGACTGCTCCCCCTACCCGACAGACTGCAGCATAAAAAAATAGTGTTACCCATTACCACCCGATAAAACATATGCATCAGTTTATTGTTACATTAAAAGGCCTTAGCTTTCGTAGAAAATATAGCCGGGTTTGTCCTTTCCAATAAAGTGCATCTGTATTTGTGTCCCAGTCCAGCTTGTTGTCCAGATGCACCCACAGATATTTATACTGTAGGTGGACACTATTTCAATATCTTTCACAATCAGAAGACTTTTAGAATCAAAATCAGGATCAGAAGACTTTTATTACCATTGTCAGTGAACACAGCTCACAAACTAGGAACTTACTTCAGTGATAAAGTGCAACATAAAACACAGTACAAATAAGGGCATGCATAAAGTTAAAAAAGATATGCTTAAAAATAAAATACTTAGAAGTGCAAACTGTGGCTTATTAAGGTGACCGGTTCCTACTGATGGTCACAGTTTGAATTGAGGTTGTGTCAATATAGGATCTTTAAAAAGTTACTTGAGTACTGCGCACCCCTGAAAATAACTTTACCTATAAGTACATATTGTTGGACATAACAGCATTAGTTCTTGTGTAAGTCCTTGTGGGTCATATATTGTATTTAACTTAAAAGCACTTTATATTTGGCCGTTTTCCAAAATAAGTAATAATATGAAATCCATGAAAACAGTCAAATTAAAGCGACACTGCATAACTTTTGTAACAGCACATCACCTGCAACATGGAAAAAGAAACTTCAAACCAGACTACGAGATATTCTCCATAAAGATAGATACTTGTTAAACCTGATTTTTACTGACGTTATGTCTTGAAAAACAGAACTAGTTCATTTTAAA
This sequence comes from Periophthalmus modestus, assembly GCA_019594935.1. Lineage (NCBI taxonomy): Eukaryota > Metazoa > Chordata > Actinopteri > Gobiiformes > Gobiidae > Periophthalmus > Periophthalmus modestus. Next base: position 16,012,290 of record JAIEZT010000026.1, read on the forward strand.
CGTTTTGCAGCAGTCCAAAGTTATTCCTCACTTACCTTATACATTCTGAGCATCCTAAATACTAATTGCAATGTGTGTAATCGCTTTTGACAGCTCTGACAGAGAAAAGACCAGTGCGGGGTTTTGCCGTGAACAACAACTAGCCTGACAACACGCACTTCCTGATTATCAAACAGTAAAATGCTTTATAATTAGATGCAGACAGCAGGAAGCGAACATATTTTCACCTCGAGAGCTGCTTATATAATTATACAGATCTCTCCAAGAGGTTGTGCAGTGATGTGGAATGCAGATATTTAGTACTTTACCAGTATTTTAAGTCTAGAGGTGTTGAAACATGTTTTCTCTGCTCTAATAAACCACTTTCTAATCTAAACTGTGCTGATCCGGAAAAGCTTTAGAATGATCTTGAGCTGTATCAGAAGTATAAGACCACGTAGACTAGTTTACGCCCATAGCACAGGGTGACCCAAAAGTCACTGACAGCTGAAAAAAAGTCACAACTCTTTTATTTCTAAATATTTTTCTTTTATATTTTCAGAGCATTTAGAACTACCCTTCCGGCATTAACATGAGCAAATATAGCACCGAGGAACGAACCCTCATTGTACAGTGGTACTTTGAGTCACATGGGTCACATTCAGAAAGCCTGTGGTGTTACCGTCAACATTTTAATACCAGAGATGCTCCAAGCATAAATGCCATTAAAGGAATAATAAGTGGTTTTCAAAGACAGGGGGCAGTATGTGATCTCCCGAGACCTGACTAGTCCCGATTTCTTCCTGTGGGGCTATTTTAAAGAAAAGGTGTTTGTGACTAAATCTCACACAATAAACGACTTAAAACGTAATATCGAGGATCAAGTAAGAGCCATAAGCCATAATGCTTTCATATGTTATGCAAAGTGTGTTGGATGTGAACAATTATAACTGTATATATTGCCAAAAATCTCTGAAGGTTCAGTTTACCTACTGCTAAAATCTGGTGAGTATAACTTAAGAATTATAGGAGCTATTGAGGATTTAAAAGTGTCAGTGACTTTTGGGCCACGCTGTAAAAGCCCAACTAGGGACAGGAGTTTTAGCACATTCCTGTACACTCTATATATATTGCATCAGTTGAATAGTCTCCACTGTCCCTGTCAAATAAATAAATGAAATAAACGGACCACTATAGAACCTACCTGGACGACTGAGGGATTACACAGAGATAAAACCACATGGTAATATAAAAGAAAGTATTATTATTCTATGTTGAAAATCATATTATCTAAGTGTGTGTTTTTTTTTTATCATAATCATGGTATCAGAATCGATAATGAGTATCAAGGCTATTGCTTAGTATCAAAATCCATCAGCGAGTCTCTTCCGTGCGACATTTTTACTCGTAATGGAGCTATTATTTGAGACATAAAATGATACCGTTAAAGCAGACGTAAAAACTTAACAGTAACAGTAACGGTTCATTTTGGCTCCTCTCCAGTTCTATACGGCTCTCTTCACACCGGAGCCAGTAACGCTGAATCATTACCTACTCTGACACAGAACTCTGGCTCTTTAACCGGAGAATGAGCCCAGACTTGGCCCAGTTCAAGTGCACCGCAACACATGAATGCAGCGTTTTCAATGGAAACGTCCCAAGCTCTCGGCACCGCGCCACTGGTCCAAACGTATGTGTATAGGAGGCATTGTGCATTCACTGGCCTGGATTCTGCCCTCCCCGGACTAATGGAGCTACAGTTAAACTAATCTGGGTCAGTCTTTTACATCACTGAATGGGAATGTTCACAATGCAGTTCTGTGTCTTCTGCATACAAATACAAGCTCTGGTCTACTGTATAAGTAATAATACTCAGCCTGATGTTACTGTTGGGATGTGTGTGTGGTCAGAGATGTTAAGGAATGCTAGCTAGATCTTTGTTATATTACCAAAAAAAAACAACCCCAAAAACCCTCAATAATTTCTGCGACAGTAGCTCGGAGCGTTTGTCCACTGATCTGAAAGTTGGCGGTTCAAATCTCGCTCTATCCCGACAGAAACATCATTGGTTTATGTCGGGATATCCACTGGTCCACAGGTCGTGATTCCAGCTCACATAGATGAATGCTGTTGTTGTGTCCTTGGGCAAGACACTTAATCCACCTCGCCCTCAGTGTCTGCGTACACTGGTGTGTGAGTGTGTGTGTGAATGGGAGAGTGGTTCCTTGATGTAAAGTGCTTTGAGTGACTTGAAGGTGGAACAACGCTAAATAAAACTGTGACTATTTACCATTCAGGCAAACTTTAACAAGAGAAATTATGATAAAAAAAATAAAATAAAATAAACCAAACAAAGGTAGAATAAAGTAAAAAAAAATATATATATATGTAATATAATAAATAAATACACATTTATAATAATAATAATAATAATAATATATTTTTTTATTAATACGATATAATCCATGTGATTATTCAAGCTGCAGAACTATTATTTTTAAAGGTGCACTAACTTTTCTGGTGGAGGTTCTGTTACTTTTTCGTCTCCATGGAGATTGTTTTGATTGGAATGTTTTGCAGTATAGCATTACACTTATCTATCTCCATGGGAACAAGCAAGCCACATCACCAGGCCAAGTTACAGGTCAGATTTGTGGAAAGGCGAGCCCGCTCTCAGTAAGAATACATGTTACTTAACGTGACTACTGAGACATAAAATCACTTAAATTAATTCATGCCACGTTTAATGTCATATTGAGGAACATTTCAGGCAAAGCAAAAGCATCTCAATTGTGGCAAACGTCTGATCAGAAAAGTTTTATCGCAGAGTTTTAAGGATAATTGGTCGTGCAGTTTGCAACAACTTGGAAACTTGGACTTCACAAGGTCTAAATCCTATCATCATTTTAGAAACACTTTTTTTATTGTATTTTTTTTTTGCATAACATTTGATTTATTGTAATTTATTTTTATTGTATTTAATGTGCCTATATTACACTGTTTTCTGATCTATGTTATAATGTTGTTTCTTTATCAAAAACATGTTCAACTAACAAATCCTGCACATTTAGGCCGAGTTCTTCTCTCAAGCAGAAAACACCCTGTTCCACTTTGTGATGTCACGTAGTAGCACAGGAAGTGGTCCACCCTGTTTTTAAACTCCATACACCTTCACTAAAACTATTTGGACAACTTCAACCCTGAAATTCCTAATCTGTACTAAACAAAAGGTAAACGGTAGCTGTTATCTTGAAAACTACCACTTCATGACATCACAAGGTGGAACAGAGCATTTCGAGGTTTAGAGACGTAGACAGACTAATAATGCAGGGTTACGCAAACATGTGTGAATGAAACAAAACACAACTTCAGGTATGTTTTTGATGAGGTAACAACATTATAACATGACTTAAAGCTCACAAGAGTCAATTTTGCATAATATAAGACCTTCAGTTCTATGTATTTACTTATTTGAGCATCAGTTTTCAATCGTTTCAGCAGCAGTCTTCAGTTTTTAAGCTAATTTGTTTGCTGTTTTGACTCGACAGTGCAGTTTAGGTGCTTGTCCAGTATGAGACCTTATTATGATGGTATAATGTAATAGACTGACAGGCCTGTTTAAAAATGCCACAGGCTGAGGCTTTTGCTCCTGTTGGATTAACCTTTTATTGGGCATACACTCCTGTTTCTTTAGTTAAGCCCCTCTGGATCAATGCTCTCTGGATAAACATATTAAGTACTCGAGACCCACCATGGCTTTCTTGGATAATTCGTTTTACATTTGAAATTAAAACAGGAATATTTACTTAACCACTGAGTAGAGCTGCTAAAATATCTTAAAATTGATATTAGAGAAATTGCTGCAATCGTGGTACGGTCGGATTTGGTGAATTCTTGAATAAAATGAAAATAATATTAATCTCTATCTCCTTCAATCTCGTCTGGCCTTGAGAACGCCCGACCTTGTCTGATCTAAGACGCTAAGCTGGGCTGGGCTTGGGTAGTGGGTGGATGGGAGACCGCTGGGAATACCAGATGCCATAGTGAGGCAGCAGTGGCTCATTGGATTGATTCACACTCACACCACTCCATACTGACTTTTTGTCCTTGGGCAAGACACTTCCCCCACAGTGCCTCCAGTGCCCATGTACACTGGTGTATGAACGAGATACCAAACACATGCATTAGCCCACAGCTGCAATCTGGCACGTTTACAGCATATGTATAATGTATGTTCACTAAAGAGCCTGTACCAAAAAAAAAAAAAAAGTAAAATATCTCTTTCTCTAGTACAGATATATCGTATAAGCAGCTCCTGAGGTCAAAATAAGTCTGCCGTGTGCTGTCTGCATCTAATTTGCTTCATCCAACCATGTATATGTGTATTTCTGTCTGTACTGTTATGTTATTATAAGAATTATACGTGCAGGTTTAAAATAAATATTCTAAATAAGTAACTAATTAAAAGACATTTTATTGTCCGATAATCAGGAAATGTTTGTTAGCATTCTAGTTTTTGTTAACTTCAAACTCCACTCCCATGTCTGGAGTTGTGAAAAGCGCTTATAAACTCATCAGGGTGAATAATTCGGATATTGCATGAGGCTCAAACCTTTTTTTATCGAGGGCCACATCTCAAAACATATTCGAAGCGGAGCGCCACAGCATACACCATTTATTCATTTTATGTCTGTATCACACTGCAATGTGATGTTTGAGGTTATAGTGGTAGAAATAGTTTAATTTGCTGTTAAAAGTGCTGCTTATGATCAACTGGGCAGGTTCAGCAGGAGTCCTGAGGGCCAATAAAAACTGTTCTGAGGGTCGCATTTGGCCCCCGGGCCATAGTTTGGACACCCCTGATGTAAGGTAAGTGAGAAGTAACTTTGGACCACTGCAAACTGTTTTGAAAGGTTTTTGTTTTTTTTAAATATACTCCTTTTTTTTCTTTCCTACACGCTCTTTCGGTTGCCCCTTTTTTTCTTTTGTTCACAGTTTTTTTTGATAGAGTCAGTGCAGTTAAACGGCAGCAGGCCTTCCTCCTGGTCACACCTTGACCCTGATGGGGTGTCCTGATCAGGATGGCTCTACTGTCAGAACCAATAAATCAATAACTTAACCTTACCCATTCCAAATATATATAAAAAATATATATATAAAAATATCTTCCAATGAACTTCCCTAATTGCAGCGCTAACTCTGGCTGTACTAATTTACTTTCTGGCACAAAAAAGACCCCAAAAAACAAGCTTGCAACATCTTCACAATTATGTCCTCGTAAAGTTTATTGCATTTTGTACATCATAGGTACGTAACATATTGTTGTTCAAACCAGTTTTTGTGCAAACCAAGATTAATGATCCAAACTGTGGCTTTTTTATTGGAATCAGACCTCAAACCACCAGGACTCCAGCCCACTAATTACATTTCAGGGCGTGTGTGTAGACAGCGCACTCCTGATGGTGATGTGGTGATATTAGGAGGAGTCAGTGAGTTAGCGAACGGGCTGGAAGCGTAGGAGGTAGGCGTGGGACAATATTGAATAAACAGCCATTACCGATGATATCAAGATAATTATTATATTACAGTTATGATTTTACTGTGTATTTGAGCAAAAATCTGTCTTGTCCCAGTATAACCCTGGAGAACCCAAGAACCCTTTTCTTCTTTGGAAAATTATGAACATTAAATTACTGCTATAAGTTCACTGAACACTAAAATATCCACTTTTTCAATTTTAACCCTTTATTCTCTAATTTAGGATCAGGGCCAGATTTGACCCACTGGGCTCGCTAATTTATCCAAAAAGAATATAAAAAGTACTTTATAGACACGTTGCAAATTATTACTAAGAAGATTAATAAAAACAACCAGCCATCTTATCTCTACCACTCATGGCTCATTTTAGTTCAATATTTATCCACTAGGTGTCTCTATGCAGGGGCCAGAAGTGGCACTCTCTCTTCAATTTTTTAAACTGAAATTTAATTTTTTTGTATTTGTTTGTTCATTTTGGAAAGCAGCAATTAACTGCGGCCAAATTTGACCCCGTGGGTTCTCCAGGGTTAAATATATTGTCAAAATAAATCTGCTTTGTACTGTCGGCATCTAATTATACAGTGTTTTATTGCCTGAGATTCAGCAAGTGCACAGTTAGCATGCTAGTTGTGCTCTGAAAGCTGTGAAAAACTTGGCGAATATAATTAGAATGCTCAGAATGCATAAGGAAAAGTGAGGAATAGCTTTGAACTGCCGCAAACCAGTTAAAATTAAGTAGTTCTGTTTTTCATACTTAAAGGGCCCAAATGATGCTGTTTTCTGATCTGTGTTATAATGTTTCTTCATCCAAAACATACCTGGAGTTGTGTTATGTTTCATTCACATGTTTAACACAGAAACCCTGCATATTTAGGCTGAGTTTTTCTCTCAAACAGAAAACAGTCTGTTCCACCTTGTGATGTCATAAGGTGATACAGGAAGTGCTCCATTTTTAAACTCCTTACACTTTCACTAGCATCAATTGGATAATTTCAGCCCTAGAACTGCCACTCTCTACTGAACAAAAGGTAAAAGGTAGATGTTAACATGAAAACTACAACTTCATGACATCACAAGGTGGAACAGAGCATTTTGGAGATGTAGACATAAACTAGGATTACTAAAAAATGCATGAATGAAACGAAACACAACTGTTGTTACCTCCTTAAAAACATACCTGGAGTTGTGTTTTTTTTCATTCAACCCTTTATTATTAGTTTGTCTACATCTCCAAAAGCTCAAAATGCTCTGTTCCACCTTGTGATGTCATGAAGTGGTAGTTTTGAACAGCTACCTTTTACCCTTTGTTCAGCAGAGAATGACAATTTTGGCTGAAACCATCCAAATGATAGTCACCTTAAAAACACAGTGGAGCACTTCTCGTAGCACCACGTGACATCACAAGGTGGATGAGAGAAGAACTCAGTCTAAATATGCAGTTTGTGAGTTAAACATGTGTGAATGAAACAAAATATTACATAGGCCAGAAAAGAGTGTAACATGGGCCCTTTAAATAACTTGTGCAGAATCGTACTTTGTCATAAGTGAAAATAAGAACGATCGAGAACAGAACATTACGCACCCCTGTTCGTCACATTTTAGGTGGATTATGGCGATTATGTTTGTTGGCGAATCTCACAGTGATCTATCGTTTTTATTGCGTTCCTAAGAGACTGTTTCGCTGTGTGTTCTTGGCATGTACAGTCTGTTCAGAGCGGTGTTATTAAGTGGACTAGAGTGGTAGTTTGTACAGTGAGCGGGGCGGGTGGAGGTTGGTGGGGGCGGTTGTGGATGAGCGGGGGCGGTTGGGGTTGGTGGGGGCAGGGGGGTTGGTGGAGGTGGTTGGAGTTGGTGGGGGGCGGTTGGGGTTGGGTGTGGGCGGTGGGGGTTGGTGGGGGCGGGTGGGGGTTGGTGGGGGTTGGTGGGGGCGGTTGGGGTTGGTGGAGGTGGTTGGGGTTGGTGGAGGCGGTTGGGGTTGGTGGGGGCGGTTGGGGTTGGTGGGGGCGGTTGGGGTTGGTGGGGGCGGTTGGGGGCATCGCCTGCTCAAGCTGAAAGAGCGGAGATGACACGCTGTCGATCCAAGTCGACACTCACTGCTCACGGCTTCTCTGTGCAGTTTGACACGATGCATCGAAACGACTTAGTCCTGAGAGACGGAGAGAGATGGAGGAAGAGAAAGAGGAAAAGAGGGAGGGAGAGGGATGAAGGAAGAGAAAGATGGAGGAAGAGAAAGCAGAAGAGAGGGCGGGAGAGGGATGGAGGAAGAGAAAGAGGGAGAGGGATGGAGGAAGAGAAAGAGGGAGAGAGATGAAGGAAGAGAAAGAGGAAAAGAGATGAAGGTAAAGAAAGAGGGAGGGAGAGAGATGGAGGAAGAGAAAGAGGAAAAGAGGGAGGGAGAGAGATGAAGGAAGAGAAAGAGGGAGAAAGATGGAGGAAGAGAAAGCGGAAGAGAGGGGTGGAGAGGGATGGAGGAAGAGAAAGAGGGAGAGAGATGAAGGAAGAGAAAGAGGAAAAGAGATGAAGGTAAAGAAAGAGGGAGGGAGAGAGATGGAGGAAGAGAAAGAAGAATAGAGGGAGAGAGAGAGATGAAGGAAGGGAAAGAGGAAGAGAAATGAAGGAAGGGAAAGAGGGAGAGAGATGAAGGGAGAGAAAGAGGAAGAGAGATGAAGGAAAAGAAAGAGGGAGGGAGAGGGATGAAGGAAGAGAAAGAGAGAGAGAAATGAAGGAAGACAAAGAGGGAGTGAGATGAAGGAAGAGAAAGAGGGAGAGAGATGAAGGAAGAGAAAGAGGGAGAGAGATGAAGGAAGAGAAACATGGAGTGAGATGAAGGAAGAGAAAGAGGAAAAGAGATGAAGGTAAAAAAAGAGGGAGGGAGAGAGATGGAAGAGAAAGAAGAAGAGAGGGAGGGAGAGAGATGAAGGGAGAGAAAGAGGAAGAGAGATGAAGGAAAAGAAAGAGGGAGGGAGAGAGATGAAGGAAGAGAAAGAGGGAGAGATATGAAGGACGAGAGGGAGGGAGAGACAGAGAGAAAGAGAGGAGAGATAGTGGAGAGAAGTAGAAATAAGACTATAAAAAACGTGAGAAAGGAGGAGAAAGAGACAAGTGATAAAGAAAGCGAGGTAGAGCATGAGAGAGCGGGAGAGAATTTGAGAGAAATATAGAGCAAGGGACAGAGCCAGAGGGAGGAAGAGAGTGATGTGAAAAATGGTGTGACATAATGAGGAAAGAAAGAGGAAAGAGGGGAGGGACAAGGGATAATGGGAAGAGATGAGAGATGAAGAGAAAGGGACAGGGACAAAAGAAGCAGATGGGTGGTAGAAAGAGAGAGAGAGAGAGAGAGAGGATTTAAGAGAAGCACAGGAAGAGTAAGAGACAGAAGTCACAGGGAGAAAAGAATCAGAGGGAGTAAAAGAAAGAGTAAAAGAGAGAAGGGAGGCAGAAGGTGGGAAGAAACAGAAAGAGGGGATGAGATCACAGGAGAGGAAATGAAGAGAGAGAGAAAGAGTGGAATAGAGAGAGGGAAGAGGAAGACAGGGAGAGAAAGTGTGGAATAGAGAGAGAGAGAGAAGATGAAAACAGAAGAAATTAGTGGAATAGAGAGAAAGAGGGAAGAGAAGGAGAAAAAGAGTGGGAGAGAGAGAGAGCGAGAGAGAGAGAAGGAAGACAAGGAGAGAAAATTGGGAGGTAGAGAGGGAGAGAAAGAGCAGAATAGAGAGGAAGACAGGAAGAGAAAGAGTGGAATAGAGAGAGAGAAGAGGAAGGCAGGGAGGAAATGAGTGGAATAGAGAGAGAAGAGGAAGAGAGTGAGAGAAAGAGTGGAATACAGAGAGAAGAGGAAGACAGGGAAAGAAAGAATGGAATAGAGAGGGAGAGAGAAGAGGAAGACCGAGAGAGAAAGAATGGAATAGAGAGAGCGAGAAGAGGAAGATGGGGAAATAAGTGGAATAGAGAGAGAGAGAGAGAGAGACAAAGAAGACAAGGAGGAAATTAGTGGAAAAGGGAGGGAGAGAAGGAAGAAGGGAGAGAATGAGTGGAATTGAGCGAGAAAGAGAGAGAGAAGAGGAAAACAAGGAGAGAATGAGTGAAATTGAGAGAAAGAGTAAAACTGACCGAGAGAGACAGAACGAGACAGAGCGAGAGAGAGAGAGAGAGAGAGAGAGAGAGAGAGAGAGAGAGAGAGAGAGAGAGAGAGAGAGAGAGAGAGAGAGAGAGAGAGAGAGAGAGAGAGCCACAGGCGTGTCAAAAGATCACGACTTTTAATTGCACCTTTACCCAGAATTCATTTGGGTCGGGCTAAAGCAGGAGTCACGCAGACCGGACCTGTGCTGCGGAGAGGGCCCCTTCAGCGGGAGAGAGAGAGACCACCCACAGCCCCATTATCCCGGCTCCACGGGGGGTCAAAGAGCACCCAACTGGACCCGGAGCATCCAGCGTCAGTCCATAATCAGGAGACCCCTATTTGAATGTGTGAGACCCCATTAGCTACTGTAGGTTTATAGTCACAGGTAAAGATCCCCGAGGTGCTCACAGTCGGGATAAAAGACAAATGAAAGGAGGAGATCTTTTTAATGCAATGGTTTTATTCGTTTAACATTTACCAAAGGCCATTTAGTATTTAAATCGGTAGAATTAAAAATGTGCGGCAGGAGAGAAAGGTTTGGTCCTGGACACTGAAGACGTCTTTCTGTAAGGGTATGTTACTGCTTTGCTTTGAATGTTCCAAAGTATGGCATTAAACTTGTATGTCAATGGAAACAAGCAAATGATCCCACCAGATCATGTTACTGGTCAGATCTGTGGAGAGGTGAGTCTGAGATGAAAATGGCCCCCAATACAAACTAAATCTGTGGAATCTCTGGAGTGAAGAGCAATGGCTGGATAGATAGATAGATAGATAGATAGATAGAAGAGAGGGGGTGAGAGAAAAAAGGAGAGGATGGCAAGGAGAGAAAGAGTGGAACAGAGAGAGAGAGAAAAGAGAATGGCAGGGAGAGAAAGTGGAATTGAGAAGCGTGAGGAAGAGAGAGAGGAGGATGGCAGGAAGAGAAAGAGTGGAATTTAGAGTGAGAGAGGGAGAAAGAGAAGAGGATGCGGGAAGAGAAAAAGTGGAACAGAGAGAGAGAGAGAGAGAGAGAGGAGGAGGATGGCAGGGAGAGAAAGAGTGGAACTGAGAGAGAGAGAGAGGAGGAAGGAAGGAAGGGAGAGAAAGAGGAATTGAGAGTGAAAGAGGGCGAAAGAGAAGAGGATGCAGAAAGAAAAAGTGGAACTGAGAAAGAGAGAGTGAGAGAGAGAGGAGGATGGCAGAGAGAGAAAGAGTGGAACTGAGAGAGAAAGAGAGAGAGAGAGGAGGAGGATGGCAGGGACAGAAAGAGTGGAATTAATAGAGAGAGAGAAGAGGATGACCCATGCTCAGTTTTCTTTTCTCAGGGGCTGGACAATAAGAGAAACACCAAAAATCCAGAAGGTCATTTCTAGCAATAAAAACATTTGCAGCTGAATAAATGTAAAACACTTTAGCACCAAACTGCGGAACATTCCAACTTTTACACCATAAAAGTGAAGTGCACATTTAAATGATTATACAGACTGAGGCCGAAGTGTGACGGCTTCACACCACTTCTGCTGCAGAGAGCTTTTTTTTTTTTAATTTCAACAAATGTTTAAAGTTAGCCTACTTTTTCTATACTCTCCAAATATGTAGGTTGAGTTTTCACTAGACCATACATACTTCTGACGTCACAATAGTGCTTTTGTTGTGTGTTTCCTATGGCCTAATTCCTTTTATTAACATTCCACCAAGTCGACGCCGCATTAAACCATGGTCCATTTCTGAGACGGGTTCATGCGTGCTTGTGTGTGTGTGTGTGTGTGTGTGTGCGTACTCGTGTGTGTGCGTGTGTGTGTGTGTGTGTGTGTGTGTGTGTGTGTGTGTGTGTGTGTGTGTGTGTGTGTGTGTGTAAAGGGTAATCACATGGAAATCCCTATAGAAAGAGCCCTGTTGGTGGCACGTGGTCCGGCCCTCTCCCTCTTATGTAAGTACCACTTCTAAAGGAAGGAACTTAATCTCAGAGCTACTACTGCTCCACTGCTCCTTTGGATAAACTGTGACATCTATCGTTTATATCCAGTGATGGTAAAATATTATATAAAAAAAGCTGATTTAGTTATGGGATACTGCACACCTGCATTCAGATGTGTAACAACCATGGTCCAATACACATTACATATATAATAATTGCAAAAAATAAAGCTGAGTACTTCACGGATTTCGCCTGTTGCGGGTTATTTTTAGAAAACTGTACTAAAGTAAGAGTAGCATTACTTCAAAATAACATTACTCAAGTAGAAATACAAAGTTGCGGTTCAAAACATAACCCAAGTAAGCGTAATAACGTACCGTATTTGGGAAAATTACTACTCAAGAACAAGTAACTTCTGATTTTTTATTTGAAGTTAATGTAATTTGAAAGACGAAACATGAATAAATGATGCAGTACAGCTGGTATTTTCAAAGGATAGATGCAAAAATGAGACAAACTAAATCATGTCTGAAGGAGCAGGGCAAGAAATCATTGAACATTGTCAACATAAAGCTTTTGTCAGACTCTCGTAGTGGAAAAAGTAGCCAACTTCCATAAAAAATACTCCTCAACTATGTACTTCCCACCTCCGATGTTGCATTTCAGTGTAAAAAACAACATGGCGGAGGACTGAAACAGCTGTGTGTTTGTTGCTCTGCCTGTTATAGATTTATTATTATCGCATTTTAGAGAATAACACACGTGCACTCATCGAAAAAGAGTTTTATTATGTTTTCAAGCTAATGCCGAGCGGTTTGAAACCCAAATGGTTCCGCATGTACTTGTTAGATTTTTGGGAAATTAACTGTTCTGAATTTGTCTGGGATACAGAACACACACTTCATCGAGTAACTATAACAGAACACAGTTACTCATAATCAGTATTCAGTTCATTTAGTTGCTTCCCACTGATATTTATACCTATTATCGTTCTGCGTCCTGATTGGCTGAGGGACTGTAGGCCATTGTCCTTCAGTCTCCTCCATGCAGTGTCTCCTGTACAGTACAGACATCACTGCGTTCGGACAAATTTACATAAGAGTCACACTGCGATTGAACATTTAAGTGCTGTATGCTTGCAAGTTTTCTCCGATGAAACATTCTGCACCGACGAAGGTTGAGTGTTTAAACGACAGAAATGCGAGAAAAGGTTAATGCCTGTCTGAGAAAAGTGTATAAAGTGTGTGGTGACGGGTTTTACAGCCTTAAAACATATATAATAATTGTAAAAAAAAATAAAGCTGACTACATTGCGGATTTCGCTTATTGCGGGTTTTTATTTTTTCTATTTTTAGAACATAACCCCCCTGATAAACAAGGGACCACTCTCTTTCTAAAATGTGGTTTTGCTGGAAAGGTTATTTAGAACCATGGCATTACTTCTAGTTGAGTAAAAGTATTTTCAGTAACAATATCTTCCACAGTAAATACAAATATTGCCTTTTACTACAAATTTCTGTTCTATTTTCAGAAGTTAACAACAACTAGCATGCGGTCGATCAGTTTTGCTTATTTCTGCTGCAAACCTGATATGCAAATGAGAGCATTCAGCGAGCGCAAAAGTGTGCGTGCCTCTGCTCCTGTGGGCTATTGGATTGTTGAAGGGTTGTTGCAAATTAACGTTTGGCCCTACTTTTCTTGTATCGCGTTAGGATTAAAGAGCGTTTGACAGGACCTGTGAAAACTTTTAATAGGAGGTTAATCAGAGGTATCCTATTCGCTTTAGACTTAAATGCGGGACTGGACCCTGGACCCCACAGTCTCTGGTTTAGGACGGGGGACATACTCGTGGAATTTGATGGACAGCTGCTGTGGAACGCGCTTGGATCAGTGGAAGACGAAAATGTAGCAAGTAAAGAGCTTTGAAAACGACATGTTATTATCTTCTCTAGCCTATTCTTGTGGGTTATCTTCGAGCATGTAAAGTCACTATCAAATCCCCTGTAGGAGCACAAAATGCAGCAGCTGTCCTGTGCAACGTGGCATATTATCACGCAGTTTTAGCCCTCATAGTTGTGATAAATCTGGCACCACCCGCGAAACAAGTTCATTTGCATTTCCTCCGCCTCAGATTTTGTGCGTGATGGCCAAAAAACTGTCCTTTTTGCATATTCATTCACCCAAAGGAGCTGCATCTCCTTTACCATCTCTGTTTTGCATTGGGTTTTTGCTCCATTTTTAGCACGTGGCAGATGCTTGATAAATGAGGCTTTCTACCTGTACTGGGACAAGACAAATTTTGCTCAAATACATGAAAAAATACAAAAAAACACGCACTTTAACAAGTTGTTCTACGCCCAATTTAAACTCAAAATCCCTCAGTTAGCTGTTATTTCAAAAAGCCCTATTATTCTGATCCATTTTTGCCCCGTCTCTCAAATAAAGTGTGTTAAATTAACCTGCTGCCGTGGCTAAACCCTACAAGGCTTTAATTTATCAATAGTCCAAACAGCAGTCTTGGAGAACACAACTCACATTTAACAAGTTCCTACAACTTCTCCATGGAGACTTTGTTGAACTTTTGGCATTTGGTTTGAGTGAAAGTAGAAAAATGAAGGTTTTAAAGTCTCAGAACTAACATGGTAAGTCCTGTCACTTTGTAAATTGGTTTTGTCAGTGAGCCCCTGACACTTTACCTTTACTGAAAGTCGTATTCCAGACTCAGCTTATTTTATAGGACCAATGTTTTTCAATGCGCTGGTGAATACATGAATAAAACCAGGAGCTGTAACTGTACTGTATTAAGTTAGCAATCTTATAGCTCCATTTATTTGTAACTGTGCCATAAAAAGTGCTCTTCTTGGCATCAAATATATTCAAGTATATAAGTATGCTAAAGTTGCTCTGTGTAACTTTCAAGGTGTTACCATGGAGATGTTATTGCTTTGCCTGGAATGTTCCACAGTATGGTATTAAATGCATCAAACATGGATTCAGCTACTATCTTTTATTAGTGTTGTCAGGATACTAAAATTTCAACTCGATTTTGATACGAAGGAATAGACTCAAATGGATACTCGATACTGTTTGATACCATGATCCATCCATCTTCTTCCACTTATCCAGAACCAGGTCGCGGGGGCAGCAGTCTAAGCAGTCTTCTCTCACCCCAGCTCCTCCAGTGGGACCTCAAGGCGTTCCCTGGCCAGCCAAGAGACATAGTCCCTCCAGCGTGTCCTTGGGGCCTTCTTCTGGTGGGACATGCCCGGAACACCTCCCCAGGGTTGAGGCCAGGAGGCTTCCTGAGCGGATGTCCGAGCCACCTCAGCTGGTTCCTCTCGATGTGTAGGAACAACGGCTCTACTCCGAGCTCCTCCCGTGTGACCGAGCTCCTCACCCTATCTCTAAGGCAGCAGAGGAAACCCATTTCGGCTGCTTGTATCTGCGATCTCCACTTTATTTAGACAATAGAATGATATTTTCAACATTAAATCTTAGTACTTTCTTTTACATTACCATGTGACCTTATATCCATGTAATCCCTCACTCATTTAGGTAGGTTCCATAGTGGTCCATTGGCAAATACTAGTCTATGTCTCTCGGCTGGCCTGGGAACACCTTGGGATCCCTCCAGAGGGGCTGGAGGAAGTGTCTGAGGTGCTGAAGTCTGTGAGTTCCTGCTTAGACTGCTGCCCCCACGATGACACTTGCCCAGATACAGCTCAAAACTATTCAGGATACTTGCTCAAATTAGTGTCTAGTTCCAATACTACTTTTAATATCGATTAGTATGAGATTTTCGATACTTACAGCATAATTTACGGATGTATGGATATATAATTGCCTGGAATGCTCCACAGTAAGGCACTAAATGTAGCTATCTACATAGAGACAATCAGACGTCGCCAACGAGAAGAATACAATTACTTTTATACAAGAGACTATACCTGACAGAAGTAAATTCCCTAACACAATGACACAGACAGACCTGACTCCACTGACCACAAACCCCAAACCCCTCTCACGTTTCACACAGGTTAGTTTGAAAATGAAACGTTGAAATGATCAGGAAAAGCAATCAATATCTCACTCACCACCTCAGCCGCAGATGTACGATCGTGTGTCCAGGTCCCCCTTAAAGCCCACACTGGTTCGATATGTGCAGAGAGAAAAGGCTATTCCCAGAGCAGCTTTGTCAGGATGTGCTTATCTATAGTGTATGTGCATGTATTAGCACCAGCTACTGAAAAGGCCAGAAAAACTCACGGGACAAGCGGGGGTACTTGGGAATGATGCACTGGAAGGAGTGGCTTAAAATAGTAAATTGAACAGGTAAACTGACAATATAACGATTAAACATGTTATAGTTGTTTCCCTTTCTCATTTCTCTCTCAACTTTCACCACCGTCAGTATACGCTTGCTGCTCTACTATCTACTTCATTATCCAAGTTTTTTAATTGGTTATACATAAGAGTAGCGTGATGTGCAGCTATCCATAGGAGGTGCCGACAACTCCGCACCTCTTTGTTGCAATGACGTTTACGGTGAAGTCGGCTCCCGTTGGGCCCCTCAGTTTTATAATGTAAAATTGCAGTTTAAAAAATTTTAGTATAACGATCCACGGGTGTCATAAGTTATAGCAATATAGCAGACATAATAAGTCTTCTTTAAAGGTTTTATGTTACTCAAAACTGACTCTTCTGAGCTTTAAGCCATGTTATACTGTTGTTACCTCATCAAAAACACACCTGGAGTTGTGTTTTGTTTCATTTCCACATGTTTGAGAAATCCAGGTTTATTAGTCCGTCTACATCGCCAAAGCTCAAAACACTCTGTTCCACTTTGTGATGTCATGGAGTGGTAGTTTTCAAGGTAACAGCTATTTTTTACCTTTAGTTCAGTAGAGATTGGTATTTCCAGGGCTGGAATCATCTAAAACACGTGTCAAACACAAGGCCCGCGGGCCAAATGTGGCCCTCTACATCATTTTATGTGGCCTTCGACAGGGTAAATTAAAACGTATGATGGTCTTAAAATGTCATTTTATCAATGCGCAGCCATATTTTTACATCTCAGCAAATCCATATGCAATATTTGTAACTTGAGTAAGTAGTAAATACAGAAACAGTTAACAAGTTAAAAAGTAGTTAGATTTATTTTACATCTGGCCCTTTGAGAGCAGCCATTTTGCTGATGTGGCCCTCGGTGAAAATGTGTTTGACGCCCCTGATCTAAATGATTCTAGTGAAAGTGTATGGACTTTAAAAACACAATGGAGCACTTCCTGTATTACCACATGACATCACAGGGTGAAACAGAGTGTTTTCAGTTTGAGAGAAGAACTCAGCCTAAATATGCAGGATTTATGTGTTTAACGTGTGAATGAAACAAAACACAATTCCAGGTATGTTTTTGATGAGGAAACAACATTATAATAACATAAATCAGGAAAAATTGTAATATGGACCCATTAAGTCAGAGCACTACCATTGCAAGAAAATATGAGCGACTTGACAGTGGTCTATTTGATGTTGTGCTTTCGTAGTTAAGTAATGAATATGCGTCGTTCTTTAAGTGTTATTCTGGTGTCTATTGAAATATTTTTAGACTTTAAACAAGGTTAATAATATCCTAATCATTTTCAAATCTCCCATTACCCATTTGGAGTCCTGACGCACCAGTTGAGGAGCACTGGTCACTGACACGGTTTCATTTGTACTCATCATAATTACCATCATTATCATGTCCTAATAGCTTAATATCCTACAAATTACTTCGGGGTTTGTGTGTGTTTTTGCTTTGCCAGCCCACTGACCAGCTTCTATTGACAGAGTAATTATCTGAAGATTTAAAATAACCTTTAGGAAATTGTGTGCTGTTTGTTATTCAGCCAATTATACACTCCCACCTCTTATTTCACTGCCTGAAGCGAGCCTGGCCCACTCAAAAGAAGGAATCAGATATCACTTTTTTTTCATAGTTTGGCCAGAGAAATTATTAAAATATATAATTACACATCTTCGTTATTGTCACACTGACAACTGCGTGAGGGCACTCTAGGCTTTTTTTTTTTTTTTTTTTTTTTACCAGTATCTATTACTCCTGTACCACTGAAAATTAAAATTTTCAATATTACGGTAATTCAAAAGACATCTGAGAAAGACAAAAATACGTCAGTGTGCTGTACTACTATTCAGCCTGTTGTTCTGTTGTTATTTTATTTTTTTATTATTATAACTTGACTTTAAAAGATAAAATGTCTGTTCTTCTTCTTGGATTCTGTAAAATACATTTCCCCCAAAAACTGCGACTTATACTCCAGAGCGACGTTTAGTCCGGAAAAACACAGTATTTGGAAAATATATTAGAAAACTATAAGTAGTTTCTTGAATGCTCAGGCGCAAACCACTCACTTTAATTGTCCAGATTTAATTTGTGAATATAAATACGAAAAGAAAAATAATCATAAAAATAAAAACAGTGAACAGTATATAAGTATGTTTGGTCGTGATATCGTCATCGCTGCTCAAACAGTGAAATTAGCTGGAGGGCTCTATCCAGGGAACAATGTGTTTGGAAATGGGCTTTTGTTACTTTATTTAATACATTTTGTGATCACAGTTTGTTCAAGCTTGAGACAAAATTAATTAAATGCTTCTGACTTTTCAATTTTGTAAAATAAAAAGAATAAATAACAGCAAATACAACGTTGAGGTTCCTAGATGCACTATGGAACTTCTCTGTCCTGGGATGTTCTTGCTTTGTTTAGAATGTTCCACAGTATGGCATCCAGATCGATGGAGATGGATACATTTAATGCCATACTGAGGAACATTCCAGGCAAAGAAATGACATGTCAAAGGAGAAACGTTACTTAATGCAGCTTTAAGACAAACATGGGCCGACAGTGGTTCAGTGGTTAGCGTGTTGGTTCCCCAACCCGAAGGTCGGAGGATTGAGTCCCGCTCGGACCAAGTTCTGTCATTGTGTCCTTAGGCAAGACACTTCACCCACATTGCCTAGTCTGAAAGTGTGTGTGTGATGAATGTTCGGTGGTGGTGGTCAGAAGGGCCGATGGCGCAAACTGGCAGCCTCTCTTCTGTCAGTCTGCCCCAGGGCAGCTGTGGCTACCATAGTAGCTTACCATCACCAAGTGTGGAAGTGACTGAATAATGACTATAGTGTAGCGCTTTGAGAGGCTTGACAAGCCTGTAAAGCCAATTACATGTGTAAGGCATTATTATTATTAAACAAGATATTCATTTGCACTAATATAGATGTAATCCTGGCACTTTTGTACAACTGTCCTCGTCTTTTCAAAGTTTATCCCATGAGATGAATGAAGTTACAGCCAGCAGGCACATGTGTTACATTTCAAGGGAGTATTTCCAGTACTTATAGCCTGAGAAAGGTACTATATATAAGTCTGGTTCTAGGACTTAACTCACTTTACATACTGTCAATGCAAGGTCATAACTGGATATACCGTTAGCTGTTTACAGGGAGGTAGAATATGTCACTAAAAGATGCTTGCAATCACAGAAAAGATGTATTACAAGGGCCTCTTATCAACCTGAAAATGAAGAGCCGTTCCATGTAATCGAAGTAGCAGGTGTAGTACACATCTTAAAATAAGTATGTGTTGCAATTTTATTGAGAAACAAGTTTAACTCAATGTTTGTAACACACAGAAATCAACACAAGGTTTAAGAATCCAACAAATAAAACAAAAATAATGCTTTCAGCGATGGAAGGACTACTCAGTTTTGTTACTTAAGTTAATGTACAGATACCGGAGCAAAATCGTACTCAAGTTAAAGTATGACACTAGAAAATCTACTTAAGTAAAAGTATTAAAATGTCTTCTTTTGTTGAAGAAAGAACTCATATCTGCTCTCAAATGCAGTAAAGTAAAAGTAAAAAGTATCCAGTTTAAAATGTACTTAAGTAAAAATATTAAAGTACCTGTTCAAAAATGTACTTAGTACAAGATTAAAAAGTAAAAGTATTTTGCAAGATTTTGAGATCTTATAAAGCTTCAAATGCAGTGATTTTGATAAAAATTTGCTCTGAATATTGTTCAGGAGAAACAACTGAATTCATAATTTTTTGTTCTCGCTGTTTTATTTGTATATTTTTGTTTGCTCAGACTATGAACGTGTTAAAAATGAAATATCAGCCTTTTCAGCAGGTTTCAGACAATAATAAAAGTACTTTTACTATTCAGTCCTTTTGACAAAAATGTCTTCTTTTGCAGAAGAAAGTACTGATATCTGCTCTCAAATGTAGTGAAGTAAAGTAAAAAGTATCCAGTTTAAAAGTATTAAAGTACCTGTTCAAAAATGTACTTAAAACGTAAAAGTATTCCACACATATTTTGAGGTCTTATAAAGCTTCAAATGTAGTGATTTTGATAAAGATTTGTGCCGAATTTTGTTCAACAGAAACAACTGAATCATTTTTTAAGTAAAAGTATAAAATACAGATACAGATTTTTCAATTTTTGATGTAAGTGCAGCACTTACTACTTGTACTTGGTTACGTCCCACCTCTGATGTCTCCCCATTGTGCATCTCATTCGCTTAAAGCATAATAGAAGCATCACGTCTTTGTTCCTCCCTGTCAGAACCAATACTACTCAGGAGCAGCGCCCTAAACACAATTGACAGAAGACATTGGCATTCCCCACACAGTCTAATGAATGGAGTTAATTACCTCTGCCAGCCTGTATGTGAGAGCGCTGAGAGATGGGGTCATTTTGGTGTTGTTTGCCTAGTCACTCTGAGCGCTCCCGGGCCAGAGGGGCTTGTACGATGAAAAGGTCACCGGTCCAGTCCTGACAGAGGTGCGTGAGACCACTGGGGAGCAGGGCATTTAAGCTGGACTCATGGTATATAGAGCGACACCTCATGCCATACGGAGTTAGCGTTCCACAAAGTCAAGTCTAATGGAAAAATGGTGTTATAAAACGGCTTAGGGTGACCCTTATATGGCTGATTTCAGATAACATGGAAACATTATAGTTTAAAGAGGAGGTATTTTACTTCTATGGGGTATTAACTGCTAACACATAACATATTTAGTGTATACGTTTCTGAGTACCCCCAACTCCCTTTGCTCCCCGCACTAAGTTACTCCCCTTTCAGAGCATCCGAACATACAAACATTTTAAGACCAAAATGACAAGTCTGACAGCAGCAGTTAAAGAGAGAAGGGCGACGGATTTTCAATAGAAAGTGAATTGAAGCCAGAGTCGATAAAGCCAGAAGCGCGCCCATGAGGACTTGCTGTTTGGAATGCAGCAGCTAGCAGGTTAGCTATGTACATTTAGCGTATGGTCAGCTGTGGTAGTTTTTGGGTCAGTTTGCTCTTGCTGGACTTAAGCCCTTCAGAGCTATCACAACACACCAGTGCGCATCCCGCTAATGAAACTACCGCACATCGCATCAGGTTTGTCAAGTTGTTGTGTAGTTTTGCATCATGCTTTTGAATATTTATGGAAAACTGTCGTGTGGGAGCGTGGATAACACAGGCAGCTAAGCGTAAGGAGGGTTCAAATAGGGCCCAGGAGAGATCGATAAATGCCTCAAACATGCATGAATGGCATCTAAGACCTCCTCAGGCATGTTTTTGATGTTGGTATTTCTGCCGCCTGCTTGTCTCCCTGGAGATGTTATTGCTTTGCCAAACATGTTCTACAATCTGGCATTAAACATTGCATTTATTAAACTGCAGATGTTTTTACAAAACCTTGAAATACAGTCATTCTCACTCTACTTGGTGGCATCACCTGCTTGTCTCCATGGGGATACAACTGTTTAATGACTAATTGTGGAACATTCTATGAAGAAATAACATTTATATAGATACAACTCAGCCAATGATGACTCCGCCATCATTGGCCTCATCAAGGATGACGACGATGTGGAGTACAGAGGACTAACGCAGGACTTTGTGGACTGGT
The DNA here is from genome assembly GCA_019594935.1 of Periophthalmus modestus. Classification (NCBI taxonomy): domain Eukaryota; kingdom Metazoa; phylum Chordata; class Actinopteri; order Gobiiformes; family Gobiidae; genus Periophthalmus; species Periophthalmus modestus. Next base: position 16,033,792 of record JAIEZT010000026.1, read on the forward strand.
GTCAGCAGAACCACCTCATCATCAACGCAGGGAAGACCAAGGAGATGGTGGTGGACTTCCGCAGATGCTACTCTACTGCCCCCTCAGTGAACATCCAGGGAAGGGACATTGAGAGAGTGGACTCATACAAGTACCTGGGTGTTCATCTGAACAACAAACTGGACTGGACTCAACACAGATGCACTGTACAGGAAGGGCCAGAGCAGGCTCTATCTCCTGAGGAGACTCAGGTCTTTTGGAATGAGAGGGCCACTCCTGAAGACCTTCTATGTCTCTGTGGTGGCATCAGCCATCCTGTACGGTGTGGTCTGCTGGAACAGCAGCATCACTGAGAGGGAGAGGAAGAAGCTGGACAAGGTCATCAAGAAGTCCAGCTCCGTCCTGGGCTGTCCTCTGGACTCAGTGCAGGAGGTGGGGGACAGGAGGGTCCTGGCTAAGGTCACAGATGTTTTGTCATTTGTGTCAAAATAACTACACGACACTGCTGAATCCAATTAAGAAAATAAAATCGGAGAACAAAATAAGTCCAGAGCTGTGGGAGGTGAAAACTGGAATCGATCGACAAAACGGCATCTTAAAAATAAGATTAACGATTTAAATGTGCACAAATCACTGCAAATACATCTCCGGGTGAGCGAATGGTGAAGAGGAAACGGCTACAGCAAGGTTAACAGCTCTGAAAAGTGGATTTTGCAGAATAGGTCAGCTGTAACGACAGGTTTTGAGTGTTAGACTGTCTGCTTGATGATCATATTTGTCAGTCTGACCCAGAGCATATTGTTGTCATAGCAGCAGTATCTCGAAAAAGTTGTCACGTATTAAGTCCAGGATTGATCTATTAATAAATGATGTGAAGTGAAAACATGTTATGAAAGGACTGAGTTCATTGAGCGAGCTGCAGACTGTTGTGACGCACTCTGGATGACTTCTAACCTTTCATAATAATAATGTTGCGATAGAGGTAACCTATGACACATCAATGTTCTATTGTAGACTAGAGCTCGGAGTTTCAACCAGTGTGCCGCAGAATACTAGTGCCTTCAGGAATTGCCAGTTGTGTTAAAAAAAAAAAAAAAAAAAAAAGGAAACGAAAAATCCAATTTGACTTATTCACAAAGTTGTTTAAAGTAACACGGCGTAACTTTCTTGAGGTGGAATGTCACCTGCATAATTTTATGAAATAGAAAGTCACTTTGGAACATTCTCCATGGAGATAGAAAAAGTTTTATTCGATTCTGTAGAAGATTATAGCCAACATTTCTATGGAAACAGCCAGGTATAAGTAAGTATTAAGTATTTTATTTTTAAGCATACATTTTTTAACTTCATGCATGCCCTTATTTGTACTTATTCATGTTTTTATGCTGCACTTTATCACCAAAGTAAGTTCCTAGTTTGTGAGCTGCGTTCACTGACAATGGCAATAAAAGTCTTCTGATTCTGAGGTGAGGCTCTTCTTGGGTTTGTGGAGATGCAAGCCGCTCACAGAAGGCTTGTTTTTCAAAGTTTTTATTTTTGTGCAATAAAAGAATAAAAAAAAAAAAAACCCAAAGAAACAAAAAACAACAAACATGCTTTTATTTTAGCCTATTCTTTGGATAAAAAGTTACAGGGTGGCTGCCTGGGATCCAGAATACACACTTCTTCAATAATTCATGAAGATGTGAGTCTAGTCACAAGAGAATCTCTCAGTTTTCAAATAAGCGGGATTGATGGGTGGATTAGCCAAATGACGACCTGCGTGGTCCAACGTGAGCTGAAAAACATTCTGCAGAATCAATGAAAGAAGCACTAAACTCTGTTAATCTAAGGTGAGATCAGTTTGATTTTATTTGTAAATCGTTGGTGACAAATTTGCGCCTTTGTTTCACATGTGTCACTGAAAAAAACAAATCTGACTGCACGATCATGTTTTACCGAGCTTAAGACGCAATGGAGCATGTGATAACCAGACTGATACCGCTGTGTATTAAAAAAATAGAGAGATATCATTCTGGAGTAGCAAAAAATCCAGAGCCAGACACATTTACACATTTTTTTTTCTAACTGAAGCCATTTGATAACGTTTTGGACTGAGCACTGCAGCATCTTTTCAACTAAAAGGCTTAAAAAACACAGGACTAGAGGTTGGAAATATGAAGCAACATTTGTATTGTCCCAGCTCATTGTCCTAGCTCATTGTTCTGATGCTGCGGTGACATATTTGCTTCCTTCCTCCTTTAGCTCCAAATATACAGCCTAATCAACACTGAATACGTTGCTCTACAGCCGGCATATGGATGTGTGGATTAGTTTATTCCGGGCAGCATCATTTTCAGTTCATTTGATTCGTCTAACACAGAATATTTATGAGTGTGAACCCCATGGTGTGGTTTGATGAAATAAGTTAGATTCACTTATGGCTATGGTTCTATGAAAATAGTCTATATGTATGTGTAGAATTAAGATTAAGACACCCTAGAAGTACAGGGTGGCCCAAAAGTCACTGACACTTTTAAATCTTCAATAGCTCCGATAATTCTTAAGTTATTCTCACCAAATTTTAGCAGTAGGTAAACTGAACATTCCGAGATTTTTGGCAATATATATGGTTATAATTGTTCACTTACACTTGAACTTATCACTACTTATCACTTATTCCTTTAATGACATTTACGCTTGGGGCATCTCTGGTATTAAAATGTCGACGGTGACACCGCTGGGTTTGTGAATTTGACTCATGTGACTCAGAGTACCACTGCACAATCAGGGTTCGTTTCTCGGTGCTATATTTGCTCATATTAATGTCGGAAGGGTCGTTCTAAAAGCTCTGAAAAAATAAAAGAAACATATTTAGAAACAAAAGATTATGCATTTTTTTCAGCTTTCAGTGACTTTTGGGTCACCCTGTACTATGGGCGTAAACTAGTCTATGTGTCTTATACTTGTTCTGATACAGCTCAAGATGATTCTAAAGCTTTTCAGGATCAGCACAGTTTAGATTAGAAAGTGGTTTATTAGCGCCGAGACATGTTTCAACACCTCTAGACTTAAAATACTGGTAAAGTGCTAAATATCTATATCCAACATCACTGCATAACTTGTACTTTTCTTGTTTTTATCTTTTCAGTACTGCAACAAAACAGGCTTTAATGAGTGTTCTTTAAAGAGGGAGTATTTTACTTCTTCGGGGTATGTGGTCATGGGCAGAGTTTAGGTGTTGGGTCCTGCTTTAATTAGACATTTTCGCTTTTATACATACTGGTGTCATTTAAAATCAACCGATATCACATCCCCAGTAGCACGTGCTCACTCTCGCTCTGGTTCCATACATGTGCAGCTCATCACCGCCCCTCCCCGTTGCCTCGCGCAATCTCAGATCCCCACGGCGACGCTGCAGGCTCCAATGGCAATTTTAACATGTAACTGCTCCTGGCTCAACTGTGGTAAAATAGAGTGTGACTGGCCTAGAAGTGCGACTACATGGCAGACCAATTACCCCCGTGGTGAAGCCAGCCAGCACTGGAATAGGAGTGTGTACTGGGTGTAATTGATGTAGCCATGTAGCTGGAGGTGGATGTAGGAGAGGTAGAAGTCATGTACAAAGAAACATTTTCACTAATAGCCCCGCAGTCAGAGGGCAGGGTACAGGGACCAGAGCGCTCACGGGCTGACTGGGGGGCGTGTCCCATTTCTGTTCATGTGCCACCCCCAAATTTTGATTCCTCAGCTGTCAATCACGTTCACGGCAAAAAGACAGCCAATAGGAAACGACTTAACCCTCTCCTTTCCTCAGTGGGTGGGACTGAAATCAAGGAAGTAAGCAGAAATAGGATGGGCCTTGTGAACTGTTGGCAAAATGGTGGACGTAGGTGCTGTATCAAACTCTAGAAAGTTTATTTATTTGTGTATGTTACATTAGAGGGGACTTTAAAGGTCCTATATTACATAAAATCAACTCTTGTGAGATTTAAGCCATGTTATAATGTTACTGCATGACATCACAAGGTGGAACAGAGTGTTTTGCGGTTGAGAAAAACGATGTATTATATGTGCAGAGTTTGTGTGTTAAATGTGTGAATGAAACGAAACACAACCTTGGTATGTTTTTGATGAGGAAACAACATTATAGATCTGAAAACAGTGTAATATGGGCACTTTAAACAAAAGGAAGTTAAAAAATCAAACACTGAAGCAGTCATCCATTAGTAAAAGACTAGCAGACAGACCCGCATTTATAAGAAACTGGCAAATGGATAACTGTCCCAGGACTAAACCAGGACTGAACCAGGACTAAACCAGGACTGAACCAGGACTGAACCAGGACTAAACCAGGACTGAACCAGGACTGAACCAGGACTAAACCAGGACTGAACCAGGACTAAACTAGGAGTAAAGTAGGACTGAACCAGGACTAAACTAGGCGTAAAGTAGGACTGAACCAGGACTGAACCAGGACTAAACTAGGACTAAACTAGGACTAAACCAGGACTGAACCAGGACTAAACCAGGACTGAACCAGGACTAAACTAGGAGTAAAGTAGGACTGAACCAGGACTGAACCAGGACTAAACCAGGACTGAACCAGGAGTAAACCAGGACTGAACCAGGACTGAACCAGGATTGAACCAGGACTAAACCAAGACTAAACCAGGAGTGAACCAGGACTGAACCAGGACTGAACCAGGACTAAACCAGGACTAAACCAGGACTAAACCAGGAGCAAACCAGGACTGAACCAGGACTAAACCAGGACTAAACCAGGACTGAACTGGGCCTAAGCCAGGACTAAATCAGGATCAATCTAGTCCACAGAAGCCTATATTCTTCTCTGAACCAGGACTAAACCCGGACTAAAGCAGGACTAAAAGAGAACTGAACCAGAACTAAACCAGGACCGAAAGAGTACTAAAATAAGACTAAAAGAGAACTGAACCAGGACTGAACAAGATAACAGACTGTAGATGTGTTCAGGACTTTTGCTCTTCCATTTGCAGACACAGTTCAAGTCTGTAACAAAGAATTCAAGTATCCCACCTGGAAATTGAACCAAGGACCTTCTTGCTCGGTGTCAGGAATGCTAACCCGTCCATTCATATCATATATAGCAGCCCGACGCACAAGACTGTATGTTTGCAAAGACACCCAGAGCACTACTTCTTGACCTACGCAGAGTCTTAATTCAATTTACCACAACATCATTTTCCCCTCTCAAAGTCAGCCCCATTTATCCTTGTGATGAATCTGCTCATTTGAGAGAAAATGTTTTGATTTCTGTGTGTTTATATGCGTCAGCTTTACATAAAGACTCACTCAGACTCCTGCAGACTGGTAATTATCAAGATGAATTATAGCTGTTTACGCCGCTACACAAAATAAGGACAAGATTTACGGAATTAACATTTGTGCCTATACCGACCCAAACTTATTATTTAATCAGACACGGCGTTTATAAGCATCTACATTTATGGTGAGAGTAGCAAAAAACCTGTGCTCAAGAAGTGTGCTATGCAAAATTGACTCTTGTGAGCGTCAGGTCACGTTAGCTCATCAAAAACATACCTGGACTTTAATGTATCAGTTATAGTTACTTATTATTTTAGAAGTACTACCTATGAATGCACAATTTCAGAAGTACTTGCACTTAGAGGGAGACTGCCGACCTGAATAACAGTAAGGTCGCAGTAGCTCTAGTGTATTTTGTCATTGTGTCTTCAGGCAAGACACTTCACTTACCTTGCCGATTATGACTAAACCAGGACTAAAATAGGATTTAACCAGTCCACAGAACCCTGCACACTTTTAACTGTGATAACTGTCCCAGAATCGTGCACTCTTCTCTTAACCAGGACTAAACCAAGACCGAACCAGAACTAAACCAGGACTGAACCAAGACTGAACCAGGACTGAACCAGGACTAAAACAGGACTGAACCAGGGATCTCTAAACCAGGACTGAACCAGGACTGAACCAGGACTAAAACAAGACTGAACCAGTGCTAAACCAGGACTGAACCAAGACTAAACCAGGATGGACTGAATCGGAACTAAACCAGGACTAAAACAAGGTTAAACCAGAACTAAATAAGCCCTGGACATATCTTCAGGCTGTAGATATGTCCAGGACTTTTGCGCATCCATTTGCAGACACAGTTCAAGTCTCTGTCCACGTAGAAAATAAACCAGGGACTTTCTTGCTATGTGTCAGGAATGTTAACCAATCTGTTCTCTCTAGTGCATTTTGTCATTGTGTCTTCAGGTAAGACACTTCACTCACCTTGCCTATTGTTGAAAAGTGGTGTACGTGGCCTTGCTTCCATAAATGCATATGTGGCTTCAGTATATCTCACCAGGAGTGGAGTAATAGTAGCTTTAACTGTCCAAACAGCACTATAAAAATCCAATACTTTGTTATAATAATTATTACAGAGCATTTGTAAAAGTAGCTTATACACACATTTTACTGTGTCTCAAAAGCTTGCGACTTGTTCAGAAGTATTGTGTTTGTGCCAGAGACAGTTCATATCCGTTGCCAGCTCCAGTCAAAGTAATGTGGCTGGTTGTGAACCGAAGGGAATCTGGCACAAAAATCTGGTCATCTGGTTTATTGTGGCAAGCTCTAATGACCAAAAGTTCCAGCCCAATGAAAAATCGTCTTAAACTTTGGAAATGTGTGGGGTTTTTTTTACAGCTATGGCAAACATTATGATACAGTCTTAGCCTCTTAGTTTTTCTCTATGCATTCAGAACCAAAGTGATAGGTCAAATCTTGCCTTCCTCCTGTTATAAACGTGTAAAAACATATACAGTTCAGTCAATTTCAAATCATTTCAACCTCTGCTGGCTATATTTTGGTTAACCTCCAATTTGGACAAACATTAGATCGCATTTACCGTTGAGTACAGTGTAGCACAATGCCAACTCTACCCTCATTCGCTTTATAGAGCTATGAATCATGGAAACAGTGTGCTGATGGACTGTGCTTATGTGGAACCTAATGAGGCTCAGATGATAGATACGGCGTTCGTTAAGACCAAGTGCACTTGAACACACCGCGCTTGGAAAATGATTGATTTCGCTCAGAAAATGGCCACCTCAGGGTTTTACAATTAGCAAGCCTTATAGTGTTCCTGAGAGAACATTTTACACTTATTGGTTGAGTAGACCATGCGGAGCGCTCTTAAATGGAATACAGGTACAGGTATTATTACACAAAACATGGATGTACAGTAAGATAAGAGCTCGGATATATAGACGTTAAAGGTCCTGTACTCGAAATACTCAAAATAGGCCTATGTCTTGTCCGACTGCAGATAAATAGGCCTATATCTTGTCTCACTGCAGATAAATGGGCCTATGTCTTGCCCCACTGCAAATAAATATGCCTATGTCTTGCCCCACTGCAGATAAATAGGCCTATGTCTTGCCCCACTGCAGATAAATAGGCCTATGTCTTGTCCCCACTGATAAATAGCCTAGATAAATACACCCCATATAAATAGGCCTATGTCTTGTCCCACAGTCTTGTCCCCACTGCAGATAAATAGGCCTATGTCTTGTCCCACAGCAGATAAATACGCCTATGTCTTGCCCCACTTCAAATGTCTGCTGGGTGTTTAATTGTCCTATAATGGAAGTGCACATTAGCATGCTAGTTGTTGTTAGCTTTACCGTCATGGCAAAACACCAAACTGGTCCCGGAAAGTTGTGAAAAGCACTTACAAACTCATCATGGTGACTAATAAGGTAAGTGAGAAATAGAATGACTTAGGGCCGCCACTCAGGGTGCCCTGGGTAATTTCTGGTGCAGAGTCAGCCACCTGCTTGTCTCCATGGAGATTTTATGCTTTATCTGAAATGTTCCACAATATGGCATCAGGCATATATCTTTCTGGAGCCAAATAAGCCAAGTTACAGGTCATATCTGTGGAGAGAATGCATGTTTTAACGCCATACAAATCTGTAAATGAATAAATATAAGATAAAGTTAATGCCTTACAGTGGAACTTCACAGGCAAAGCTACATGGAAACAAGCTGGTGGCTGACACACCACCGGAAACACTTCATCTGTATCATTTTTGTAATGTGTTTTGGCATTTAAAAAAGTACAATTTTGAAAAGAATTTTGAAAAATTTAATGAGGTGGAATAAATTGCATCCTGGCTGTTTTCCTCACCTCATGATGAGTTTTCATAACAGCCTCCAGCTTCTGTAACCATGGCAACGAGGTGCGCATCCAGCTGAGCTAACATGAAAATACCCTATTTTAATTTAATGTTTGCTTTGTAAGTCAAAATGTCTGTTTAATATTGATTTTTAAAGCCACTGTTTGAAAATGTTGATAATTCTGCTGCTTTTGGTTTGCTTCATTCATCATTATTGCAGTTAAATCTTGCAATTAAGGAAAGTAATTGCACAAAAGTAAATGAAGGTAATGACAATATTTTTGTTAGCAAAACTTATTTCTAATATACATTGAGTTAAGATAATTTAAGTAAAGCAAAAGTCATTAAGATAAGCCATTTCAATTAATCTGATTTGCACTTTATACATTTAGTTTGAAAATATCTCAAAAATGTGAATGATCTGGACCATAAGAACTTAAAATATAACTCAAAATAAGATAAATATTGTGACACTGCTCAGAATGCATGTTTTTCAAGGTATTGTAATTGTATACATGCTAGATAGATCATGTAATACCATATAGTGCAACATTCCAGGCGATGCTATATATTTCAATGGAGACAATAGTTCTTGGACCCCACCCCCACCAGACACCAGAAAAGTTACATAGTGCACTTTAAGAAAAAATGTAAAATAATAAATAAATACAAAATTGGATACTATACAAAAGAGTCTTCAGACTACATCCCCAATCACTGCTGGCAGCCATCTTGAAAACATTGTAGTTTTTTGTACTTCTTGGCTGCATGTGTTTGGGAGCAGTGATAACATGCTCTCATGAAGTGTTATCATGTTAATTAGCTGTTTGTAATTAGGCAGTGCTAAACATTAATGGAAAATGTGAACTTATGAGTGGTGAATTTAATGAACTGAGAAACAGTATAATACAAATGACGCCTTTCATTGAACACATTATAGGCAGGATGCTATTAAATGGCATGTTTTTACCTTGATCATGAAACCTATGATCATACAGCACATAAACACTTTCTGATAAGATATTTAGTATTGAGTCAAGTTTTTCATTAAGTTGATTTTATAACACCTGACTGAAAAGCTTTAACAGAAATATCGCTGTATTCACAATGTGTCAAATCTGTTATATTACTGGAAATGACATTAAAGTAGTGCTGTACCTGATTTTGAACCATGAGTCAAGAGCCTGCTTTCTTGGTTCTCACAGTCAGTAGTTTCCTCATGGTTCTCATCTAACTCCACCCACTTACGCCCTATTCACTCTGGATTAGTTTTACCTCTGACAGTTTTTACAAACTTTACTCCAGAAATGGCAGACTCATTACACAATGAAACAGGACAAGAACCCTTTAAGGTCATTTTCACACTGCCACTAGTTAGGTCAACGTAAAAGAGCATTTGGTCTGAGAGCAGTGCGCTTGGGTCAGTGTGAACGTGACAGTCACACTCAGGACCACAGTAAACGGCCGGTCTGAGAGCACTTGAAATAGGAGGTCTTGGAGCAGCTCCACTCGCACTTTGGAACAGAGTGAGTGTGGTGTGAACAAGGCCGACCTCGGGCCAACCTACACAGTCTGCTGTGACAGTAAAAGTGCTTGGAATTGGGCAAAAAAACGATCGGATCACATATTTTTTTGTATCAATGAGCTGCTGTTCATCTGACATTGCAAATTGGATCAACTTCATATCAGTGACAGTGTCCTCCTGCACCTGTCTGTGCAGGTGAGCCTGGGTCTGTTTGCACAGGTGAGCCTGGGTCTGTCTGAGTCATTCCAAAAGCTTTTTCTCCTCTGCTGTCAGTGTGTACAGTCCTCACTGTGTATGAGTACAGGTATATCCAACAGCAAGGCAAGTATAAAAATCACAGAGGTCAGTCAGCACTACCAAACAACACAGAATTATCTTGGCCGGGCTTCTATACTGAGGGTGATGGAGGGATTGAGTGCAGCTGTGTCCCGTTGGCAGAGCTGGGAGAAGTCGGCCATGTCCCCTGCCACACACATCCTCTGCTGAAAAAACAGCAGGGGAAGAGGGAATAAAACCGCAATCCACAAAATGAACGATGGTGAAACGAGATTATTCTAAATTATTCAAGAAACAATGTATTTATGCATTATGACACATTGTGACCTATAGCACAATGTGACCTAATTTGACTATGGGAATCTTAACGGTAAATTACATGACAACCACATGCAGAGGAATTAATCACTGTCTACACCAAAGTAAGTAAAAATTATGCAGCTAATAAAACTAATGGAATGACAAATTGGCGCTTTTTTAAAATCTGTGTCATGCATTTAATCACGTGTACCATTCACTTCATTAGTAATTAGTCCACACATAATTCAAAATCAAAATGCATCAGGCTGGATGTCACACACCGGACAGTAAATGTGTGGTATACACTAATGAACATATGGCCATGGAGATGTACTGCGTTGCTTGGAGTATTCCGCAGTATAATATAGCATTAAACACAAATTTATACTGTAGGAGTCTTTCTTTAAGCGGGATCATGTCTCCACAGATCTGACCTATGACTTGTCCTGGTGGTGTCGACTGGTTGTCTGGAGATAGTAAAGCAAATAATGAAATCAATGCCAGAAAAAAAAAAAAAAACTAAAAAAAAACAACACTTACTATAGCTTATTGAGTGTCAAACTGAAAATGCATTATGGGAAATTCCCTGGAGTTATCATTTTGCAGCTATTGCACTTCATCCCTTGTTATGCTTACACTTGCTGCTAACATTAAATCTTTGACAAAAAATACTGTTTACGATCTAACCACAGTCTCAGATAGATTTTAATACAATCTTTACTCCAACACCAGGCAGCCATCTTCTCCAAGGTCACCACTTTCTCTACCCCACCCCTCTAAACTGATCAAACAGCTCTGTGCTCCAGCTATAGCAATGGCATTTCGCTGCAGCTTACACTATTACAAGGCTGTTATATATGGCATAAAAGGATACGGCTGGGAATGGAACAATTGTGTATCTGATCGTTGACCCTGTTTCGGTACGTATTTCTTTTTTCACAAAAGAAAAGTACATTGATTCATACACTTGTTTGTTTGCTCACATTCCCACCTTGTTATATATTCCGTGTTTGCCTTGAAAATAAAAGCAAGGAGTTGTAATTCTACATACCACGCACAGACTATCTGAAGAAGTGGACTAAGCGAGTGTGACGTCACCTGTGGCGTTCGGCTCCAATCGAATGAAGCTCCTCAAGGCTCGCGGTAACAGGGGCAAATTTCCATATTTGGAATTCCGACCGCGAGTATCACAGCAACCAAAACCAAATCTGGAGTGAGACTGTTGAAGGTAACGACCCTTCCCACCTGCGCTGCTGATTTAGCAGGGAGCAGGCGCTAAACAATGCGGTCAATCAAACATGTTTGAGTGACCTCGGGGAAAGAAGATGCCTGATTTGTCTATTATTAATGCCCATATCTTGATTTACGGACACAATAGCGAAATTAATATACCAGGATCATGTAGAGTTGGTTAATGTGAACATTTTAAGACTAGGAGTGACAGTGACAGTTTTTCAACATAAAGTGAATTGGAGTTATAGTCGATGGAGCCGAAATTACGCCCATGCTCACTTCCTATTTGGAATACAGCAGCTAGCAGGTTAGCTGTGTCCATTTATATATAGAGTCTATGATACTGTGATGACCCACAAACACTTTAATACAAAAACTGGTTCACCCTAAGGACAAAATCCCGAGGCATAAACAAAGTAATGTGGTCTACTCCATTCAGTGTAGTGTAGAGTGCAGTGAGTGTTACATTGGAGAAACTAAACAGCTACTGCATAAGAGGATGTACCAACACCGGCGTGAGAGCTCCTCTAGACCACAGTCTGCTGTACATCTCCATCTCAAAGCCACTAACCTCTCCTTTGAAGATAGTGAATTTCAGATCTTAGCCAGAGAAAAGAAATGGTTTGAGAGGGGAGTTAAAGAAGATTTTTGTTAGGACAATCCTTCCTTAAACAGGAATGAGGACCTGAGACATAATCTCTCCCCCATCTACAACTCCATCCTCAGACCCAGAACAATGAGAGCAGGGTCGTTAAGGGCTGAATAGGGTAGTTTCAGCTGAAACTGGAGACAATAGATGTTTACAGTTTCAGTGTAGTTAGCCCCTCCCTTCAGATAGATATAAGGCAGTGTTCACCAGCAAACTGACCAGAACTGAAGAAGCGGTTTGGATGAGCAGCGAAACGTCTTCACTCCTACAACGATTTTTCCAGTTGACAGATTTAAACTTCGTCTTTTGCTATACTGTGATGTTCGATTTATCCTTTCAAGTGTAGTATAAACTATAGCAACTTGGCTTTTTTAATCAATGGGTATTAGAAAAAGTCCAACCACTTTTCTCCTTTTATTCAATTACAGGAGTTTTTAAAGCCACAGAAATACCATGAAAAACATGCATTACTACTATCGAGCTCGCCTCTCCACAGATGTGGCCTGGTGGTGTGGCATGTTTGTCTGCGTGGCGGTAGCTTGGCTGTTCCCCCGAACACCCCCTCAATAGTGTAAAAAAATGTGTAGGACTTTGAAGATTGTAATACAACCTCCGGTGACAATTTCTGAAGTCCCTTTTGTGAAAATACATTCCATAAATCACATTTCCGAGGGGGACATTTTGAACAAAAATTAAGTAATTTAAATTTCACTTCAAATTTTCTGGCCTAACTCTGTGTTACGTGCGTCATGGGAGCAGCAGTACTGCCTAAAAATGACAGCAAAAAAGTCAAAATGAAGTATTATTTTATTTATTTATCTTTATTTATACAGGGAGACCCAAATGAGAACACCGAGGCTCGCTTTTTCATGGGCTTCCTGTTAAAGAAATACAGAAAAAATACAACCAAAAGACTATAAAACAAGTAACTATTTAAGTCCATTTAAAACATTAAAAACAGATGCATGTGTGAGTGTAAAAGTTCATTACCATATTATGAAAATGCATTTGTGGCACCAAAGTCTCCATGGTGCTTGTCCTTGTCCAAAAGCCCTTTTCACCATCTCAGTTCTGGTGCAGCTCGTCCTTAACCTTATATAGTCTTGTTTTAAATTTTCCCGTATCAATGGTTAACAAGCAGGTATATTTATTTGACCTTTTGGAGACCTAATTATTTTGTGGCAGCGGGCAAAAGAACATTTAACATTGTTTTAATTAAGCCTAAACAATAGATTTTCTTCTTAACAACTTTGGCTTCAATATTTATCGCATGTTTGCACGACTGGGAAGTTTATGGTTATTTTTTGGCTATATGATCACTTCTATGACTCATTACAGAGGCAGTCTAAGTACTGAAGAGTTTCATTCTGCTGTTTATTTACCGCAGCTCATAATATTGCACATTTAGAGTTTTTTGTGGCGTAAATCTACTCATGGGTTACTTTGTCAATGGCATAAAATACTTTCAATATCATCGGTTTTGTCTATATGTACTTCAGCGGTATATCACAGTTCAAAATTAGTTATCAGGCCTAGTGATAGCGCTCTGAAGGGGGAGTGACTTAGCGCTGAGAGCAAAGCGAAGAGAGACTCAGAGCTTCAAAAATCAAACGGAAACTTCTTAAATGTGTTAATACATTGCTTTTGGCGAATATACCATCTTCATAACAGTATAAGGTACAACATGGTGATCTAAAGAGGTTATGTGTTAGTAATTAATACCCCATAGAAGTGTAACACCCCCTCTTTGACGATACCCTCTGCCACTTTCCTATAAAGAAATTGTATGTATATGCCCATATTATGTTCAATTCTGCCTAACTAATCGACTTTCTTCTTAACAACTTCCCTTCAGTCCAACCACCGTCCTTCTGTTTTGTATCGTTTATTTGCAGGACGAGCACGCCTCAATTACCGTTCCCGTCACACCCAGCCTCTTATTTTCAGGCGTGGCTGCAGTCAACTATAATCCGATAGCGCTCTGAAGGGGAAATGACTTAGCGCAGAGAGCGAAGGGAGCTAACATTGTTTTAATTCTAACTAACGACTTTCTACTTCAAACCCCTTCAGTCCAAACCACAGTCCTTACGATCTGTACTGTTTATTTGCAGGAAGAGCACGCCTCAATTACCGCGCACGTCATATCCAGCCTCTTATTTTCAGGCGCGGCTGCATTCAGAACCAATGTACTGTCCCTCATTAACATTTCACTGCGCTGCTGCTGACCCTGCCATTCATTTACACACAATTGCTTCCTGACAATGTGTTTGCCGCTCCTCTCAAAGGGGAGCGGGCCCGGTGAATCTTAATGTCTTGTAAATCTAAGCAGAAGATCCAGCCCAGAGGAAGTGGACTTTAGGCGTGTGGTATTAAAAGATTCAATTAAGACGAGCTACAAGTACTTGGAGAGTGAAGGTCGCCGTAAGAGAATTGGGGGATTGGTACTGTCTCGCAATGATGAAGATATTGCGAGGAATGATTTTCTAGTAAAACGATAATTCTAAATCTAATGTGAGAATAAGCAAGAGTCTGGCTAATTGTGAAGTTACTGCAAAAAAAAAAACGCGCAAAAGAAGAGGTTTTAGATGTCACCTGTGCATGTTTGAGTAATCTAGCGATCTCTCCTGGGCTCTATGTCACCATGCTCCCTCATGACAATTCTCCATAAATCTACAAGAGCATGATACAAACCAGTAAACTACAACTTCACAAACCTGGTGCGATGTGCTGTAGCTTCATTAGTGAATGCATTCCAATTGTGTTGCGATGGCGCTCTGAAGGGGGAGTGACTTAGCGCCGAGAGCAACGGGAGGGGAGACTCAGAGCTTCAAAAATCAAACTTATTAAACATGTTAATGCGGCACATTTATTTCAGCAAATATGACATTTTTAATACAAAGTAATATGGAGATCTAAATATGTTATGGCTTAGTGATTAATACCCCATAGTGTAAGTGTAATACCGCCTGTTTAACGATGTCCTCTGCTTGGCATTTTTGGTAACAATAATAATAGTAAGACAATTTGACCACTTTCTTATTGACCTTATTCGAATTTGAGAAATGTTCTGCTGCAAAAATTTCATATAACGTTGGTTAACGTGTGTAAAACGATCTATGTTCATGTGACCGACAAGTCAACATTGCACCGATTCCCTGGGAGGCTTTAAAACACCTCTGTAGTTCCTATTGAACTTATTTACTTATTTAGTGTCAAGATCGGTGGCCCTATGCAAAATAACGCAACCCAAATGACAATGGCGGCACCCATGGCAACGTCCAGAAAAAGGTGAATACATAATAAGCTATTATACTAAATTTGACACAAAAAAAAAACTCTTTAACGAAATAGCTATTAACGTCCATTCTGTTGCAAACTTCTTTAGCCATTCGACAAGCATTTTCCTTGCAGTGAACAAAAAAAACGAGACACACCAAATTAGAACACTTTTAAATTTACTTTTTATACACAAATCGGTGCCGAATCGAAGTCCAATCTCTGGCCATTCTGAATGTAAAACCGTTTCCTCACAGTTAAACATTTTTGCAGGTTGTAGCATAAGATCTGTGCGACGCAAAACGTAATCAATCCCAAGGCGTCTACAGAAAGAATTCACGATCGATGTCTGTCTGGTTTGACCGCAACAAAAGAAAGAAGGTGCTTGCATCAATACGAGATGTCTGCAACCAAATTCCAGTGGATCTAGTCATCCCCAGAAATACAGTGTGCGGAATCACTCTTATGGAAATCAATGGCCGCCAGCTCTCAGACGTAGCGCGTACATGAGAGATGCTATTATCGTCTTTATCCCGGTTAAAAGTTAGTTGAGCTGATTCATACTTCTGCGCGACTTTAAGCCTCGGAAACAAACTATTTCCAGCCACTAAAGAACATTGATCAGACCGCTGTTGTGCTACTGCCTGCGAGACAAAAACCTGTGCCAATAACTGGAGCAAAACACTCTTGGACCAGTTGCTGTTTGATGTTTTTTCTGTTTAACCAAAAACAGCAGCAAGATATTTACAGGGTCTAAAGAACGACTTTAGACCACTGGTTTTCCAACATTTTTAAGACCGTAGTTTCACCTGCTTGTCTTCATAGAGATAGATGAGTTTGAAGGCTAAAAAAAAAGTAAAAAAAAAAAGGGCTGTGGGTGAGTTTGTAGTCAATTTGAATCACACAGTTTGAATAAAATAATCAAAATTGCGCTATTGTCTGATCCATGTTATAATGTTGTGGAAATAAGACTTCTTTTGGAGGCTCTGATGATGTTGAAGCAAAGACAAAGAGTGAATTTCTTGCAAGAAATAGGTCCGACAGCATTTCTCCCTAATGTCAGACCCCGAATGATGGAAATCACCAGGTTTATATAGTTTGAGATGAACCAGAGGACATAGATTTCGAAGTAAGGATGTGACGCTCCTACTGAGGTGTGGTCAGACAAGCTCCTGGAGGCTTCAGGAGTTTGATCACTTCAAGAGTCGAAACAATAAAAGGGGTGATACATTTCGAAGAAGAGATATCTCAAAGCCAAGGGTAATGTATGGTCTGATTGCATCTATCAGCACATACATTATAAACAGTAATATATGTGCTGATTTCTTAACAAGATTAGCAATTTGACAAGATTAGCAATCAAAAGGGAACAAAAGGGCTTACATGAAAAGTTTTCTAGCTCTGTCTTTACCAAACCAAATAAGTTTTAGTTACAAGACCAAGTGATTTCTAAAAGGTAAAATAATCTCACGATATTTTAATTTCCTTTACACTCAAAAACATACGCCTGGTGTGTTTTGTTTCATTCAAACATGTTTAGCACAAAAAAACTAAAAATTATTTTCTCAAACAGAAAATGGTTCCACCTTGTGATGTCATGTACAGGAAGTGCTCTGCTGTGTTTTTAAACTCCGTACACCTTTGCTAGAATCATTTGGATCATTTCCTCTCTAGATTTGCCTATCTCTACTAAAAAAAAGATAAAACTTGACAACTGCCGCTTCATGACGAGATGGAACTGAGCATTTTAGCTTTGGAGATGTAGACAGACTAATAATAAAAGGGTTATTCAAACATGTGAATGAAACAAAGCACAAATCCAGATATGTTTATAATGAAGTAAAACAATTCTAACATGGCTTAAAGCTCACAAGAGTCAATTTTGCATAATGTAAGACCTTTAACATCATGAAAAAGGAACATTCTTGGCAAAAGCGATAACATCCCTGTAGAGACGATCAGGTGGCAGACCCTCCACCAGAAAATTTACATGATGCACCTTTATCATAACAATAACCTGCATAATGTATTTCTTTAATAGGAAAATAACATGTGACAAGATGTTCAGATCCTGTGTGGTCCTTCCCTGCAAAAATATCAGTTAGTTGAGCGCACAAGGCCAGAACATGTGTCTAGATTGACTGCGTGTAGGCATTCCATGACAGAATCACCGTTATGAACACTGACAGTGCTCGTGGGTTATATTGAATTTGATGCAATGAAGGAAAGTGGCATATTGACACAGCTTTGAGTGACTTTGACAAGGGACATATGGCGATGGCTATATACAGCCGGCCCGTCGCCTATGAGCAATGGTGCAGCTATCGCATAAAATCACATATGTTCTTTCAGGCTATGGCCACAGGCTTCAGATTAAGCAATTGGAATCAAAATATTATATCTTTTGAATGTTCTCACAGAATGCTTCGCTGCCAATTGACCCCGCACGTGAGTGACATGCAGATTTAACCAATCAGAGTAAAGTGTGTACTCTCAGAAAGTGACCTCTTATCCATGGGTTTCAGAATAACAAGAAATTAGGACCGTTTCCATAGAGATTAACAAAACAGAGGTAGATAGAGATAAAAACTACATTTTTTTTGAATGGGAAAAAGAAAAAATGCAATATGTAAAGCAATATTTAATTTTTCTGATGTAGTAACTGTGCTATATTACTACTATATTCTTTACCTGGAATGTTCCACAGTATGGCATTAAACTTCAGTGTATTTTTATGAACCCTGTGATTAAGTAAATGAATCATATTTGAGTTTGATGCTGCTGCAAGGAGACAAGTGGCATGTTCTCCACCAGAAAAGTTGCATAGTGCACCTTGAAAGGCAATATCAAATGTTCATTATTAAACTGACCAACGTTTCAAACAACAAACACTGTATAGTTCATTTTTTTGTCATGTCAGAATTCTATATCTCCAAAAATGTGTCTGTCATTTTTAAGATTAGAGGACCAGTCAGAGTGGAGTCATATTGAGCGGTCTAAAACGCAAGTGCAGAGGGCTCAGGTGATGTAGTGAAAGGAACAGCGTAGGCCACAAGACTGAACCTTGAGGCACCCCTGACCCTGCTCTGTCAACAACAAAAGTACAGTTCAGAAAAGATGTGATTTTTCATGTTTTCACCCAGACACCCAGAGAACAGATGTGTACCACCTACACAACTCAGCTTCTGCCGTTTATTTTTGAAGAGTTACAAGCATTAAATGTAATTGTAATGTATTTAATATAATACAATATTTCAAGTGATAATATGCTTTTTTCTGATGATATTTGTTGAGTGTAATCTGCAAAATTAGTCTGAAATGTTCAACGCTGCAGATATGACTCTCTACCACAGGCCCGCCTCATTATAGTAGCCACAATAGCATTGCACCACAACAGAGATGAGTATTTCAGTTAATGAGATCTACTATGCAAAATGGACTTTTCAGAGCTTTTAATCATGTTATAGTTGTTTCCTCTTCTCGTATATTCTCTCGAAGATTGATTCATGCACGTTTGAGTAATCTTTATAGTCCCGTGTTCAAGACGTCATTGTCGACCCCACAGTTTCACTGCCACCGCTGCACGCCCACTGCTCTGTGTGTACTTCGTTCTCCAGTTGTATTTTCTTAATTGGTAATATACACAGGATATGGCAGTGTCGTGTAGTTATTTTGGTATAAATGAAAAAAAAAAATAAAAAATCAGCTGCTTGCTAGCATAATGTGCAACTGACGAACCATAAAGAGCCATGCAGGTCAATAAGGGCCAAAAAAAACTGGTCTGAGGGACGAATTTGGCCCCCGCACCGTAGTTTGGACACCGATGTTTTAGATCAATATTGCAAAAGTATAACATAATGATCTACAGGTGTCATAATCTATAAGTACATAGCAGACAAAACATAATATGTGTTCATTAAGGTGTTTTTATGTATTTTTCTTTTAATGCAACGTTTTTAACCCTTTGTGCATAACCCGTGAGTCAAAAAAAGAGTAAAGAATTGCAGGGCTGTGGGCGGAGATAAGGGATAGGTGTCTACGAACATTTTTAGATCATTTTCAACATAAGACGACATAAGTTTGAGAAGGTGTCACGCATTTTACCCACTCGGTTGCTTCACATGTTCTGTATCCGGCGCCGTGTTCACATTTGGAGCTGAAGGTGAAATTACAAAATGAAACTTTTCAAAAAACTCTACAAGAACATTAAATTCTTTCACAGAGATCAGTGAGGCAGAGGATGTTTATGGCCACGCTCAAGGCCACAGATACTCCCACTCTGTCTCTCTATCCTTTTCTCTCTTCGGTCCTCCTCTCTCCTCTCTCTCTCCAGCCTTCTCTCTGCCTCACTCTCTTACCCCCTCGTTTCTCTCCTTTCTCTCTTTCCTTCTCCTCTTCCCTTTTCTCCCTCTTTCCTCCTTGCGTCTCCTCCTCCCTCACTCTGCTTTCTCTCACCTTGCCACTCTCTCTCCCTCCTTTCCCTTCTCTCTCTGTCTCCCATGTCTCTCATCCCTCCCTCTCTCTTTACATCTCCTTCCTTCCTCTCTCTCTTCCTCTCCTTTATTTCCCCCTCCCTCTCTCTTTTTCTCCTGTCTCTCCATTTTCCTCCACACTCTCTCTTCAGTTTCTACACTCCTCTCTTTTCCACTGCTCCTACTCTCTCTATTCTTACATATCACCTACTCTCTCTCTTTCTCTCTTCCTCTCTTCCCCTCTCTTATCCTCCATATATTTGTCTCATTTATACCACAGCGCTACGTGAATGATAGCATCTCTGTCCTCAGTCACTCACTCCACTGCCACAGGCCAAGCTCTTGCTCTTCTCTCTCTCCTTTCCATCCTCTCTTCACTCTTTTTTCCTCCACTCCTCTTTTCCTGTCTTGCTTCTACCTCTCTACCGCCCACCATTTCTCTCTTTCTCTGCTGTTTCGATCTGCCTCCTCTCCCCCTCTCTTCCCTTCTCACCTTCCCCGCTCTTCCTCTCTACCTCTCCTTCCCCCTCTCCCCCCACTCTTGTCCTCCATATATTCTGTCGTTTCTCTGGGCGCACATTTCTTG
This sequence comes from Periophthalmus modestus, assembly GCA_019594935.1. NCBI lineage: Eukaryota > Metazoa > Chordata > Actinopteri > Gobiiformes > Gobiidae > Periophthalmus > Periophthalmus modestus. The sequence continues at coordinate 16,054,253 of JAIEZT010000026.1, forward strand.
CAGGCATCCCAGTGCACTTGTTTTAGATAAAGTCCAAACGCGTTTATACTCAGCACTACATGAAGGATAGCATCTCTGTCCTCAGCCTCTCACTGCCACAGGCCAAGGTACCTCCCTCTCCTTCTCTCTTTCTCTTCTATCTCCCACTCCTTTCTCTCCACCTCTATCTCCCTTCTGTTTAGTTTCCCTCACCTCTCTCTCTTTCACTCCCCTTTCTTCTTTCTGTTCTCTTTGTCATCTCATCTCTCTTCTCTCCTTCCTCTCATTCTTCTATCTCCCCTTTGTCTTCTTTCTGTTCTCTCTTCATCCTCTCATCTCCCTCATCCTCCTTTCTTCTTTCTGACTCCCTCCCTTCATACCATTGTGTCTCCCTCTCCCCAATTTCTCCTTTCTGTTCTCTGTCCTCTCTCTTTCTCTCCTATGTCTCTTTCCTCCCCCATCTCTCATCTGTCTTCTTTCCTTCCCTTCTTCCCTTCATCTCTCTCTCTCTCACTATCCTATTTTCTTTTATTCTGTCTTTATCCTCTTATCCTTTCTCCTCCTCAACTCTCTCTTTTCTCTTCTCTGTCCCCGTCGTTTCTCTCCCCTGTCTATCTCCCTCTTTCCCTCCCTTCTTCACCTCGCCTCTCTCTCTCTCCTATTTCTCCTTTCTGTTCTTTCTTCATCCTCTCATATCTCTCTATCCTCTTTCCCCACTCTTTCTGTTCTCTCTCTCTCTGTCTCCTCCGTCTCTCTCTCTCCTCACCTTTCTCACAATTTTTCTCCCCTCCCACTTTTTTCTCTCTAGGAACTATTGTCTCTTTCTCCTCATCCTCTCTCTCTTCCTCCTCTCACTAGTTTTGTCTTCTCTCTCCTCCTTCTTCATTCTCTCTCGCTCCCCCGTCTTGTCTTTTTTTCTTTCCTCTCCATCCTCTCTTTGCCCTCACATATTTTCTACCCCCCTCTTTTTTTTCTCTCGCCCTGTTCCATTTCTCTTTTATCGTCCTCTCCTTCCTCCCCTGCTCCCCCGCTCTCTATTTTCAGTTCTCTTTTATCTTCTCTCTCACCCTGTCTCTCACTCACCCCATCTCCCTCTTTCATCTCTCCCCCTCTCTTTTGACCCCTTTTCCTCTCTCACACCACCTAATGTTCCCTTCTCTCTCTCCTCCGTCTCTCCTCTTTATTTCTCCCACAACTCTCTCTCTCTCTCCCTTTTTCTTTCCCCTATTTCTCTCTTTTTCTCTCAGCCTTCCTCTCTGTCCCTCCTTTCTCTGCCTCTCCCTCTCTTCTTTTTTTCTCCTTCTCTCTCAAACCCGCCTCCTGGGGCCAAGCTAGCTGCCTGTTGCTGGGAAACCGGAGAGGATTGTGGGTCAGACGGATTATCAGATGAATACCAACAACTAGAGTCATCATGGGTAATAATGAACTTGATTTGCCACTACTACTACTACTACTACTACTGCAGACACATTACTGTATGCAGTATATGTCATTGAGTTATCAGTATAAATGCCTTCCAAAAAGTACAAGATTAAATAAAATGATTTTTTTATGTATTTTCTTGTATTCAAGTCTCCTTTGAAAACATTCTCAAGGACTACTTTTTAAATTGTCCTTTTCAAAGTACTTTTCTCGCAGCATACTGTTACTTAAGTAATATTTTAATGAAGTAACAGTACTCTTGCTTGAGTAAAAAAAAAAAAAAAGGTTGCTTATGTCAAATTACTTTAACTTCAAATTATGAATCAGATCTTACGTCCCAAAAGTTACTCTATATTCTTTCCTGAGTAGTACTTTTCCCCAAATACCTTTGTACTTGCTACTTTGGACCACTAGTTTGCACTTCTACTTGAGTACTTTGATATTATTTTGAAGTAACGTTCGTGTGGATAAGAATGAGGCCCATGATCAAATAACTTTCCCTTAAAAGTACAGATGCCACAGCGAAAAAAAAACTCAAGTAAAAGTAAAAGTATCACATGAAAAAATCTGCTTGAGTATAAGTATTAAAGTACCTGTTTTAAAATGTACTAAAGAGTAAAAAGTGAAAGTATTTAGCACAGATTTTAAGGTCTAATAAAGCTTCAAATGTAGTGATTTTGATAAATGTATTTTTTTTTTTTATGTATTCTTTATTTCAGACACAAATATTATTCAGTCCATAGTTTTAAAAGTGTGTAGTGGAGTAGACGGTACAGATTCCTGCTCTCAAATGTAGTGAAGTAAAAGTAACATGTTTCCACCAATAGTATCCACTTTAAAATCTACTGAAGTAAAGTACAAGTGCCTACATTTTTTAATTAAATACAGCACTTTGCTACTTTTACTTATGCTCCGTTACTGTTGAGAATTGTCAGGATTAGGACTTTTTGTGTGTGTTTTTTGTGCTGTCCTTCCTCCTCCCTTCTGTGTCTGTGGCTGGAGCTGGGCGGAGACTCGAGCACCACCTCCGCACACCTCCGCACACCTCCGCACACCTGCATCAGATCACGCCTTCACCTGAGGAGCACGAAGAAGCTGAGGATTCCTACACTCGGGGCCAGATCGTCTTCTCGTCTTCGGTATTTCCACAAGTCGTCCTTCATGTCCGGCCAGATCGTCAGTGTATCCTCGTGATTTTGCTCCTTGGACTATCCGTGCACCTCCACCTCCGAGCCAGCTCACCTCGACCTGTGCCGGAACGCCCACCGCCGACCAAGCCCTGCACCACTTGCTCCGACAACTATCTTTCACATTTTTGTATTGTTCATTAACTCTGTTGAACTCTTTTCCCCGAGTCTGTATCTTTGGTCCCTCCCGATGTTACGATGCCACAATAGCCGCGTAAAATTTAAAATCATTGTCAAATCACATCCATCCATTTTCTTCCTCTTATCTGGGGGCACCAGTCTAAGCGGGGGGCTCCCAGATTTCGCTCACCCCAGACACTTCCTCCAGCTCCTCCAGTGGGACCCCAAGGCGATACAGTTATAATTAATAAAACACCATGAAAAAGAATGGACAGAACAGTGACAGTGTAGTGTCCCATGTCCCCAATGGAGCTCAGCCGTCCCAGATGTCAATTTTTTTTTAAATTTTCTTTATTCATTCTGCTACATTTTAATAAAATTATTTTATTTGCCATTTAAATAAATACAAATAGATACTGCAACTCATGATGATACAAAATTGACATATAGTTCATATTTATTTTGCTACATTTTAAGTTTTCAGTATCTATTTTTGTACTTATTTATTTATTTATTTATGTATTTATTTTAATGGCAAATAAGATATTTTTCTGGACAAAATAGTGACAGTATAGTATAGAATAATTTGGTAATTTGACATTAATAATTAATAATTTGACATTAATAATTTTACATCCTTTTTTCTTTCACGCCCCCAATGGAGCTCAACCGTTCCAGATGTCAATTTTTTTTTTATTTTCTTTATTCTTTCTGCTACATTTTAAGTTTTCAGTATCGATTTTTGTATTAAATGTAATAAAACATGCTTTGGTTAGCTCCTGACAAGCCTTAAAGCTACAATCTGTAATTACAACGGCCGACCCACCCCTGCTGCATTCTCACATGTCACCACTAGAGGCTATCTACGTCACTGCTGTCTGATAGTGTGCCAGCTTTGCCCTAACAGAAGAAGACCAGCGAGCACAGGCGAGGCTGAACAAAGGACTGAGAGGAGGATCTACTGGTCAAAAAAAAATCAAACACACGTACAGATTGGTAGCTTTAAACTCTTAATCGAGTGTTGAATAGTGCACTTAATGAAAAACGTCAGACAAAACATTTCTGAACAAAAATGGGTCTCGAAACAAATCCACAAGAAAAATAAACCCGATAATAGTAACACAATGAAGCACATGGTGTAGTGTGGTCTTCTCTATATAACTTTACACCCTTGTACTTCCAGCAAATAGCCTGCACCGATTGCTTTGGCTGTATTGCAGATATTGTAACCTGTGCCTGTTCTATTCCACTGGGGCTTACATAAGTCTCTCTGAGGTGTGCTCTCAACGGGACACAGGACTCACACTGCAAATCTCCAGAGGTTTTAAAGCGCTGTTTATACAATACTCCCTACTACAGTGCGTTCTGCTGGTGTTACTACGGTGTAAAGGGGTATGTGGCTTTATATTTATGCGATTCCACCTGTTTATCGACAGCATTATGAAGATATTTAAACAATATAATATTTTGTTTTTAACTGTTAATTGCTATGACAACTGTACACATTTTTTCCTCCTTAAAATTGTTTTCAGACAAGGTCAAACTCATACTGATAACTGATTATGTCATGTATGTATGTGATTATGTCAGGGCTACATTATACATACACACAAAGCTACATAGTGTCTTTAAAGGTGCACTATGTAACTTTTCTAGCGGAAGGTATGCTTGTCTACTTATCTAAATGAAGATCCAAGTCTAATTATATTTGGCCCGTGAGATCATACCAAATGTGCATTAAAGCTGGCCCGCCGGTGTGCATGCACCACTAATACTACAAATCCCAGAATGCTTTGCTAGTACGCTGGCGTGTAGTTGAGACCGGCAAATGCCCCTCCTTTTCTGTTGACTCATTAGCAACCAAGCTACTGGTCACCTCAGCCAAATTAATTACTACAGAGAGAAACATACTTTATTTTATCTATTTAAATAAATGAATTCTACTGATGTGCCTTTTATTTCAAATTTCTCATATGTTTGTAATATCAAGCTTGAGTTGTTCAAGATTTTATGCTTAAGCAAAATTAAAGTTTGTTTCCATATGTAAAGATTAAACATTACATATCAGGTGCAGTCCATTTTTCAATAAATATTGAGTTAGGCTCGTGAATTTGTTTCAGTTTTTAATTTTGGCCCACTGTGAATTTGAGCTTGACACCACTGTGTTAATGCTTTATGTCAATGTTTCACAATATGGCATTAAATATATCTATTCAGCTCTTATGTCAAATACCCTGAAAGATACATATTCTTACTGAAAGCAAAGTCACCTTTCCACAGATCTCATGCCTTTAACTTGGCAGCCTGCTGGCTTCATTTGCTTGTCTCCGTGGAGATAGAAGCTTAATGCCATAACATGGAACACTGAAGGCAAAGTAATCACCATCTCTATAGAGACAAGCAGGTGGTTGGAGCCTCTGTTAGAGAAGTTACATAGTGCACCTTCAACAGATAAAGAAAATAAACCTTCAAGATATGGTAATTTACTTCTATGGAGTATTACTGGCTCACACATAACAGATTTAGATCTAGATAGACCATCATGTTATGTTTTGTTTCAAAAATGCTACATTTGCCAAATTGATGCTCTGACTCTCTCCTCCCTTTGCTCCTTGCGTTAAGTCACTCCCCCTTCACAACACAGTCATCTTGCATCCCGTTAATGAAACTACTCTACATTGTATTTGCTGTGTACAGTTTTGTATCATATGTTTTTGTACATTTATGGAGAATTATCACGTGGGAGCGTGGGTGACGTCGGCTTATGGGCTGAGCTTTGGACAGAATCTTACAGCGAAACATTAGAGGAGTTTAAATAGGGCCCGGGAGAGGTCACTAAAATACTCAAACATACATGGATGACATATAAAACCTTTTCAGGCATGTTTTTGAGGGGACAATATTATAACATGGTAGAAAGCAAAAAAATTAAATAAATAAATACATAAAAATAAAAATAAATAAAAAATAAAAATTTAAATAATTTAATAATAATAATAATAAAAATAATGATAAATAAATAATAAATAATAATAATTTAATTCATTATAATAAATAATAATAAATGCAATTGATTTTGAATAATACCCCCTTTTTAAAATCAAACAGTGAATAGTCCACAATGGGCAAGAATAAACAAATAAAATAAATAAGGTATACTTGAATTTACATTATCACCAAAGTATTTTAAATGTTGTACTATTACTGCACGTTAGCAACCCCAAAGTACAAATGCAACAAATATTATTCATCTGATTTTCTACTGTTGAGTTTTATTCTGAAATCAGGCCAACTCACTACGAAAGCCTTGAATTTCAAAGTTTCCTACAATGCACCACAAATCATTTCTAATTTTAAAAGTAGTAGTTCAATTAGCTAACAGCTCTCTCATTACAAAGACATCCCTTCCTTTTTATTTACATTTCAAAGTTTGTAGACTGATAGAGGGTAAAAACTTTTGACTGATCCAAAACATCTCGGTGAAAAGCCCACAAAGAGAAAGAGGATGCGTTCGCCAGTCACAATGTGTTAATAGCACAAATCGTCCCAAATAGAAGTCATTTGTGAATAATGGGCTGCTGCAATCCACTGGCAAAATTACTGAAGTGACAATAAGGGGTGTAATCTAAGAGCCCAGATAAATGGCTTCACAAACACCATGTGACAGTGAGACAGGGGGCTTTAAAAGTCCGCAGAGGAGGGGAGGGGGGGCGGAGGGAGGTGGACGGAGGGGTGAGATACAATTTCGTCGCCCTGGATCCAGAATACACACTTCTCTAGTACTTTACCAAGATGTCAGTCTGGTCCTCGGGAAATCTCCCCCTTAAATTCAGATGGGTGTGATTGACAGGTGGATTAGCCAATAAGAGATGAACACGGTCTGTCTGTGTCCAAACAAAATATGGCCGCTTATACGAAGAAAAGCGAAAGAAATATCGCAACATTGTAGATTTTTGCAGACTCGATGAGCGAAGAAGCACTAAACTGTTAATGTGGGGTGACAGAATTTGGTTTTGGTTCAAAATGATGGGTGCTTCATTTCAAATGCGTCGCTAAGAATCAAAAAAATCTGATTGTGTGGTACTGTTTGATTTGGAATTTTTCAGTACAGTTGAGTTTTTTCACCTTTCGTGGTTTCGCTGTTTCGCAGATTATTTTTGCGCAATTTTGCATGCTTTTTTTTTTTTACAGTATATGAATGTGCGTTGTGTTCTGCGTCCTGATTGGCTGAGGGACAGTAGACCATTGTCCATCAGTCTCCTCCGTGTCTCCTGCACAGTACAGAATGTGTTTAACCAAATTTACATAAATGTTCGATCGCAGTGTGACTCTTAATTGCTGTATGTTTGCAAGTTTTCTCCCCGACAAAACCCACAACCCATGTTCCCATGTTTGAGAGTGTTTAAACAAGAGAAATGTGAGAAAATGTTAATGCCTGCCGGTTTTACAGCCACAAAACATATATAATTGTAAAAAATAAAGCTGGCTACTTCGCGGATTTCGCCTATTGCGGGTTATTTTTAGAACGTAACTCCCACGATAAACGAGTGACCACTGTATTTATATGTAAAAAGTTTGATCTGTCTTTATAAATACATTGTTTCTTAGTCATTTCTTCTGCATAAATAGTTGTTTTTGCATGAACTCCCCCTGCAGGTGTATTCTTGTGAGTGCAGTTTGGGCCATGTCCCAGATTCGCCAAATGTCGCCAAAATTCGATGTACTGTTCGAACGATGCATTTGGCGAATTGGGACACGGCCATAGAGATGCGTAATAGTTTTGAGAGCTTTTGCCACGCCCTCTTTTTAGCACATGTCTTTGGCCAATAAGGGATGAGTTTGGCCTGTCCATCAAGCTCAACAGTGACCGCCCACCCCCTGATTACGGAAGCTCATTTCTCAGTCATTTTTCCCATAGACTTTCCAAAAAAAAAAAAAAAAAAGAGTTTGAAAGCTTGGTCAGGCATAATCAGCTACGTGGTAACGAATGAACAGAAGACGTATAATTTTATTTAAAATCTGAAACTTTATTAACTACGATGTTGAAACGTTCACAGAATCTTGAGTTTGAAACACGCTTTTTGGACTGAAAACACCTGCATTATTGATATCGGTTACCACATATCTAGTCTCGTGATGCCTTTGAACGCCTAATACTTGAATTTTTCTAAAAGTCTGTGGGAAAATGAATGGAAAATCTATTTTCTAAACCAGAGCAGACTTCGAAGTGAGCGAGACTGTTGAGCTCCATATGAAAACAAATATGGCTGCTTAAAAAGAAAAAAAAAGGGAAAAAATATCACAGGGATCTGAAAAACATCACAGATTTCTGCTGAATCAATGAGCGAAGCACTAAAATCTGTTAATCTGAGGTGAGATAAATTTGATTTGGTTTAGTGTTGCCACGATACAAACATTTCAAACTCGATTCTTGGAAAAAGGTCCGATAATTGATACCAGTTTTGATACTACAATGATGAAAAAAAAAAAAAACCCTTGGACTTCACTGAAATAAACACATCTGATTGCATGGTACTGTCTGAATCTGGCTCGAGTGGTGACCAGACTGGCATCTTTCTTTATTAAAAAAAAAAAAAAAAGATAGATAGACATCATTGTGGACTAGCCAGGCAAACTATTTGGGTTTATAATCAGCAGGGTAGCAGCTGTGCACCAGATCTGCACCAGTATTCTCCAGCTGAGATGTGAGGAGAGACTGGCATCTCTCCATCTAAACACTCCACATCACAACTCATGTCTGCTCCTGCACCGTGTGAGTGTGAGAGCAGACAGACTCACAGGAAAACACAGAAGACTTGTGTACTTTATACAAATGTTTGAAATGAATGTAAGTATATGGGATGTTTATGGCTTTAGTATCGATGTAAAACACAGTTATTATTGGGATAACAGCTGGTCAGTTACTAAAGAAATCATTCATCATTTCCTGCTTTTGTCTGTGCAGTCACTGTCACAAGCAGATCTATGGACAGGTGATTGCCAGGTTGTGGAACATACCAAGCAAAGCAACATCATCTTTATGGAGACAAGCAGGTAGTGGACCCCCCTCCAGAAATGTGACATAGTGCACCACTCCACTGGATACTCGCTGGATATTTAAATGGCATGTGTCATTTATGTAGTAATGGTCACATTTCTATATAGCTTTTCTTTTCCACCTTCAAGGCAATTCAGGCGCTTTACATGAAGGAACCACTCACACGCACATTCATACACCAGTGTACACAAACACTGAGGGCAAGGTGGGTTACGTATCTTGCCCAAGGACCCAACAGCAGTGCAAATCTGTGAGTCAGTGGATCTGACCGCTGTAGCAGTGATGTCATGTTGAGAATGGGATTCAAACCTCTAACCTTTGAATCAGTGGACAGTCTACCAACTAAGCTACTGTTGCTAATTTTTTTTTTCACTATTAAACTGTGAATGAGTAATTAAAGGGACCATCATCAGGAAGAAATGAAATGATTTTGCTGTCTACATGTCATTTTAATTATCTTTTAACATCAAAATCTGATAATAATCAGAGTTTGAGTGCGCATGCAACCACAGTCACTGTCACACAACAGTGCATGCAGACACAGAAGATAAAGTGTCTTGCCTTGGCCTTTTTTTTAGTGCAAACTAATTATATTTGAAGTTTTCTACTCAAAAACTTTGTGTGCACGTTCTGCCCCTAGTGGCCACTGCTATTTCACTACTAAATGACATCATGCAGGACTGCCCTGATTACAGCCAGGTGTTTCTGATTACCAACACCCAGCTGCAGGGGCGGAGTTTGAAGTGTAGATACCTGTTAGTCCAATCACACTGGTTCATGAACCCCCAGACCCTGCCCTTCCTCCTCAGATGTAACTCCTAATGAGCAGTGTGTGAGTGGATTTACAGCACTCTTGCATATTAACAGGCCTGTTTTCCTTTGTGGTTTTCTCCTCCTGAGAGTGGCTGGTAAAGGTCAGAGGAAGTGTATTCCTGCCCCAAGCACTGCCCCTGCTTCTGTATGAAGCATCCATTCAAACAGACAGAATGCACACAGCACTGGAGCCTAAAGCCCAAACACTCCAGAAACCAGGTGTCCACTATAACAGATGCAGAAGGATTATGGTCCATGCACTTTGAACAGTTTGCACAGTTGTCATAGCAATTAACAATTCAAAACAACCTATTCTATATTTAGAATAGTGACTCAAAAGTACTCAAAATTGAGCCTATAACAAGGATCTGAAAGCCATAGTAACATTACGGTCCACTTTATTGTCTCCATAGGTATAATGAATTTGCCCCATCTTTCAATGTAGCTCATGGAACATGTCAGGAGCAGGGTGCCCGTCTCCAGATCTTGAGCTAATCTCGGTCAGGACTATTTTAGATGGAGGATTTTACCTATGGTGCATGTTTTGGGTTGGGTTTGGGAGAAACCAGAGTGCCCAGAGGAAATCCTGTCTGACCAGCTAGTCCCTAGACTACTGTAAAGGCCTGCTCTCTGGTCTTTCCAAAAGAGCGTTAAGACAGCTGCAGTACATCCAGAACGCTGCTGTTCAGGTCCTGACCAGAACCAGGAAGTACGAGCACATAAGTCCTGTGCTTATGGAACATGAAAGATCAGCGTCTTCCTGAAGATGTGAGACAGGCCTCTACTTTGACAATGTTTAAATCCAGCCTCAAAATGGTTCTGTTTATTGTGCATATGACTGAAAAGTTTTTATTCTGCGCTCTTCTCCTTTTTAATGTTAATTTTATGCTAATTATTTATGTTTTGATTTGTTTGTATTGCGGTTTTAATGAGTACTTTGAATTACTTCCAATCACAGCCGCTAATTTGTATCACCTGGTTCTCAAATGGTGAAGACATCTCTCTCTCGGAATTATCGTATCATTCAGAACAAAACTATGTAGCTTCTCTTACTTCTCTTCTCTCTGTGCTGTTTCTGCGTCCTATGTGCTGTGTTTTGTCACAAACCGCCATGTTTGTTTTAACACAAGTCTCTCTGATTGGTTAACTCGTCTCTTAGTCACACCCTCTGAAATCAGGGAGACAGGATGCGGCTCCAAACTCCACACAGAAAAGTGTCACGGTGCCAAGTCTGAATCGCAAGACACATTAGGCCTACTTACACCAACAGCAGTGTATTATTTTCACCCCAAGTCTCTCCTGAATGTCCTTTGGGAAACAGCTGTCGTCTTTCAGTGTAAAGTTACCACTAGGGAGACGCAAGCTTGAACCACTGTGTAAATACAAGGTGGACACTGGACAGAGCTAACGACCAGGGCAACTCTCCCTGAAACTAAAAATGTTCATAGTTTAACTTTACCGAGCTGAAAAACATCTAATCCCATATTACACGCACATCATCTTGTTTACCGAACTAACCAACAGCTTGCTTTATGAATATTTCAGATTAGCATAAGACAGTTGCAAGTCTGAGTTTAATCTTTGACCTTTTCACCAGACTGAAACTTCTGGTGCATATATTTCACCCTGGTTTGTAAAGTTCACAGAGCAACAGAAACTACTATTCTACATGTGGTGCTGTCAACAGTTGGACACGGCTACATTGAAAAATATCCTTCTGTTCATGTTTTAGTTCAACAGACCTGCAGTTTTCAAACTTTACTTTAGAAAAACACAACAAAAACCTTCTTGAAATTGGCAACATTGAAGTAAAGCTTTATGGTATAGAATGATGTATAGTCAAAGGTAAGTGCAAAATTCTTAAAGGCCATATATTACTCAAAAAATGACTTTAGAATGATGTTACCTTATCAAAAACACACCCAGAGCTGTGTTTCGTTTCATTCACACCTGCAGGGCCGGCCCAGCCTATAAGCAGACTAAGCAGGTGCTAAGGGCCCCGAGGCCAGCAGAGGGCCCCCTAAGAACCCATGCATTTAAATTGAAAATAATACATCAGATTTTATTGGAAACTGGGCTTGTGTGTTTACAGAAGACTAAATATCCTTCTGAAACGATTACATTTGTTTTATATCTATCTAGTAGTGAAATATCTACTGCTGCTACATTTGATTTTTAGCCGGGCAGAGGTGAGGGCAGCTATGTATTTACACTGGTGCAAGGACACTTTATAATGTAAATGCAACGCCCAGTGTCGCCAACTGGAACACATTAAATCCACCAGAAACTTGTCTAGAATTCTTGACCCCCCTTATATCTTTGTCTACTCTTCTTGCGACTGTGGTAGTTGTGACATTCTGGATGTTTTCAGTCTGATGTTGGTCTTATAAATACAAATATAATTGGTCAAGTTGATGAGAGCAGAGTCATAATGTTGTCAAATGTGAATCACCTATAGCTGAGCCAGGAGGCATCTGCTATCAGGGGCCCCAGAGACAAATTCAGCTTAAGGCCCCCTGAAAGCTAGAAAACTGCACACATGTTTTAGGTGTTATTAGTTGTCAAGATAACAGCTACCTTTTTAACCTTTTTGTGCAGTAGAGATCAGCAATTCCGGGGCTGAAATTGTCCAAATGATTCTAGTGAAGGTGTATAGAGTTTAAAAACACAGTGGAGCACTTCCTGTATGATCACATGACATCACAAGGTGGAACAGAGGAGCTTTAGAGATGTACACAGACTAAAAATAAAGGATTACTCAAACATCTGGATGAAACAAAGCAAAACTCCAGGTGTGTTTTTGATGAGGTAAGAACATTATAAAGCGGATTAAAGCTCTCAAGAGTCAATTTTGCATAATGTGGGACAATAATATCTCCCTGGAAACAAGCAGATGGCATAACCTTTTCCAGAAAAGTTACATAGTGCACCTTTTAAGTGAGAACAATCCTAAGTTGGCAGGCTCAAGAATAAAGAAGCAGTCTGTTGCTGGGGATTCTACTACAAAGCCTCATTTTAATTACAGCAATGATTTTTTCTAATTTCACATCTTTGCTTTAGACTTTTTTCCCTTTTTTTTTCTTAAACACATCCAGGGTTTAATTAATTTCCACATCACACAGTTCGTTAAGACCATATCTGCTTCTTTTATCAGTCAGACCCAAAACTTTCTGGCCCAAATCTTTAGTCTTTCTTTTCCCCACAATATGCTTATCTAAGTCGCTCAAAGAATCTCATTGTTCTTGGTTTAATCCTCGCAATCTTGAGCAAAAGTGAACCACGTGCCAACACAATTCCCCTTTGTATGATTGCATGTCATTATTATTCCCCATGAAACAAAGCTCTCTGAACAGGTCCTTGTCTGCCAAAGCTGTGATAAAGTGACAGCTGCGGTTTTTAATAATGCTTGTTGGCAAACTCCAGGCAAAGACACGGGGAGCGATATAATGCCACACAATAATGCTGCTTATTGTTTAACACAGAGAGTCATTCGAATAGCTCCCCAAGGCCAGGGCTGCAGAGTGAGGGGAAATACTTGTGAAATTTGAGTTGAAAACGATTACAGACGAACCGGTCAAAGGTCAGTCTGAGGTCACTTTGAAAGGTTTGGACTTTTGTCTAGTCGCTATCGTTACGTATTTGTTATTGGGTTGTTATGACGGCAAATCCGATGCATGAAAAAGGCATAACATCTTTAAAGGTGCACTGAGTAACTTTTCTACCTGGAATGTTACACAGTATGGCATTAGACATCTTACTTTTTTCAGTTAAAGATGTTTTTGGTAGCTAACATAAACATGCATTATACTGTGAGCTTCATTGCCTTTCCACTGATCTGACCTGTAGCTTACTTAAACAGTCTAGCTTAAACTAGCTTAAACTGTCAGAAAAGCGGGTTTAAAACTAGAAAAGTTACATAGTGCATCTTTTAACCATCATGACACATGGCACACAGCGCACAAGGCAGATTAGACAAAGTATTGGTGCTAAATATTGGGACATTTTTCAATATCAGACCAATACCTATATATGAAACAGCTAAAAATTGACTCTTGTGAGCTTTAAGCTTTGTTAGAACCTCGTTACCTCATCAAAAACATATCTGTAGTTGTGTTTTGCTTCATTCACACATGTTTGAGTAACCTTTTATTATTAGTCTGTCTACATCTGCAAAGCTCAAAATGCTCGGTTCCACTTTGTGATGTCATGGAGTGGCAGTTTTCTAGTTAACAGCTAGCTCTTTAGAATAGTAGAGATTGGAAATTCCATGGAAGAATCCAAATGATTCTAGTGAAGGTGTATGGAGTTTAAAAAAACATTCGGGCACTTCCTGTGACATCACAATACAGTATTTTCAGTCTGTTTCTAAGGAAAGAACTCAGCCTAAATGTGCAGGGTTTGTGTGTTAAACGTATGAATGAAACAAAACTCAACTCCAGGTATGTTTGTGATAAGAAAACATTATAACAGAGGTGCCAAACTCAGATTCACAGAGGGCCAAAATAAAAAAACTGGGACTATGTCGCGGGCCAAACTAAATATTTTTTGAAAAATTTCAACAACATCTGCATGTTTTTCAGAAGGGGTGGATCTAATTTGAGTGAGGAGACAGGTAGCAGATGCTAATGAGTGTCAACAGAAGTGGTGGGGGCCGGTGCCAACACCTTTGCAAAGAATTCTGGGATTCAAAGTATTAGAGGTGCATGCGCTATACTGGTGTGGCAGCCAGTGGGCCAAAACATATTTGATATGATCTCGAGGGCCATATATACTTATATCGAGGGCCAAATTTGGCCCGCGGGACTAAGTTTGACATGTCTGCATTATAACATAGGCCAGAAAATAGCGTAACACGGGCTCTTTACAAAAGCTGCTGATCTATTGGACTTGCCTACGTGTCGCACTGTGCTCACTGGATACCAATACACGGCTAATCATTTTCATTAGAGTCTAGACCAACAACTCTCTTCAACTGCCTCCATCTCTGTGTATCTCAAATTAACTGCGCTCCACCCTGCAGACTTGTTTTGACGCTATTTGTCATGTCAGCTTCGTTTGCCCCCGTTTTTTAAACCAGCAATTAGGAAGTGACTGCAGTGGCAACGCTTAAGGGTAAGTCATGCTCCCGTGGCCTAACCTTCGCGAGGCTACTGAAGTTTGGCCCTTTTAACACCCCAAAACATCTCTGCTCCCTCTGGTGTAATCCAGTCATACGTTATGCTCCATTACCATTTCAAAATGCAGAATTACCTGTCAGGGCCCTATTGGGAGCCGGTGTTGCCAGCGCTCCCACACCCACAGTAACAAAGGGGGCAGCCTCTTAACACATACATTGTCATTAAGCAGAAGTGAAGCTATTTGTGGGATCATTAATTACACCCTTCCACACCCCACTTCCTCTCTGTGTCAAACGAAGCGAAGGTGAACCATAGGACTTGGGTTTTTGCATTACGTCAATGTCAGGTTATAGCCCAGAGTAATGGTGGCGAGTTCATTAAGTGTGTGTGAGGCCTCTAGGAATGTCGTTAATATGAAGCAATTAAAAAAATTAAGTAATTGATTCAAAAGTGTCACTTAAAAGTATGTCCGAGAGTGCGATTTATCGTCCTATACCATGTTGGTGTACCATGTATGTCCATAATTTAATGCATGTTTTTGAGATGTAGACAGACTAATAACGTGTGAATGAAGGTTTTGAGCAATAGAAACACTGATAATTAAATATGCAAGACAGATGCGTTTCTAAGGTGACAAGCAGGCAGCATACATGCCACCAGAAAAGTTACAAAGTGCACCTAATTTTCATATAGCACTTTTCCATCTTCACTTCACTCAAAGCGCTTTACATCAAAGAACCTGTTATCCATTTGTGTATGCAGACACTGGGGGCGAGGTGGATTGTCTTGCCCAAGGACACAACGACAGCGTTCATCTGTGGAAGCGGGAATCATCTGTGGATGCGTCAACCTGTGGCTCATCCAGGTCTTACAAAGTATACAATAGAGCAGTATGACTCAGGCACAGTGCACACTTACTGTAGTTCAATAGACCTGGCCTACATACAGAAAGCTGTTTCTAGTTTCAGTGTAGTTATCTTTTCCTTTCACATCGATATAAGGCAGTGTCCACCAGTGATCTGACCAGAACTGAAGAAGGGGCTCACTCCTACATCTTTTTGTCGAGTTGACAAAAGATTAACTTTTGGCTTTTACTATATATCTGGTTGATACAAATTTAAACTGTATGTGACGACAAAAGGTAATATGATCATATCTTTTTATGTATTGTTTGAGTAATATCCGGGAACAACAAACAAGTCAATAATTCATAGACAAAACATTGCCAGTGGGCGTGACCAAGGGCTTTGATTGACAGCTCGGACTGGACTGTTGCATTAAACGATACTCTTTTGGTGACTAGTGCCGATCATCAATTTTCACTTTTTACAAAATAAAAAAAAAATACCACAACTGAACACAAAACAGCTCAAATATAACGCTATTCATGGAAAGTTTGTATAATCACGATCAACAAGCGTGTTTTCAGTGTACCAGCGGGTCAGCAAGGAGTGCATCCAAACCCACATGGTGAAGTATCTGAGCAGATGGTGGAATTTGCAGAGAGGAGACAGGGGAGAGCACATCTGAAGCTGCTTATTCAAGCTCGGTACACTCCTCCGATGCATCTCCTCAGTACAAATTATTCATGAACTCCCAGTGTAGCGTTCACAAAACGGTAGTGCTAACAACACCACGGGACAGGAGACAGGGACTACCCGGGCCACCTTTGGAGTTTAAACAGGGAGATAAGGGAGGAAAACTGGAGGAGATAGTATGGGTACACTCACTGGTCTTGTATCGTGCATTATTCAGACTTTTAATACTTCTAGGGTTTTACATTATTTATGGGCAGAGGTTGCCAAAAATTGTACTAAAGTAAGATATAATCCTCAACTTCAAAATAAAATTACACAAGCAGAATTACAAAGTAGTCTAAGAAATTACTCAAGTAATAAAAATGCATTCGGGAAAAGTACTGCTCAAGTAAGAGTAACTTTTGGGTCGTCAAAACCTAGTACACAAAAGTCCATCCCTCCATCTATTTTCTCCCGCTTATCTGGGGCCGGGGTTGAGGGGGCAGCAGTTTAAGCAGGGGCTCCCAGACTTCCCTCACCCCAGACACGTCCTCTAGCTCTGCCAGTGGCCAGTCGAGAGGCATAGCCCCTCCAGCATGTCCTGGGTCTTCCCCGGGGCCTCCTCCCGGCAGGACATGCTCAGAACACCTCTCCAGTGAGGTGTCCAAGAGGCATCCTGAGCAGATGCCCGAGCCACCTCAGCTGATACACAAAAATGAGACAAACTAAATCATATCAGAACGAGCGGTGCAAGAAACACAAATGCTCAAATCATTTCACATTGTCAACTTAAAGTAGGGAAGCGTAACTACAACTTTTACTCAATAAAATTACTTCTCAAATAGGAGTAAAAGAATGCTGCTAGAAAAGTACAGTTTCTTTAAAAAGTTACTCAAGTAACTGTAGCTGTTTAAACTAAGTACTCCCCAACTCTGTTCGTATAGGCGCCATTTTGAGTACTTTTCACAATTCAAAAAATATAACATATATGTCTTGACAAAAATATTCAAAATGTTTAAAAGATTCAACAGATTTTTCTTGTGCAATGAGGAATAAAACTGTTAAAAATAGCTGCTAATATCAACGTTGGTTAGAGGTGTATTGGAGATACTTTTAAGTACTGGAATGATCAGAAGGAGTCCAGTGAAGACATATGGGCTTTAAAACCCCAGGAAAAAGTAGCTACCACCATATGTCACAAAATGGAGGTGCATTCTCAAAGTACATGTGAACTCCAGACCAGTATGTTTTTTTTTTTTTTTTTTTTTTTCATGGCTACTTTCTAAAAATGATCATTACCCAAATAAACCATGCAAAACGACTGTTAGCTCTTGTGGGGATTGCTTTTTTGCAGTGTATCCCTGGCTGTGTTCTTTTAACATTTAACAAAAGCTAAATGGAGTTAACCTGTTTGCTTTGTTTTTCTGGCTCAGATCAGCCCCAGGAGCACCAGGGCTTTGGGAGCGCAGCCACCGCAGGATCAGAGCACTACATCTGGGCACAGCGGCTCGGACAGCTGGCCCCTCACATCCTGCTCTGGTCTGGGCATCCTAATTGGCCCCACAGCCTCTGCCACACGGAGGGTTGGTCTGCTGGTGTGTATCTTTGCTCATGTTTGAAAAGCTCGTAGAGGGGTTTTGTAAATTATCTCTAGCTAGTTATTCTAACCAGCCAGAATGAAAAAAAAAGGGAAATATAAACTGTACAACAAAAAAGTAAAATGTTTTTTTGAATCACTGTGCATTTAAATGAACAATGGAATAATTGTACTACAGCTTATTTACGTATGTTATTTTCTGATCTATGTTATAATTCACACAAGTTTAACACACAAACCCTGCATTTTTAGGCTGAGAAAACACCCTGTTCCACCTTGTGATGTCATGTGGTAATACAGGAAGTGCTCCTATGATTCTGTCAGTGACGTGATGTGAAAAAATAAATGAAATAGTTACATTTATCCAATGATTTGTACTATAAAGTTATTTTCTATTTAACTTTGCAATTTTATTTTATTTTTTTCCTCAAAATCACTGAATTTTTACATTTACCGTTGACAACCTGAGAAGAGATGCGTGGTGAGGCACGGACCGTTCGTGCCTCACCTGGGACTGACTGTGCTGTAGCTAAGCTGCTGCTTTAACTTTGTAATGGCTGAGCACATTATAGTGGCTGTGAAAAAGCGCCGGGTGAGGCACGCAGTTACCCTGCCTCATGTTAGGGGGCACTTGTGAGCCCAGGGATTCTTGCAACTCCTGCAGAATAGAGGCCGCAAACTACAATTTAGAGTTAGCAAGTCAACTTTAGCTATTCACTTTTTTCTTCGTGTCTGGCCCTTAAATGGAGGAAGATTACATATTAAAGCTCAAACAGTTTTCTAAACTGGACTTTCGGTCGAAGCAGGAGGTTATAATTAAAGGACTGAGACCAACGCTAAAGGAGCTAAATGGTTTGATCCAGACACGGGACGAAAAACTTTCAAACAGAGACGTACAAAATGGTAAGAAATTTACTTTACTTCAATCCAATGAAAATTGGGGAAACAAACATTGGGGAAATAAAAAAAAAAAAAAAAACAATACAAAATCAGCTTGCTTTTTATTTCATACTATTAGATTAGGGCATTATTTCATACGAACTTCGGAACTTTGATTTTGAAATTCTTTTTTATTCTGGCCTCAAGTCACTGGGAGAGAAACTGACCCGGGGCCAAATGTTCTGACACCTGGTTTATGTTTGTAAATCTGATTGTGACGACATCAGCGCCTCACCAACCATAAACCTCACCGCACGTCACTGGATTCTGTACACCTTCGCTAAAATCATTTGGATGATTTCAGCCCTGAGATTGCTAATCTCTACTAAAAATTACTCAAACATGTGCGAATGAAACAAAACACAACTCCAGGTATGTTTTTAATGAGGCGACAACCACTGTTCCCTCTAAGCTGCGCGCGTGCGCAATTGCGCACTGCTTCCACTGTCTCCGCGCACAGAAAATC
Source organism: Periophthalmus modestus (assembly GCA_019594935.1). NCBI lineage: Eukaryota > Metazoa > Chordata > Actinopteri > Gobiiformes > Gobiidae > Periophthalmus > Periophthalmus modestus. The sequence continues at coordinate 16,073,468 of JAIEZT010000026.1, forward strand.
TGCGCTGCGCACAAAAAATAAAACCAATCCTTAATAAAATAAACGCATCATTTATTTTGTACCATTTTCCACATTGACAGAGAGTGACGTGTTACTGGTGGTCAGACAATGATGATTCACGTACGTGTCACGTGTTCACGTAGCGATTGTTACTGTTGGCCACCTGTGTTTATGTTGCAAAATGACTCAGGTGAAGGACTGAGCTCACTATAGACCAGTACAACTCACCTAGACTTTTATTATTTTTTATCCATAAAAATCATGTTAAAGTATCAGAATATACTGCATATTTTCACACAACTACCTCTATTTTACATGTCCATCCGTGTTTTTTCTTTGACGCATTGAATAAGAGAGTGGGGAAAGTCCCCGCGGCTCCTTCGCTCTTATTCGTCATCTTCGAGGGACAAAGGCAGATTATTGTTATGACAGTAAAATATCTAAAGAGCCTCATGCCTCTGCTTTGAGACGCCGTTTGAATTTACACGAAGCACAGTTGGTTGCAGAGTTACGATAATGGAAAGTCCACAACCGTGAGTCTATCGGCGACGACAGGACGAATACACAGCACGAATGAGGCAAGGTGCTGCTCGCTGACCCTTCAGAATAATGTCGAAGCGAACGGGCAGTGGCACTGACCAAGCCAGAATAAAAAAGAAATGCGGTTCATCAACTTGGATAAGGCGAACAACTACTGCAGAAGTGAGAAGGACAGAAGGGAAAAATAAAGTGACATTTAAATTCTCAGTTTGTGATTATTCTAGTGTTGATCTATTATTAATTTTAATTTATTAAGGATAATAACTATTAAATGCTTTTACTTTGAGTAGAAGAAATGCTAATTAAAACTATAATCATATATTTTACAAAGTTGATGTAATTTTCAGTGTATCACGTGGGCTACACACGTACAGCACATGCCATTGTGCAGAATGAGAAGATTATATAATGTGAACAAAACTGTCTCTTTTAAAGATGTGCATGTCTCAATTCCTCCAGAGCAATTAAATATTAGTCATTAAATATTGTTTCTTGTTTAAGCAGTACAAATGCTGATTAAAAACTGTCAAATTGTATATTTTACAGACAGAGTTACAGGAGCAGGACTCTTTCAGACCACAGCAGCAGAATTTCTCTCATTTAGACCACAGTAGGACTCTCCCAGAAGAACAGTAGGATTCTCCCAGACCACAGTTGGACTCTCCTAGACTATAGTGAGATTCTCTTACCCAGTGCATAGCAGGATCTTCATATAAAAAAAAAATCTAAGCATGTTTTCAAAATAGTTTCAATTGAGTTTATTTTTTGAGTTGGTTCAGTTGGCAGTTCATATTTTGTCACAGTTAAACTAAATATGCTTCTAATAGTGTACTAGTACTAGTAGTAATGCTAGTTATGGACAAGATCGTTGTCTATTTCACTGTAAATATACAAAATCTCATATTAAAAGTAATTTGACAGTAATTACTGTTGTAATTTGATTCTTTTAATAGATCTTGTAAGTTGTTTGGATGTAATGCTCGCATGTTCACAGTATGCACGTCTGATGGTGCTCACAGTGGTCAAGAGAGCGCTCAGGGAGTTTGTGTGTTTGCTCAGATACATAAAAAATTAGAGGGAACATTGGCAACAACATTATAACATGACTTAAAGCTCTCAAGGATCCATTTTGTGTAATGTTATGATCTTTAATGACAAGCAAGGCTTCTTCTATCCATCCATTATTCTTTTGCTTATCCGAGGCTGGGTTGCAGGGACAGCAGTATAAGCAGAGACTCCTAGAATTCCCCCACCCCAGACACTTCCTCCAGCTCCTTCGGTGGGACCCCAAGGTGTTCCCAGGCCAGCCGAGAGAGATAGTCCCACCAGCGTGTCCTGGGTCTTCTCCAGGGCCTCCTTCTGGTGCAACATACCCGGAAAATCTAGGGAGGCAGCCAGGAGGGATACGGAACAGCTGGCTCCTCTCGATGTGGAGAAGCAGCAGCTCTACTTTGAGCTCCTCAAATTTGACTGAGCTCCTCACACTCGCCCAGCCAAACTCATTTTGATTGCTTGTATCGGTCTTCACCCAAAGCTCATGACCATAGGTGAGGGTTGGAAAGTAGACTTATTATGAGAAGTGTATGAAAGATAACACAATGCTAACTGGCTAATCTTGGTCAGGACTATCGAGATCCAGGCTTGAGTTCGCTGCTTCCGATCATTATCCCAAGTAGCATTTGGAGGATGGGTTAAGAGCAGAAAATGGTTTGGAGAAAAAAAAGTCAAAACATAATATAATATCAACACATATGAATCTTATAGTAATAGGATGTAGCGTCAGAGGACCAGCGAATTCCTAGACTCCACTCATCTTTAGCTAATGCTGCGATTGGCTGTTGCTATTCCTATCCTGGCATCCACTGGCACCAGAATCAAATTGGTTGCATATTTTGGCTTGGCATATGGGGTTGACATGTGTCCGTGTTTGGGTTTAAAGGGATTACCACTTCTCACCAGCCCCTTATTGTCTTAGCATTACTTCACTGGCTCACCTGTTATGTCTTTGATTCACTTAAGCTTATAGAATCATCTTTTAAACATAGGGGATCTTGGACATATCCGCACATTGTGAAAATATTTGTAGATGAGAGCATGTATACTATTTCTAATCCTTGACCAGACCATGTCATCCAAAGCCTGTGAAGTCAAGTGAGTAAGTATGTCATATATTTCAGGGTGAGGTTGCAGAGTAGTGTGCTAACCTTTCCAGTTGGAAGGAATGCCATTATAAAGAGTGGGTCTGCTGCTGCTTACAGACCAGAAAGGCATGCTGGGACATTCCTGTGCACAAAAGTGAGGTGTGTTTTGGCTTGGCCCCTATTTCCCAGGTCAGTGGTTGTCAGACTGTTCTAAGGCTACGGTTGGAAGTATGCAGGCTTATTCTCCTGGGACTAATGTGTACTTCTGAGTACTGTATTGATACTTTGCAGCTGATGCCACCCACATTCCCTGGGGGTGTGAAGCTAACTCGAAGCACTGCTCTGTCTGAATTCAACTTAGACTTTAATCTTAGCTTTGTTTTAACACAAACTGACCATAAAGAATTGACTTAGCATTAGCTACAGCAGGTGAGCTGATTTGTGATATTAAACAAGTCCAAATTAACATTACAGTCACAATCTAGCTAGCAATGACCAACGTTTTTTCGGTTAGACGCTGTCATATTTTTTCCACGGCCCTCTTGTGATGTAACTTGCCGCTCCCGTGTGTTCTTTGTTTCTGTGCATGCACATTCTGTTGGTGAGTTGGTTTCAGTTTTAGTTCTAGTTGGTTGTAGCGCTGGTCCCTGCGCTGGGTTGGACAGGCACTTTACCGCTCCACCAGTCCTGGGAGTTCCACCTGATGAGGCGGCTAGATCATTGCATTGCCAGCCCCTGTGTGAGTATGTCTCTTGGTGCTCTTTAATTGTTATGGCGCCAGCTGCAGTGACTTATGTAATCATTTTCATGGAGACACTTTGTTCTTGTTATTATTGCAGAATTTGTACAGTTTAAAAAATAGTTTGTAATCAAATTTAATTAAGCTTGAATTGTTTAACAAATTAAAAAGAAAACTAATAATTAATCCTATATAAATACAGGGTTGAAAAATATTTTTCTTTTATTTTTTCAGAGAATTTAGAACTACACTTCCAACATTAATATGAGCAAATACAGCACCGAGGAACAAACCCTCATTGTACAGTGGTACTTTGAGCCACATGGGTCAAATTCAGAAACCAAGCGGTGTTACCGTCGACATTTTAAACCAGAGATGCCCCAAGTGTAAATGCCATTAAAGGAATAATAAGTGGTTTTCAAAGACAGGGGGCAGTATGTGATCTCCCGACACCTGACTAGATCCGATTTCTTCCTGTGGGGCTAGTTTTAAGTCGTTTATTGTTTGAGGTTTATTCACAAACACCTTTTCTTTAAACGTAATATCGAGGATCAAATAAGAGCCATAAACCCAGAAATGCTTTTAAATGTTATAAAAGTGTGTTGGATCGGGCTACTCAGTGTGAAACCCAAAATGGTGGACACTTAACAAACATTATTTTTTAAAATTAGGTCATTTTTACTTCCCATAGCTTAAGTAGTGATAAGTTCAAGTGTAAGTGAACAATTATAACTGTATATATTGCCAAAAATCTCGGAATGTTCAATTTACCTACTGCTAAAATTTGGTGAGAATAACTTAAGAATTATAGGAGCTATTGAAGCTATTGATTGACTTTTGGGCCACCCTATATTACTTAAAACCTGTGGAAAATATTTGACCAAATTTGGGATATTTGTGTTTGTGTTATTATTTTATTACCTATATTTTTTTGTCAATGAGTACATTACATCATATACATTTTTAGTTAATCTTAACCTTATTGTTACTTCCTTCCTCTCTAGCTGAGCCGGTCACTACACTAAACTGGACTATTGATCACAAGCTCCCGAAAATGTGTTTAAATCCATTTTGTATATTTCATGAGTTTTCAGATTTCAGACTTAGATCTTAAAACTGATTTAGCAAACGTCTGCTAAGATACACATTGTGTCTCCATGGTAATTGCTGAACATTCTGCTATAGACATACATGCGGTACACCAGGAGGATGATGTCACATAGTCTACTTAATTCTGACAGTTTTATGGTTTAGGCCGGCAACCCGCGGCTCCGGAGCCGCATGCGGCTCTTTCAGCCTTATACTGCGGCTCCGCGGCTTGGGAAAATAAATTATAAGTATTTAATTGAAGTGTGTTTTATTTGTGTTAGTTCTTTTTTAAATTGTAGGTTAAATTGGAAACTTATTGTAATGTTGAAATATTAAAATAAAATTATATTTTATTATCCTTCGTCGCTCAAAATAAGCGTCACACACACGGAACTATGTTAAAAACAAACACGCCTCACACACACAGCTCACAGTCCTGTGGAAGGACACAGACGCTGTGCAGAGGTTCAGGAGCGGGAGGATCTGTAGCACTACGGCCGTGTCTCATTTCACCAAAGTGACATTTAGTGCGGGTCGGGCGGTACTTCGACCCGCACTTCGACCAGTACATCGAACGATGCATTTGGTGAATTGGGACACAGCCACGGATTTCATAAACCAGTGATCCCCACCACCGGGCTGGGGACCGGTTCCGGTCTGTTACGCATTTGCTCCCGGGCTGCACAAAAACAGTAAATTAATCTACAACGGCATCTTCACCGACGTAACTTTCTCCCATCCCTCATGACATGTTAATAAGTTTGTCCGTAAATATGTTATCAAAATCCTGATAGGAAATGGCCTCATAAATCGATCTGATATAACAGCGAGTTTATTATATCTGTGCTGATCTGCTGTTGTCCTACGTGATGACGTATCACGTATCATCAGACACGTCGCCCAAAAGTAGAGCCACAAGCTCATGAAAATGAGACAAAACAAAACACATCCAAGAAAAAGAAAGATAAATTTAACAGACAACACCATGAGTCCTACTTAAAATGCGGGTTTATTGCTACAGGTGAGTCTCACGCGCCGAGTCCGCTCTGCGTAATATGCGGAGAAAAGCGAATGAGGCAATAAAACGTTTTAAAACTGTGTTAGCACATGGAGAGTAAGCACCTGGATTAAAAGATACGACTTTAGAGTTTTTGAAAGAAATTACGTAGCAGACTGGACATAAACACACTGCGGGTGTCATTGTCTCCTGTAACTCCTCGATGTGACCAACTCATCACAGAAACAAGCGCAGGTCCCACTGATTCAGTGGTTTATGGTGAGTTGTATTTTTTATAAAAAAGGTTGGGGACCCCTGTCGTAAGCACATTATAGTTGTTTACACAAAGCCTAAGACAGAAAATACCAAAAACAAACAATATATACAGTATTATCTTCATTTTAGATGTCAAAAAATATTTGCGGCTCCCAGTGCTTTTTTTCTGTGGAAACTGGGCACAAATGGCTCTTTGGGTGTTAAAGGTTGCCGACCCCTGGTTTAGGCCTATGTCAAATAATTACAGTAGGTTATTATTTCCAGTTAAAACTCAAACACAAAACCTAAAATTGGTGTAAAAATCAGATACTGGGAGTGGCTTTTGAACCAGGCGGCGGTTATTGTAAATATTAAACGTGCAAGTATTTATTTATTTTTCTTCTGGACATGCTTGTTTCCATAAAGATGTTATCGCTTTGTCTGAAATGTTACGCAGTATGGAACTAAGCTTATCTCCATGGATACGATCAAGTGATGCCACCAAGCCAAGTTACGAGTCAGATCTGCGGAAAGGTCACCATGCTCATATCACAATGTGCGTTTTTCAAAGGAAACACATGCAACTGAATAAATGTAAGATCGAGAAGTCTAATGCTATACTGTGAAACATTCCTGATAAAGTAATACAATCTATTTAGAGACAAGAAAGAGATAGATTACACAGTGCATCTTTAAAATACTAATGCTCTAATGTACGAATCGAGTGACAATTACTGCATAGTACTGTAGCGTAAACAGTAACAGTGCTTTAAACTGAATTGGATGCAGTAATTGTGGGAAGTTTAGATATTTTGAAATTTAAACTTTTTCATAATATTAAACATAGTCCTGGTTTAGTCTTGGGCTTATCTCCTCTTTAATTCAAAATATAATGAGATGGGTAGTACTCAGTTACATGTAGTTGACTAATATAAGAAATAGTAGTTTTGAGAGTACTTTTCTAGCAGCATACGATTTACTTTTTAAGTCATATGTCTATTGAAGTAACAGTACTCCTACTTGAGTAAAAAATGGTTGCTCTTCTCACTGTGCGCAAGTTGACAATATAAAATGATTTGAACTTTTTTTTTTTGTGTTTGCACCAGTCCTTCAGATACAATTTTGTTTTTCGGGTCCCAAATTTTTTTCTACTTTCTTCAGATTATAATTCAAATGTTACGTCCTGACAGTTACTCTTTAAGTTACCCTTGAGTAGTTTCCCCAAATACTTACTTGAGTAATTTCTTAGATCACTACTTTGTACTTCTACTTGAGTAATATTATTCTGAAGTAACATTACTCTTACTTAAGTACAATTTTGGCTACTCTTCCCAACACGGAATAAGTTAGTCGGTGTAAGAACCTTGGAACAACTGCCCTAGATCTATTTTGGTCCCCACTCTCCATCTCCATGCTACCAACTGCGCCCCAGTCACATAATACACTCCCTAGCCTTTAATTACTGTCTGGAAGTATCGGGGTCGGAGGTCAGCCATTCCTTTGAGACCCCCTGTGTATGTGTGTATTGTATGTCGTCTGCATAAAAGGCTTAACTAAATGTGCGGCTTGTCGCTTGGATGACGCTTTCGGTATCTAGGGAACTTTTCGGGCACTCCCATATAATGTAAAGTGGAGTACCATTTTAGCTGTGCAAAGTACTCATAAGGAGCCACAGGGGAGGGAAATATTTCATAGTCTAATTTAAGAAACGGTACAATATTCTGCAATGATATCACACGTATTTTAATCTGGCAAAGAATGTAACCAAGCCCCCAAACGGTATGCCGCCCTTGAGGTTGAAGCCCCGCTAGCCACTCTTGCTGAAAAGAGAGTAGATTAGCCTGCTGCGCTAAGAAGCGGTCTGCCTCCAGCCAACGCTGCTAATTTGAGTTCTTATCTTAAAGGTTAATTTTATTTTCACCTTTGAATGAAATAACCACGAGCTATGGAGAATTATCACAGTGACTCCAATATGAGAGCTGTTCGGATCATAACGTTCACTTATTTATGTTGTCTTTTGTGACCTTGTTCTGCGGTGGTTAGGAATTTTAGACATAGACCAGTGGATTTGTCTTTTAGCTTGATTAAGTTAAATTTGTCTCACCCCAGTAAGGACATACTCTTGCGGGCGCTGTGTACTGTCTGCTAATTATCAGGCGGAAAAACGCTTTCTAATCAGGAAGTGCACGTTAGGAAGTGGCAGCAAAACTCCACCCTAGTCTCTGAGAGTTGAACTCATCATGGTGAGTAACTAGAGTGTTCGGCGTGTATAAGGTAAGTGAGGAATAACTTTTAACCACTGCAAATAAAATCAAACAGAGCACCTTCAAATGTAACTTTTATGATGCATATTTTTGTTTGTTTGAACAATTTTATAATATATATTTAATTTATTTGTTTATAATTACTGTATATTGTGTTTTAAAGGTACCTTTTTGGTTATGTAAAGCACTTTGAATAACTTTCTGAATGAACTATGCTCTATACTCTATGTAACGGAATTTATCTTGTCTAAAATTAGCTTTGCTCAAAACAGACAGTAATCTGATCATTGTCTGACTTCTGGACTTATCAGATTAGTGAAATGTCATTTAACTGTTTTATTTAAAGTGAGTAATCTGATTTCTTTCTGAATGTTCACACCTGTGCAGGTTTTGACAAAGGAAATCATGCAAAAAGGGCAAAGTAATATAAGAGACAAAATGTAAAAGAGGGGGTATTATGAAAAATCTTTTTTTTCCCCCCATGCTGTAATGTTGTTCCATCAAGCATGTTTCAGTAATTTAGCAATCTCTCCTGGGTCCTGTTTGAACCCCCATCATGCTTAGCTGCAAGAGTCTGTCCCATATACCTCCCACAAGCCTACATCACCCATGCTCCCACACGACAACTCTCCATAAATATACAAAAGCATGACACAAAACTGTACACAGCAACTATCTGTACCGGGTGTGAAACCGGGTCCAATAGGGTCTTGTACAGTTTTGTCCTCAAGATGCCGCAACAAAACCATGTATTATAAGGAGCTTACCGTTCAGTACACTGGTTTCACAATGATGAAAATGAAGACTTACCATAGCACTTGACATTTTAAAATAATATATCACGCACCTTATTCTGGAAGTTGCTATGGGCGCCCGCGATCGTTATTCGGGTTATATTATTTTGCATGGGGCTGCCGATCTTGACAGCAAATAAGTTCTACAGGATTACAGAGCCGTTTTAAAGCCTCCAGAGAGTCGGTGCAGTGCTGACTTGTTGCGATTGTTGTGCAGTAGTTTCATTAGCGGGGATGCATGCCAATTGAGCTGTGATAGCGCTCTGAAGGGGGAGTGACTTAGCAAAGAGCGCAAAAAGAGTCTCAGGACGTCAAAAACGAAAGTAAAGCTCATAAAAAATAGTACGTTGTTTTTAGCGAATATAGGATTTTCAGAGCAATAAAGGGTTTTGATCTAAAAATGTTGTTAGCAGAAGTAAAGTACCCCTTCTTTAATTAGTTATTTCATTGTAATTTGTCTTCTAAATACAGTAGTTACTCTAAAAATCCACTGATAAAATAACACATGTCACCAGGTGTTTTCTCTGGTGCTTGCAAACACACGCCACAAATCAGATCTAATTATTGAACTACCTGATTACTGCAGTTATCCATTACTTCCACTCGCCATATAAATGCACCTACTGTCAGCATTTTTCATTATTAGCCGCGATAGTGCTGAAAAATATAATGTTTTTGTTTGCATCACAACAAAATCAATATTTGCCAAATGCCATCTTGGACAAAACCTAGAATAAAGCCATTATAAAGACCATTTCTGTTCTGTGGTTGTGAGCCAAGAGTTGTGATGTGGGGTAATCTGATGTTGAGATGAAAATGGTCCATCTTCCCGACATGACACTGTCTGGAAATAATGGAGAGTCATGACCTTCATTCAATACCAAGAAAACCATTTACATAAACACAGCAAATAGGCCCTCAATTCACTGTAATTGCGCACTACAATTGTTGGTTAGAATCCACATCACCAAGCCAGACACCATATTCATGACACTGGAAGAGCAACCCTTTTAGTCTAATTCTTTTCGATCTTTGTACGCATAGATCTGTTATTTTCTGCTGACACCTGCTTATAATCACGAGCTGCGTATAAAGAAATTACAGTAGATCACCGTAACATGTTTTGGGAGTTTTCTGCTTGTATGAAAAAGAAAATGCATTGTTATTCAAAACTGTATCTAAATAGAGTCTCTTTTAATTATGCCTTTTCATTGCTTATTGGTTAAAGGGCCTGTATTACGCTACTTTCTAATCTATGTTATAATCCTGCTTCTTCATCAAAAACATACCTAGAGTTTTGTTTTGCTTAATTCACATATCCTTAACACACAAACCCTGCATATTTAGGCTGAATTCTTCTATCAAACACAAAAAAACACTCTGTTCCACCTTGTGATGTCATGTGGTAATACAGGAAGTGCTTCGCTGTGTTTTAAACTCAGCCTTGGAATTTCCTACCTATGCAGAATTATGTGACAAAGTGGGCCGTTGTCTCTTTTAATATCACCATTAATTTTAATATTTTATTTAATTACGTTTTTTTTTTTTTTTTTTTTTTTCAATGTTTGTGTTTAGTTTTATTTCAAACAGTTGTTGAGTTAAAGGGGTTTAGGCCCTCAAAGTAGAGGTGTCTATGGACAAGCAGACGGAACAAATAAGTTACATAGTGCTCCTTGAAGTTTAGAATTCACAAAGAAATATCACCTGAAAGCAAATCAACATCCCAAGCAGCACTTTTCTGAAACTTTTTTTTTTTTTTTTTTAAAGTGGAACTAAACTCATAAAATCCGCCCACAACCACATTGCAAACAGAGTTGCTAAACTGGGCAGTACCCGGAGGACTAAAGAGAGTGAGAGAGGAGGAGAAGGAAGTCTAGGGATATAAGAAATAGTGTGATTGGTTTAAGGTATCCAAGCTCCAACCCTGCAGCCACATGTAATCAAAAACAGGTCATCAGCTGTGGGTGATGTCACATAGTACATGCAGTTGAAATGGGCGTTGGAGATAACACGCACTCAGTTTTTGACACAGAGTTGCAAATGTACCTACTTTGAACTAAAACTGCCAGTAGTCAATACCATTTAAACACCATATACACATTTTAGTAGCAAAAGAAAGTTGATTTAGTTTTTAGTTTCACTTTCACGGGGTGGGCTGGGTGTCCTGATATCCACGCTAAACTTTTATGCTTAAACTCCCAGCCTGTAATTTAGAGCCAAACACTGGCTAAACCTGCAGCTGTGCGCCCGTATTTCACCGTCCCCAACAAGCCATCATCGTCATCATCATCTTCATTTTCATCTTCATCATTATCCAGTCCACCCAGGCCTAAAATGAAACAGCATAACCGTACCTGCACCGCCGCCATAATTGAGTTGGCCGCTTGTTGTTATATTTTCAGCTAAGTTGTTATGCGTAATCATAAAATCCAATGACTACACATAATGGTGTTTTCCTGACAGGGGAAACAGGGGCTGGATTTGAATGCGCTTTAGCATAGATTTAGCGTCGTTGCCCGCGGCGATGTGACCGTCCGCCATCGTATTTTAACAGCTTTTTTATTAAATGCCCACAGCCAGTAGCCTCGGTAATATGCCACGCGGGCGGAGAAACATATTGTTGCATGCTGATGTGGGGTCGTGGTTGAAACGGTAATGTAACTACTGGGCAGGCTTAAGTCGTTTATCACGGCACGTTTGGAGAGGAGCTGTCGCGCGTCATTAAGTAGATCCCTCACATTCTGATTACCAAAGGGGCAAAGACATAAAATGCAAATGCGGGAAGAGAGCACATTTGAAGACAAGAATAGCAGATTTTTTTCCCCATGCATTGTTACGGGTGAGCAAAATAACAACATTGTGTGAAAAGAAACGTGATTTTGTTTTTGGGAGTGAATGGTTGGATAAATTGATGAATGACAAGTAAATGTTGATTTGGTGATCGGAGAATAGCCGAGGAATGGGGTAGGGTATCTGGTGTAAAACATTAACTGCAAAGAATGAAAAAAAAAACCCTTAAAAACCAAAAGGAAATACATGGTAAAGTTAAAAGTACACTATGTATTTTTTCCGGTGGAGGTTTTGTCACCTGCTTGTCTCTGTACAGATGTTATTATCCCGCTCTCCACATAAACATCATCGGGTGAGTGGTCAGATCCACTGACACACAGGTTGACGGTGCGATTCCAGCTTCCAGAAATGAATGCTGTCGTTGTGTCCTTGGGCAAGACACTTAACCCACCTCGTCCCCGGTGTCTGCGTACACTGGTGTATGAACGTGTGCGTGAATGCGTAAGTGGTTCCTTGATTTAAAGTGCTTTGAGTGCCTTGAAGGTGGAAAAAATGCTTTATAAAAAGACAAGTATGACATTAAAAGTATCAATCTCCATGGAGACACACAAGGGACACTACTAGGCCTAGTTGCAGGTCAAATCAAGAAGGCGGCAGATCTGAAAAACAGTTGTATTTGTTACTGTCACTCCTCTTTCAAACACTTATAATGGATCTAATGGGTTTAGCTTGGCAAAATGTATTACCGATATTCTTTAATTAATTAACTCAAGATTTAATGATCAAGTTATCTTCCACCATCTGTAGCATATAACTTTGGCAGTTATCTTGTTATGTCACTATGTTTTCTATCAGATAAAATACTTACTCGATAGGCTGCCCGTTATCAAAACCACTGCAGTTCCCTTTATTCTGTGTCTGCTGTTAATTTGTCTATTACAATATATTGCAGTCTGGTTTGCTCATTGCATCAAAGGCTCTAATAACGCGTTTGGATAGTGATCTAGATGCATTAAGTCCAATTTGCTCTTCGGTTTAATTACCCAATAACACATTTGAATTAGTTCATGACACAAGAAGTAGGAAAAAGTTGTTGTTTTTTCCAGATTAAAAACAGCATCAATATTACTATGGAGTTTTCATGAGACATCAACATTTATCCAAAGGGTGAACTAATAATTTATTTTAGTTACAAGGCCCCTACTCTCATTATCTTTCCAAATATACCACAAAGTCTACTCATAACCAATAGTAATTTGTCTTGCCTTAATTTTTATTTATACGTAGTAAGCTTTTAGTTTAATGTGATAAAACCTAATTTTACAAGTTTATATTCATAAAAAGTTCACTTAAAGACACAGTATGTAACTTTTAGCCAAAAATAGCATGTATTCTTGTTTCTTGTATTCTTGTGTTTATTGCACTGAAAACCTTGCGTTCTTACTGGGCGGGCTTGCATCTCCACAAACGTGACTCACATTTGGCCTGGAGTATGGTCTCCTTCTGCTTGTCTCCACTGAAATGTTGTTCCTTTGATTATAAAATTCCACTGTATGACATAAAACCTAATCTAAAATCTATCTCCTTGAAGAATGTTCCGAAGTATGATTTTTCCACGGATGTCTGTGTAGTCCCTCCCTCATCTGATCCATAGGTCTGATCCAAAGACAAAAGACAAAAGTTTAAATGGAATAGACTACTGGAGACAATAGGGGTTTACCGTTTCAGTGTGGTTAGCTCCTCCCTTCAGCTAGATACAAGGCAGTCTGACCAGAACTAAAGAAGCTTTTTGGATGAGCAACAAAACGTCTTCACTCTTACAACGATTTGTTCAGCTGACAGATTTAAACTTCATCTTTTGCTGTTTGGAGGTGACATGCCACCATAGACCCCTGCCAAACGAGTGATGCAGGCAGGAATCGGCGTTACGTTCCACAGCTTCGCTCCAGATTGGCTCTTTGGTTGCTATGATACTCGAGGTCGGAATTCCAAATATGGAGCCTGTCTCCAATTTCGCCGTGTAACCATTAGCCTCGATGAGTTTCATTTGACTGGAGCCGAACATTATGGGTGACGTCACTATCACTTAGGGAGAGACACCAGCACATTTCAGAGTACAAAAACTACAGATATTTACTTAAAAAACTGTGCTAGAAAGAAAAAAAATAGACAGTAATACATCAAACATATTAGTCATTTCCATATACCGACACAGTGATATTGAACACGCCCAATGTGACAAACAAAGCATCCGGCTTCTGGGGAAAACAAATGATGTAAGCCCCAAACCAAAACTGCTCTGCTCAGACTGGGGTGTTTTCATTACGCCAATAGGATATCTATCGCGTTCACTGGTTATTCAATACAATATGCATATAGAGAGGTGCTGCATAATAAATGATGCACTTAAAATGAGAGCGGGGGGACATGTATTGATTCAGCCCTTTACATCTGTCATAAGAGCCATAGATTATCACATGATCGCAGCAGATTGGCTTTCCCGTGCCGCTCCACTGGTGACACACTATAGCAGCAGAGGGGCCGACCAGCGAGGCATTCTGGGTAAAAACGGCGTGATTCATTGATAAGTGAGCTGTTCTGTTTATTGTCTGCTGTTTGAGATGACCTTGACCGTGAATACGAGGATGAGGAAACCAAGGGGTAATTTACAGAAACAATAAACCAGAAAGAAGCAACCAGTAATAGCTGTCGTGTAGAAGATGCGATAAGATATACATTTCGCACGTAGAAATTCAAGAGGAAGCTAATACAAAAGATTATCTGAACCATAATCTGCACAAATTATTTTCAGTATCTTCTTTAACTGTGTCCATAAATGTCGTCTTTGGTTTAGGCCTCCCGTTTCCTGGCGAGTCGAACCCTCGCTTCCTTCTATCCATCCGCCGAATACATTAACCCATCTTAATCAGTTATTTCTAAACCTTCTAACCATGTTATAATGTTGCCCCCTTTCCAAAACATACCCGTAGTTGTTTTGTTCCATGCTTGTTTCAGTAATTAAATACAGTGATCAAATTTTGCCAGTTTGGTTGCATCATAGGTAAAACCAAACTTCTCCTTTGCAGGTTTTAAGGACCATAAACCATCACCGGACTCATTCTATGGTCATATGTGTGTTCACAATAAATGCATGGCTCTATTAGCACAGGGGTTAAGGACTTTCTGATTGTTCATTCCCTTTGCTGCAACATATCGGAACACTCATCAGAAACAGAAGTGAAGTTTATATAGTGTGTTTTCCAATTGCTGACATTATTTTAAGTTAGCAAAAGCATGTTGTAAAAGAGAATAAAAGTTGCGATTGCGTGCTGGGTCCAAAGACAAACATTCCAGAAAAGAAAGAAAGAACAGATCTGCACTACAGTTCTTTGGAGCTCCCAGTGTTTTATTATTTTAATAGCACCACAATGTGACGGTTCTGGGTCAAGCCCTTCGTCTGCATTAAAGTTTAAACCAACCAAAATATTGCAGGTTTCACCATTGTGTCATATCTCTTTAATGAAAGCCTGGAATGTTCCACTGTGCTGCATTAAATGAAGAGAAGTTTTGTTATCCTGAGTTTGGGAGCAACAAAGTCAAACTTGCACTGTACACTGTATTCTGAGGTTGTGGCCGTGCTAGTGAAGCTTCTATATTTCAGATTACAAGTTGCTAAAACATACCTGAACTGGCAAACATACATTCTTACTGTGAGTGCGGGCTTGCCTTTCCACAGATCAAACCTGTAACTTGACCTTATCATGTAGCCTGCTTGTTACCATTAAGATACATATGTTTATTACCATACTGTGGAACATTCTTGACAAAGGAGTAACATCTCACAGAGGAAGCAAGTGGTAGAAAATTCACCAGAAAAGTTACACAATGCATATTTAGATTGAAATATATCATGTTTCTCAAGACCTTAACACTAGTATGGCAGTTCTTTTTGCAACCAGCCATTCCCAAAGTTGTCTTCAATCCGAAGATAACATGGGGGCCTAAAAATATTTTACAGTGTTCCCTCCTTTATTGTTTTTGCATTGCTTTAAAGCTTTATTTTTTACAATTATTATATATGTTTTAAGGCTGTAAAACACCTCACCACACACTTTATACACATTTTCTCACATTTCTCTCTTTTCTGATCCACCAACTCCATCCTTCTGCGAAACAGCGAGACCACAAAAGGTGAACCGCGATATAGCGAGGGACCACTGTACACTACTTTTAATACAATATGTAATGTTTTTTGGTTAGATTTACATGTTAAATAAAATAATTAATACTGATTTCAAACTTATTTTTCTTTGGGAACCACTGCCATACACGATCAAAAGTCTGAAAAGGCACAATCTTGTATTTGTTAGTGATACAGTAAGGAGCTTGTTTAAAGGGCCAAAGGTCCTCCTGGTATTATGTGGAGCTGGTGAAGGTTTGTGGGGGAAAAAGCAGCTCTCAGCATCTTTGCTTAGCCCCCCCCCATGCGAGATCTGATCCTGGGTGTGTGGGCCCAAACATATGATGGATGATACACCGCTCAAATGCTTCACATGTCAGATAAAAACATGGGGCCGCTGAACCTTGATCGACAAGAAAAATGTACATATTTATGGCAGATTTGAACATGGTGTAAAATCTTCATTATACAGTTACCAAGATCAATACTGCTGGAGCGTGGCTAATAAAAGTGCGTGGGAGGTGAGATGATTCAAAGTCTACAATGCAAATAGATTATATAGGTCCTAACCTTATATATGCAGTGTGCAACCAACTATAACTATCTCTATAATGAAATATGGCAATGCAAAAGTATCGTAAAAGCACTAACAAATATTACAATGGAAAAAAGTTAACGCTAAACCAATTTTTTTTGCTACTATTCTGTGTATATGGTCTTGTCTGTTCCTTTTTAGTGCAAACTATGCCTAATATTTGCAGCTTTCGGGTCAAAAACATATGAAAATGGGTGTGTCCTAGCTTCTCTGCAATTTCCAGTAGTGGTGACATCACACAAGACTACCCCGCCACAGCCAGGTGTTTCTGAGTACAAACACCTGGCTGCAGAGGCGGAGTTTGAAGTGTGGATACCTGTTAAACCAATCACACAGTTCCCCATACTCCCAGACCCCGCCCGTCCTCCTTTCTCACTCTCTTTAGTCCTCCAGGTCCAGTTTAGCAGCTCTATTCTAAATATGGTAGTAAGGCGGAGTTTAGGTGTTTCGTCCCACTTTAAACTTGGAACAGAATTGCATCCTCTACTTAAAAGTGCTCTTGAACTTTTTTGGTTGAGGATAAGTCACCTGCTGGTCTCCAAGAAGATTGCTTTGAATGAAATGTCCCACAGTATCTATTTCCATGCAGACCAGCGCACCGCCGGGCCAAGTTACAGGTCAGATCTGTGGACATGCAATTCTGCTCCCAGTAAGAATTCATGTTTTCATAGACTGCACCTGATTGACAATACTTATGTACTTTTTGGAACAAATGCCAAAGGGAAAGAGCAAAATTCAACAACTAAAATTGAACAGCACAAGTTAGAGAAAACATGTCTTTGCTGAACTAAACCTGAACTACATTAATGTGTTAGTTAATTGAAGAAGAAATGAAGAAAACAACTTGATACAAAGGGTATTTCTAAGCTTTGGATCATACTTCTGAGTAACTTCAGGGTGTGTCAGGGTTATTCTTAAGTAAAGCTTTGTACTATGTTATAGCATTGTCATGACACTAGACTCAACACTCAATGCCAATTCCAACACAACAACGATAATAAAAAACACTTTATTTAGAGAGCAGAATGTCATTTTCTACCACGTGGTCTCATATCTTTGTAATCCCTCAGTCATCCAGGTATGTTCATGTTCCATAGTGGTCTTATACTTGTTCTAATACAGCCGTTCATTCTAAAGCCATTCAGGGAAGGTTCATTTCTGTCCTGTGAATGGGACTTTTTTAATACTTTTAATGTACTTTTTTAGATATCTGCTCAAAGAGTACCTAGTTTCCATCCAAGTTTTAGCATGTTTTGTGGAGGCTGGAAGTGCACCGCCAACCCTGCGCCTCAGTGGATCTGACCGCTCTACCAATGATGTTTATGTCAACGGTGGGATTTGAACCACCAACCTTCAGATCAGCAGACAAACACTGAGCTACTATCACCCATTATGAATTATTACCACTGTATTTTCATGTAAATCATCCAACAAAAACATTTATAAGGAACTAAATTGTCCTTCAAACTATATTTTACTTTCAAATACTGTTCAGTTTCACTTTCTGCTCCCTGATAAGTGCTGGCATACCCACAGTGGTCTCCCATAACCCTGGTTGGGAAACACTGGTCCAAGTATCGCTGTATTAAGTTTACTGCTCTACTCTGATAATTCTGATCTCATTAAATACTGTGACTGTATTGGCGCTGCTTGTTGTATCAGATGATTAAGAGGGTAGCTGGGGACATCTTGAGTGGCACACACAGCGTTCACATCTCCACCAGGTCTGAACGATAAAAAAGTACAATTTCCTGTAAGCTCCCCCAGCCCTGATACAGTCTCAACCTACAGACTTTTCTTATCCACAAGTTTGCAGTTTAGCGTGAGTCTAGCAATGTTTGTTTTAGATACTAGACAAAATGACTTGAAGAAAAAAAAAACTTTTAGAGTTCAAACAATAGAATGTGTTTGAAATATTTCTGTATGCCTGTGCTCTGCTTTTGAGGTTTCATGTAAAATAATGTGTATGGACAATGCCTTGTTTAAAAATGTATTTTAATGTGTTCTATGTGGTATTGCCGAGAATACTTGGTGATGGCCCTTTGAATTGTGTAATGGATGAGGTAGCATTTGGTTTATTTTTCCCACTTTCACTTATGATAAAATTATTTAGCACTTTTCAACTTGGTACTCAAATCGCTTCACACTCATTCACACATACTCGTACAGCAGTGTATGCAGACACTGTAGACAGGTTGGCGTAAAGAACAAATATTATGCAGTACTTTTTCTTTTTTTTTTTTTGGGCCTTTAAACATGGTCTTAAGTACCTCTGCTTTGGAATTTCATGATTTGTAACTTAAAATAATGCCTAATCAAAAATGATGGTAGGAATTTGATGGTAGAAATGCTTAAAGTGAGTCTGGTGATGATGTATGGACTTAAAAAACTGTACCGGCCTTCTATCTATGACATCACAATCCAGGGAAATTTCAAAGTGAATGTTTTGTGAGGCTCAGAGGACTATTTACAGATCTGAAACCAGCCTGAATGATGTGAAATACTACTCCAGGTATGTTTTAATGAGGGAGCAATCTTCTAACATGTTTAAAAGCTCAAAAAAGTCAACAGTAATACATGCTGTTGGGAGCAGGAACCTTTGGATCAGTGGACGAGTGCATTCCCAACTGAGTTCTAACCACCTATGCATTACATAAATAATATCCCAAATGTATCAGGTAAACCCTCTTCCCTACTGCTCCAACTAAAAGCTCAAAAACCCAGATAAGTCTTTACACTGGTTTTAGCAAACTTGCACTCTCAGCTCTTCAATAGATATAGCTGATAATGCTAACCCAGACCAAGCATGGCCTCGTACTGCCGCAGTCCAGGGTAACTCTGTAGCTTCCTGCCCTCAGCACACAAGCTCCGGGACTTTCTGGTTTATCTGCGCTTAAGCTGTGCCTCTTCGAACACAGATGCAGCGGAGGGATAAGGCGCTCGGTGGGAGAGGAACATCCTAAGCCCCCAGTGGATAAGAAAGGGTGGCTCTGTATCTGAGAGAAGGACCACACAGGAAATTGGAGCCGGTTATCATTGGAAAAAGGTGATCAAAAAGTGCCATGGAAGTACTACAAGTAGTCATACCAGGCCGTTGTAGTAGGCTTTTGGATTTAAATACTACTCATCTTAATAACAGCATTTTCTTTATAATATTGTTAATGCAAAACATGCTTACATAGTGCACCTTTAAATACTAGACTAATCGAGCAACTGATCCCTGCACAAAATAGGGCAAAGGTGGTCTGGAGAAAACGAGCGTATGCAGGTTCAAGGTTCAAGTCTGGCTAAACTTTAGTGCAAACAAATTCAATGTGTTACCTTCTAGTAAAAAAAACAAAAAAGTGCGTGCTGCCTCTGTGAAATCACACAGTACTTGCATAATTACAGCCAGGTGGTTCTGATCACAAACACATTAATATAAACCTCCTGTAATGTGGCTAGTCCATTACATAGACCTAAACTTCAAGCTAACAGGTAAAAAGTTTAAAATGTTTATTGGTTGGTTGAAATGGCTGCAGTTGAAGTGGCCTGTAACAAAAGACATGAGTAAGTGCATCGACTAGTTGATTGCAATTGAGTTGTTTGAAGAAGCTTCCCCGGAACCTTGATAACTTTGCGCTGAGGAAGAGGGGTGTCCAAATATTGTAGCTTTTCGTATCTACGTCGTGTTCTACAGTTAACACAGATAAATTAACATAAACTTTATTTTAATAACAGATTTGTTTGAATAAAGATAACTTTTCACAATATTATTGGACTTGCTGGACCTGTGCTGCAGTGTGGGAGGAACCAATTAAGGGATGGGGCTCTATGTAAGGAGTCGACCTCAAGTCTGCTCAGAGGGAGGTGCTGCGTGTACATGCTGCTACTGCCGTGCTGAGTTTAAATGCTATTTGTGTAACTATTTGTTGGTGTTATAAATAAACGCACTTGTGTCTGCACTGGACAAATCATCTCAGCTCTGCTCTGGTCCTCGTCAAAACCGCTAAGGTTGCTATCCGGGCGATTACACCTCCAATTTATGCACGTAATTCTGAGAAACATTTATCTGCTTTTTACAATCCCTGTATCTGTTTAAATGAAAGAGTAAATGACACTGATCGCACTGGTTACATGTAAGATGGACAGTCATTTAACAGATTAGTGCTGACACATTGATATAGATACTAGATACCATCACGCCCATCAGACCTAATCGTAGAGTAAGAAAACAGTTTATTTTCTCATCTGCAGCCTGCTGTATGAGGACAGAACTGCTGCTGGGGTCACAGAACTGGTGGCTGATAAGACGCAGGTGAGTGCTGACCAGCTACTTCTCCAAACAAACTACTGCCACTCATTAGGTACAGCTATTGCACAACTACTGATTGGAGAGGTATTGAAATCTGTAGTAATAATGAGGGTTGCAAGATTTATGATGATGAAACTGAAATTGTGAAAGTAAGTATTTCTCAAATGTCCTTCTTTATCTGTATCGCCAGTGGATTTGAATGTTTTCAGGACAAGCAATGTGAGGCTAATTTTCATCCTAACCTGTAATAGTTTAGTTTATTGGTTTATTTTAACAGGGATCATGTGCACATTAATCTCATAAAGGACGAGATGTTTTACACCAGATTTAGCAAAAGCAAATTTGAATCCCCGGGCAGGCTACAAACAATTAAAATTCATCCATTTACAATTAAACCATGCATTCTCTCATTATTTCATTTGGAAAACATCACACTCCACATTTCCATATTTAAAATGAGCATGTGCAAAGGCTGAGCTACATCTGGGGAGTCTGCTGTCATTGTGACTTGTGGACCTGGATGTGGACTTGTGGTTCTGGTGGTCTGCTCAGAGCAAAGCTGAACAAACCTCTTAAGTGGTGGAGCAGTGTTTAAAATTTGATGTATTAATCTCACATCTGAATACACAATCGAGTTCTCAAAGTTTAACATTTTGTAAGGATTGGACAATGTTGATGCCTTAATGATTTCTTGTCTCGCACTTTTACTGTCTGGTTATATTGATATTTCAGTGGTTGTAATGCTGTCTCACCTGCTTGAGACCAAGAGAAAGTTGCAATACTTTCGTAACTTTCTTAATGTGTCTGTCATTGCAGGTTTTGACTCTGCATGACAGGACATTTCAAATAAACAAATAAACCTATGACCCATTATGCCACTATGAATCTCCTCAGCCAACACCATCCACTGCACAATCTTGGCTCGGTCCTCCTTTTCCAGAAGACAAGGGACGCATCATATTGAGTGATCCAAAAGCGTTGGATTACACTTCCACTGTTCACCATCCAGAGTCACTGAGAATCTGCTGATCCAGACTGCAGACTGTATCCAAGAGCTGTGAGGCATCTATGACTGCATCAAGGGACATGCTGTGTGCTGCTGTTCCTTATCTGCCCTAATAGTTCAACGTGTCTTTAAAGTTTAGGTTTCCTGCAGAGATAAAGATATTTCATATACAAATCTAGAATAATTGTAGTTTCTTTTTATCTTAGCAGAAGACTACTAAGCAGCTTCATCATTGAGGAAGTGTACCATAGTAATATTTCAGTTACAGAAAAAGGATTTGGACTTGACATTTTTCAAGCATGTGAGAAGAAACTGAATGTTTTAAAGAGAAAAATACATTTTGTCCATGATGATCAGTTTGCTTTAATGATCTGTCTCTATCTATACTGACTTTTGATTCATTGTGAGATGTGAGAGCTATCTGATGTCTCTTTTGATATTAACATATTCATTTACATCTACTAAAAGAATGTTTAAGCAGCAGTAATCCACCGGATCACATTTTGCAAAATCAATTAGTTTGTTTAACTCCGTTTTTTTTTTTTTACTAATTAATGTGTTTTATGTTTGTAATGGGTTTAATGTTTGACTGTGTACATTATTGGAGCGGAGGAGCAGCCTTCGTTGGATCGTTGGTCGTTGAATTGGGACATGGCTAACAGGTATGATCGGTCTAACAGGTATTCACACTCCAAACTCCGCCCCTGCAGCAAGGCGTTTGTGACCAGAAATGCCTGGCTGTAATCAGAGCAGTCATTTGTGATGTCACCAACTACTGGGAATTGTAGAGGCCACTGTAAGCAGCACATACTTACATTTAGATTTACACTTTAGAGCACCTTCAATACATTTGTAGCTTTCTGGTAAAAAAAAAAAAATCTAAAGTTACCAAAATATGACTAGGGACAGTAAGTAATACTATTTAAATACCACATACACAGTTTAACAGCAAGAAAGGGGTGGGCAAACTTTTTGACACACGGGCCCTAGATGGGAATTACAACATCTGACTACTGGAATTTCTTGCAAACCTATAATATTTTGAAGTACTTTGTCCCAAGTAATGTTTGTCTTTGCAGTACTAGAGCGATTTTGTGCATGCTTTATATTTTCATTGAACTTTCATGCAGCTTTTTAAAGATACACAATACTTTTACTTGATTACAGAGAATAATCTAAGTACACCATCCCCGCCGCATGTAACCGGATATCTGCTCTTTCAGCATCACTTTCATTGTCTCCTGTTAATGTAACAACAGCTTCGGATGGACCCGTTCTATGGGTCTATGGGCATTTATTACCCAATCAATACTCACTTTAATCTAATTTAGTGGGAAATAGTGCAGTCCATTCAGGCCAGGCCCCTCCCTCTTTCTATGCGAGTCCAGTTCTTAAAGGGGCTGTCTCATTCTCTCTCATTTCTATGGCAGGTCTTTTCATCCTGTGCAGATACAATGTTCCCTCAGCCCTGCTCTCGCTGTTCTCACGCTTTCCTCTGAAAAACAGGGTTGTTGCCGAGACTTCTCCCTTTATTTGGTCTCCTCCTTTTTGGGGAAGTAGGGCTCGCTGAGAGACAAGAGGAGGCAGAGATCCAGACACCATCCTCAAAAGGACCCAGGACCTGCAGGGCTCTATCTGGACTCCCATCTGGGCTAATTGTTGTGATGTTCCAAGGCTGACAAACAGTTTAGAATGCAAAACGTGATGTGGGGTAATGGTTTGAAACTGAGCAGTTCAGACAGGAAAAACAGATACAAGTTTGAACTGCAAAGATTTAGAATATTTGGTTAAAAGTAATCATTTATATTGATGAAATGAGTGTACATTTATATTAACAGTGCATATTATAACACAACTGGAGGTAAACTAATAACTAATAAACTTTACTTCTATGGAAATATTAACAGCTAACACATAACATTTCGATCACCATGATACCTTTTATAGCTATGCAAATGCTTTATTAGCTGAAAGCAATGCATTAACATGTAACATTGCATCAGGTTTGACAAGTTGTAGTATATTTTTTTTGTATATTTATGGAAAATCGACGTGCAAGGTGTGCAGGCTTGTGGGCTGGATCGTACCGCTAACTGCAAGGATGGTTCGAACAAGGCCCGGGAGAGATTGCAAGATTGCTCAAACATGCATGAATGACATATAAAGTCTCTGCATGCATGTGTTTTGATGAGGGAATATTCTAACGAAAGCTGATTTTGCATTTAATTTATGACTGGCTTACACAGAGGTTAGCAAAAGCAAACTTCTGTTCTGTGTTCACTATGAAAAGTCAAAACATGTTCTATAAGCAGTGTCAGCACACGACAGTCAGCCACTGGGATTCTCACTGACTATGGTATGATTATAATTATGTCTAAAGTTATAAAATCAGCACTTAAAGGTCCTATATTACACAAAATTCACTCTTATTATAATGTTATTAGCTCCTACACACACACCTGCAGTTGTGTCTTGTTTCATTCACACATGTTTGTTTAACCCTTTGTCTGTCTACATCTCCAAGCTCAAAATGTGTTCCACCTTGTGACGTCATGAAGCAGAAGTTTCCTTTTACCTTTCGTTAAGTAGAGATTCCAGGGCTGAAATTCTCCAAAAGATTCTTGAGTGCCGGTGGATACAGATTCAAACACAGTGGAGCACTTCCTGTATTAGCACATGACATCACAAGGTGGAACAGAGTGTTTTCTGTTTGAGAGAAGAACTCAGCCTAAATATGCAGGGTTTATGTATGTGTTAAACAGGTGTGAATGAAACAAAACACTACTCCAGGTATGTTTTTTTGATGAAGCAACATTATAACAGCCCAGAAAATATCGTAATACGGTTTTGTCCCCTTAACCGCTCTTTTCTTTAGACCTATCTTTCAATCTTACTGCCATAGTCTTGAGCAGAGAACGCTCACTCAATCAAAATATGCGCATTGTAGTGTCTCGTATACATAAATAAATCCATGTTGACATTTCAGTGCACGCTCCCCGTGTTCCAGCTGCATTCGAAAACTCCCTGACAGCCAAATTTCACCCAATCACTGCTCTATAAAAATTGACTTAAAATTGGCGTCTTTATCTTTCATAGTGAAGTCCGCAGCAGTATGGAGGGACGTGCTTGGACTGTAACATGATGTTTTCCTAGACTTAACTACAGCCTACTTTACATGGCCATATTGTGACAGCCTCTGCATAAGTCTTGCCTCTTTTCACCAAATGCATCCCCCCGGCGTCAGCTCTAACTATGTTTATTTCCGGTGATTTATTCGCCTCCTCTGACTTCCTAATTTGACACATTTTCAGCCGTGGCATTTCTCTCTCTCTCTCTCTCTCTGCACCAGACGATCTGAGGGCATCGCTTGGACCTCACGCTGAGCCCGCTGCCAATTGAAACTTGTAATTCCTATGCAAATCTCCCATTAGACATAAAACTATTAGAACGCTTGGTGGGTGCATTCAAACATCAAACATTGATATCTCGGCTAATCGCGTTGACTTGGCTGACTTGTTGACAGTGGTGATGCATCCTGGGAGAGCAGCAAGCGATTAGCATGTAACCTCAGATTTTAAAGGCGCTGTACCCGATTTTTCCCCGTGTATTTGAGGAAAATGTGTCAGTACAGATACAGATGTACTGTAGAAGCAACTCCTCCCTTCTGCTGTTTTCCTAGTTGTCTCTCCCCCTCCCTTCTATGTGTCGTGTCTGTCTCTGCTCTGATTTTGGAAAGCTGTGGAAGCACTTTTAAACTCATCACTGTGAATAATTAGGCAAGGCAAGTTTATTTGTATAGCACAATTTGTACACAAAGTAATTCAAAGTGCTTTACAGAATAAGACATTAAAATCACACACATCAAAACCTAAATAATCACAAAAAATCATCAGAAAATTAGAAAAGTGCAGATTAAAAACCTTTCAGTCATACACACAGCTAAACAGAACTGTTTGAGCCTGGATTTAAACATTGTCAGAGTAGAGACCTGTCTCACATCTTCCGGAAGACTGTTTCAGGTTTTATCTGCATAAAACTGAAACGCTGATTCCCCATGTTTAGTCCTGACTCTGAGGACTTCAGGGACCGGCCTCCTGCTGGTGCCCAGAGTGTGAGATGGTTCATTTGGCACTAACATGTCATACTTTCGTGCTAGGCCATGGAGAGACCTGTGCACAAGTAGAGCTCCTTTAAAGTCTATTCTTTGAGATACAGGAGCCGGTGCAGAGACCTGAGCACAGGACTTATGTTCTTGTGCTTCCTAGTTCTAGTCAGGACCCGAGCAGCAGCGTTCTGGATGTACTGCGGCTGTCTTAAAGCCTGTTTGGAGAGGCCAGTGAGCAGGCCGTTAGAGTAGTCTAACCTACTGGAGACAAATGCAAGGATAAGTCTCTCTAAGTATGGTTTTTGCAATGTTTTTTAGATGGTAAAAAGCTGCAGATGTTATTGATTTGTCCAATGCGTCCATTATTATCCCTAGATTTCTAGCCTGATTTGAAGATTTTAGAGCGAGAGACTGGAGGTGACTGCTGACACACTTTCGCTGCTTCTGTGGACCAAAGACTATGACTTCAGTCTTGTCTGAGTTTAGGTGGAGAAAGTTGTTTTGCATCCACACACTGATCTGTTGAATGCATTGGCAGATTGAATCCACTGGTCCATATTCACCTGCTGCCAGTGAGACATAGATTAGGATGTTTGGGATGCATACAGTTCTTGAGGAATACATTTGCGAACCGTGATTGTATGTAACGTTCCGAGGGTGGGTGAAGTCCACGGCATGATTCCATGAAATTGGAAAGTCAAAACCATATATCAGAACATTCTCCATGGGGATAGATATGTTTAATGCCATACTGTGGAAGATTATAGTCAGAAGACCCAAATCTCCTTGAAGCCAAGCAGAAAAAGTTCCTCCTCCAAGCCAAGTAAGAGTCGGGTTTACGGAGATGCACAGCAAGGATGCATGCTTTTCTACATAAAAAAAAAATTACATACTGGGGCTTTTCCACGCTTTTAAGATCATGTACAGTGGCTTTAATTTTCTCTGCAACCCTCCTCTAGGAAGATTTCTCTCGTAAATGGTGTTTTTTGAGCACAGTGGGAGTCAAGAGCCACCTCCCTGTCCACTTGCACGTTCATTTTGCTCGCACTTCCTTCAACATAAGAGGCCATTAGTATTCTGGTCTAAAACATGAGAAAGACTAATTCTAGCTGATTTTGTTGTGACAGCGGTGCTCAACGGAGGCTGGTTCTGTTCCAATCCCCACAGACACACAGATAGGGTGGCAATTTAACATTAATTGCAATGGTAACAATTGGTAAGTGGCATATGCAGACATTTTTTCCTCTGCAAATAAAGGAATATACTGTCTCCATGGGGTTTTGCTACGCATAGACTAATAATAACAAGTCATGCAAAACTGCTTAAAAGTGCACTGTGTAACTTTTCTGGTGTTCTTGCTTTCTGGGAACATGGTCCTGTATCTCTCGCATATCTTGGCGTGATGGCTCCACATAATTTTTCTAGATCAATATCTCCATGTAGACAAGTAGGTAATCTGATGAACCATCTCGCACTCTGAGAACTTCAGGGACCGGCCTCCTGCTGATGCCCAGAATCAGGACTAAACATGGGGAATCGGCGTTTCAGTTTTATGCAGCAAAAATCTGGAACAATCTTCCTGAAGATGTGAGACAGGCCTCTACTTTGACAATGTTTAAATCGTGTTATACAAATAAACTTGCCTTGCCTACAGCTGCTCAAACCACTGTGTAACCAGCAATCATTCGCCGCATTTGTAGGCTAAGTGAGTGACGTGTCTTGCTTAAGGATACAATGGCATTATGCGTGTGTTGGAGGTGAAATTAAACCTGCAGTTTTTGGACTGATTAGAAAATGCATGCACTCAACCATGGGCTATAGATACCAGTGCAGCTCTACAGTTGAAACCATTAGTTTACATGCACTACTCTATATGAAAAGGCACGCATGCTATTTTTTTTTTTTTTTTTTTTTTTTTCGTTGTCTGACATAAAAATCAAACTGAACTTTTCCTGTTTTAGGCCAATTAGTGTTACCAAAATTATTTCTATTTGCTAAATGCCAGAATAATAAGAGAAGGATTTTTTTTTTGACAATTTTTCATAACTTTCTTCAAAGTCAGAAGTTTGCATACAATATACAATTTGGGGAAACCCAGATGGAGATGTCATGTCTTTGGAAGCTTCTAATCTGGTTTATTGACAACATCTGAATTAATTAAAGGCGGTGAAGTGAAGGTATAATGTAGGTATGTATCATTTTCAATTTTCAATTCAGTGTTGTTCACAATATAAGATGCTCAGAGTAAGGGAGTGTATGCATGTTGGTGACACACTAGCCTGCATGGCACACCAGATGGGTTGTTGCTCTGAACCATCTGGGAGGTCCAGTAAAGAAAGTATTAAAGGGGATAATGTACCTTTTAATCAAATTCAGGTTAGGTAATTATGTACACCACCTGCTTATAACGTGTCATATAAGTGATAATCAACACCGAAATTATACTCCTCCATCAATAGGTACAAGTAGAGGAATAAATACCTTTTGCAGTAGAGTAAAATTTCAATTTCGACTCAGTACAGATTCCAATACTACAATAATAATAAAAAATACTCTTTCTTTAGACAGTAGAATGTCATTCTCAGTATTAAATCGTAGTACTTTCTTTTATGTTACCATGTAGCCTAGGTTCCATAGTGGTCCATGTACTAGTCTATGTGTCTTATACTTGTTCTGCTACAGCCCAAGATCATTCTAAAGCTATTCAGGAAAGTTTCATTATTTCTATCCTGTGAATGTGACTTGTTCAGTTGCTCAAATGAGTCTAAAAATCTAGTTTCGATACTTATTTTAGTATAGATTAGTATCGGACTTTTCGATACTTTTGACACCTCCACTTTCCAGTATTTACAGCCGTGTTGGGTTTGGGTTTAAATGAAACTTTTTGTTCACTCCATTTCATGCTACGTGATTCAGACTCCTTGCAAGAAGCTACATTTCACTTTGGGCCAGACTAAGACAGGATCCAGGGAAATATACTAGGGCGCAGTGGCTCAAATACTTCTATTTAAAACAATATTAAATGCCCTGTATGCAGTTTTTTCCCCCATGTATTAGAGCATGTTGTATAAGTAGCTCTTGAGGTTAAACTAAAGCATTTTGTTATCTCATAATCAGGAAGTGCGTGTTAGTATGCTGCTTGTTAGCTTCACCATTATGGCAAAACGTTCTGGTGTCTGAGAGCTGTGAAAAGGGCTTATAAACTTATTATAGTGAATAATTACAATGCTCAGAATGTATAAAGTGAATGAGGACTATGAATGAGGACTAACTATGGTCCACTGAAAACCTTTTAAAATTAACTAGACTTTTTCACATTTTTAAGCCTGTAAAAATCATGTACAGCGCCTCCACAAAGAGCAAGAAGAATATGGATAATAATAGTAGTAAAGACGATATTAAAAAGTAAAAGACATGACAACCACTATGGCCCTTTTGCACAAAGTGAAGTGCCTTGCCCAAGGACACAATCGCAGTAATCAATGCTGATAGAATGACCCGCCGACTGGTTGGAGGGTAAACCGCTGCACATTTGGAGCTGCATTTGTGATTTGCAGTGGTGGTTATTTCATGGAAAAACTTGGTTCCACACATGGGGTCAGTAAGTCCACAGTTCTGGTGAGGTGGGAATTATAATTCTATTTGAAGAGTGAGATGGATTTCTGTGAGTTTGTGAACTTTTAAATCTTACAAGAGTTTGGCCTCAGTGCAGTGTAAACGCATCACAGTGAGGCAGTGGCAGAGTGGTTAGCATGGTCACTTCACAGCAGCACAGTCGGGGGTTCAGTTGCTGGATTGTCTATATATATGTTTAACTCAATAATTTATTTCATTTTTGTTGTGGTCAACTCATGCAATGCTAGGTTTTTAATCAATTTTGGATTATATTAATAAACTAAATCTCAAATAGGCTTGTTAAAAGTATAAAAACTCATATCGAAACGAGATACTCATCTGAGCAGGTATCAATACTAAAAAAAGTCCCATTCACAGGACAGAAAAAAAAATCACATTCTATTGTCTAGAATATCTTGTCTTTTTATTAGCACCGTCAAAATCGAACTTGAAATTTTAGTATCGTGACAACACTAATCCCAAAGAGTGTTATCTCAGATGTTCCGCACAGACCTGGTGAATCACGGGGTGGTAGTAGTTACAAATTGTCCTTGTGTCTGTGCTTTTGGAGTGAGATTTATGGGCTGTGTGGCTGCCGAGAGAATAGATCGATAGATGTGTGTCTGATACAGTGTGGTGCGTTCAAGAACACCTAGGTTTCTCCGCTGTTCTGTGCCCACCTCTGCTACGTACCGCCATCCCTCACTGTCACTCGCTCAGACATGACATTCACACAATGCAGCTGATTTAATATAGATACAAGACAGGCATGTGTAGGAAACATGGCAGCAGATATCAGGGTTTATTTGTGTAAGAATAGGCCAAGCTTTTCACAATAAAACCATCTTATTATTGTCTTGGTGGTAAAAGGTTGAAATATTTGTACACCCAGGCAGGACATCTTATCTACTTAATATAAATCCACTATATTTTAGTTTAAATACCAATACTCAGATAATATTTAAGTATTAAAAGTAATCATATCCTTTGTGTATGAAGATATAATTTACAAAGTTGTTTAGATTGATTCAAAACTTGGTAAAAGAATGTTGTATAAATGAAGTTTAATTCAAGTCTGTGATTATTAGATAACTTAGATGGATGGATAGACAGATATATTAGGAGGATTCGAATAGTGCCAAGAAGAGATCGCTAGATTATTCTATTCACATGTTGTCCTAGTGTCCTACTCCCCTCTGGAAGTGCAACTGATGGCTGGACCCTAGATGCCCTCCTGTGCCCTGATCCAGTTCGGTGGACCCGATCTCTCCCTTCCCTCACCTGGATAGGATGACCCCCACCCTATCGTAGATAAGCCTCCCTCTGTCCCTTAGTTGAGTGGGCTCTGGTCCTATAGTCTTGAACTTTATCTGCAAATGGACAGGCATTAGTCTCGGGATCTCTCCTTCACTCTGGTTCTCCTTGAGGGTTCTCTTTTTCTTGGGTTTTTTTTTTTTTTAGTTTTTCCTTGCCGAGAAGGAGGGTCTAAGGACAGGGGAGGTTCTGGATCAGTTATCCATTTGCTTGTTTTCTGTTTCATTAATTTCCTTGTCTATTTCTGTTTCACTGTTGATTTTCTAACTTTCTGTTGGTTAAATCCATTCTCAATTGAGATTAACATGCATGAGTGACATATAAAACCTCTTAAGCCATGTTTTTGATGAGGAAACTGTTCGAAGATGTTCCGAGATGGGCCTCTTGATAGTTTTATAGTGTCGGTCAATATGTGTGTGTGTAAGGCGGGTCCTCTTCTGGTCTGCATGGCGTTACACATTAAGACATTTTAAGCAAAGTCGAACAAAGTGAGTGTTTTTTATAACCTTCTCTGAGTTGGGGGGGTCACACATTTCTTAGTGAGAGGAGCTACAGATAAGAAACGTGGCCTTCCATATCCTCTGGTGGGCACGTGTTATTTACCTTAGCATTAGTAAATGAAGATACCAGTTTGATGTAGCGCTGCACTGCTAGAAAACGCCTTACAAAACGTTATAATGGTAGAACGCTCCACAAAGTCGAAACTTTACATAGCCCCTCTTTAATGAGGCGTTCCTAGAAGTTGATTTATTTTAGAATTCTACATTTAAAAACTCTTGGGTGAAGGAAAAAAAAAAAAAGTTTTCCTTTTGTTTTGATCAAATTTGCATATAATTCCAATCTCAATATTTAAGTGTGGAATCCCTCATTATTATTGTTGACAGCAGGTCTGGCTGCTCTGTAGTGGAAAGCACCATTCTGACTGACAGTTGAAAAAAAACCACACTGTTTATTCAGGCCTCCGCTGATTTCTCTTTGATTTATAAGGCCGAGGGATAAAATAATATTCTTCCACTTCTCTTTTTGATGAGGTGTACGGTACTAAATTAAAACCAACTATCCCCAAATGTACTCCGTGATGCTATCGTGGCTTACGTAAAATCCCCTTTAAATGTTGTGGCTCTGCAGATCCTGAGCATGCATTTTACTAAAGCTGCAGATCGCGTTTGTCACACTCCCAGAGACTGATGCCGGATTTGATTTAATTAGATGTTTCATTAAGTCAATCCATTGGAGAGTGCGCTGTCATCTTAAAAACCCAATCATACATCGACATGTTTGGAGCTGATTAAGTGAAAAATACGACGTTTCTGGGGCAACTTTTGTATTCAAATTGTATGGAAATGTAAAACGGTGCTGAGGCCAGAACTGAATCAAGGCTGAGAGAACGCTGTCATAAAGTTTTGAAAGTTGAATTAAATTAGTCACTCTTTTGTCTTAAATCTTTGGTGCCTGTTCTTAGAAGATTTAAACTCTTATGTAGGCTAATCTATTTAGGCATATTTGCGTTTCAAAGTAAATCTGTCTACCATTTTAAATCTAGTTAAATTGGTGAATGTAATTAGCCAGCTGTGTCAGTCAGAGTTTGATGATAAAAAACACGGTCTTAAGAAGGATATCTAACCTAAAAGAGCAAAAATAATGATAAGAGTTTTGACTGGAGCAAAGTTAGGGGTTGATTAAGTTGATGGTTCAATTCTTAGGCGAGCCAACTTTCCTACAATGTGTCTGATTATAATTGTCGGAGGTCTAGATAAAAGACTTTTGAGTTGGATGGGTAATTTTTCAGCATTTCAATGTTGTAGATGGAAATAAGCTCTGAGCTAGGATGTGGTACTAGCATATCTGCCATTGGACAATATCGCCTCTTTTCCACTGGCACGGTCGGCTTGGGGCCCCCTTGGAGTGGGAGAGTCTGTTTGATGCAGCTCTCTCCAGCTGAGTTGCGTTTTCATGCTGCGGGCACGGCTCTGGGTCCAGGGGCAGGGCTCAGCTTCTGTGAGACACTGGCGTCTCCTAAACATTACGAAAGCTTTCTTAATAAATAAAATCAAAATCCTATTTGAAATATACTCCTAATTATAAGGCTGATTCACAAGAAGACGTCTGTGGCACTGTGAGACATGGCTGAAGCTAAACACAAAACTACTTCTGGTTTATCGTCAACTTTTTCTGCATTCACTTCACTTCTCTGCACCTCTGCGCTCCATTTTAACATCTCTTTATGTAATGCATTGGATTTAGCTCATGTTAGATGCGTTATGGACTGGAAATCGTTAAACAGGAAACAGCTGTTGCATTTGTGCTTTTTTTTTTTTTCTGCCGCATATCAGCTCAACATATAAAGTCGCCATAACTGGAAATGCGACATCAAGTCAGTGTTTTTGTGCGAAATAACTATTAAATATTTTTGCAGTCTTGAGTCTGCGTTCCCTGTTGCCCAATCATCTCGTTTCTTGTGTAGCCACAACTTAGTTAAAGCAATCCGTACTGTCCAGGGTCCTCAAACCAGACAGTGTAGTTCACTTTAGACAGTGGAGACACCAGCGATTCGTACCAATCCGCTCCAAAGCGAAACGGTGGAAATCAAGGTTTATGTGACAGTGCATGGTCCTGTTAAATACGTAAATGAAATGAAAATAAATGACGTTGTTTGAGGAGATTTCAATGAGTACTGTGGTTTCACTGCACCCACCTAAACCAGGCACAAGCGAGGTCCTCCTTACCAAACCAAGATCTGGAGATGAGTGCTGCACTGCGGAGCCCACTGCTCCTGACAGGTCGCCCCAGTGGCACTGATGGATCAAAAGTAGGGAACCAGTTTTTTTTTTAAGCGCAGTAAAGTTTATCCTACACTGTTTTAGAATAAGATTATATACTGTATATGGGTGGATAATATGGCAATAATGTAATATCAATATATTTTTGGAGCCAGATCACAATTTGATTTGATATTTGATCACAAAACACTGCTCTTCATCAGAAAATAAAACCATCTGTTACTTCTGAAAGTTCATATTTCACTGTGATGGTTAAATCAAACTGTCACTCACTCCACCTTACAGAGGTTAAGCAGTATAAGTAACTAATAAGTATATGCATTTGAGCAGACAGCTGCAATAAACAGACCATAACAGCAGATCTCAGTAGCAGAGAGTAGTTTGAGTTTTATCTAGAGGCCCGTGTGGAATCATAAGGTGCAGCTCAGGTCCATTTTCTAGTCTAAAGTCTTTCCTAAATGCCCATGCGCATACTGAGGAAATGAGTGAACCGGCTTGTCCTCTTGGCTCCTCTCATTGTTTTGGGACCCTCCATAAAGACTCACTGATGGTGCGTTCATGTGCCTGCATAAACATAAGGCTGCGTCTGACTTCCTACTACTCAATGGAGGTGTGCACAGGGAACCAAATGCACGCTCCACTTTTCAATATGTTCTACTAGATTATCATTTTGGCTTGTATCCATGGTGCTCTGCTGTTAGCCAGCGCTCTGTACACCACTGGACACCTATGGGGAGGTTGGTGAACATCTCTTTACATCTGGTATTGTTAGTCAGACTTGGTGCGCAGCCATATTCATTGCTGGACTGGAGCAGATGCTTTGCCCTGTATCCCACTACTATCAACATGTAAACATCTGCTGATTATTGATTCTGACACTGTACCGTGTTCTTGTGTGTTAAATGTTGTGTGTTTCATGACATCATAAGGTGGAACAG
Source organism: Periophthalmus modestus (assembly GCA_019594935.1). Taxonomy (NCBI): domain Eukaryota; kingdom Metazoa; phylum Chordata; class Actinopteri; order Gobiiformes; family Gobiidae; genus Periophthalmus; species Periophthalmus modestus. The sequence continues at coordinate 16,107,904 of JAIEZT010000026.1, forward strand.
AGCATTATGAGCTTTGGAGATGTAGACAGACGATTAAATCAAGTTTAATCAAACATGTGTGAATGAAACAGAACACAAATACAGGTTTTTGATGAGGTTATAACATTCTAACGAGGCTTAAAGCTCACAAGAGTCAATTTTGCGTAATATAGGACCTTTAAGAGCTTAAGAGACAAGTCATTTTTTCCACTCAAGTTATATATTACCCTAAAATGTATGTACTTAGTTCTTCTCAAGACACTGAGACTCGCTTATTTTGAGACAATTTTGGGCATTGTTCAATCTCTGACGTTTGGGTGAGTGGGGAAATATAGCCACTTAGATATACTTCTAAAATACTACAGCATCTACTATGACATTGCTGTAGAAGTAGTAGTAATAGTAGTAGTAGGCCAACTCTTTTTTCGCTCTGTTCATTATTTACTGTAATGTAGATCAAACAATTGTTAATCTCAACGAAATACACTACTTTTGTTTTATTCACTCGTATTCCAATTACCACTTCTATTACTCCCCTATTATACTATGATGAATATTATTATGCTTGTACATAGTCAGACTTGGACTGTATCCATATAGTGTACTCTACTGTAGTGGAGCAGATGCAGTGCCCTGTGTCCCACTATATTAACATGCAAACATCTGCCTGCTGTACGACACTTGCATTCTAAGTCCTTCCTTCTGCGTCGGAGCCACGCGAGGTGCAGTTTGGGAGTTGAGCGTTTAGCAGCTGTTGACCTGAGCTTGTGATGGCTGTGCGCAAAAGACCTGTAGGAGATCAGCCAGCACACTGTTCCTCTGAGGTGCGTAGAGTGGTCTATTGGACTTATCACTTACCAATAGAATACTTTTTATCTGTTACTTCAAATGCAAAAATGAAAAATGACAAAATGTAATTATTCTCTGCTACAAGATATTATTTTCATAGTTTAAGTTAAGGTCAATTTAAAGTAATTCCAGTCAAGGAGAATACGTGCCTTCATGGTCACCACCACCGCTCAAGATCCCGCAAGTAAGTTCCCATTTTTGTTAAATAATAAAACAATATGGACACACCGTGATTGTCCTTGGCTCAATTCATCTGGTTTTCCCTTATTTATTAATTTTTTTTTTTATAGATTATTTTTCCAGACCAAGGTTTAGTGGTCACGTGATGCTGCTGTGACGTGTTCGATCAGCTCATTTAAACAGGTAAATAATAAAGTAAAAATGCAACTCAAACACTCATCGTCGTTGGATTAAGAAAAAAATGAAATACAGCAACATGCCCACAGGACTTTAAACCGTGACGAGGGAGCTTTTTTACTCTCGCACATCTGGGAGACTGTCGAGAAGAAGTCGGACTGCGGATGGCGCTGTCGTCCTGCCTCTACCCGTAGGAAGACAGTGACAAAACCTGTTTAAATCAGCTGACCGGACACGTCACAGCAGCATCATGTGACCACTCTGAGGAAGACAGTGCTAGTGAGCGGTTGAAACTGTCAGGAATGAAAACAAACTAACCCTTGGTCTTTGTTCTTGATTGGCTAATCCACCTGTCAATCATGCCCATCAGAACAGGGAGATTTAACAGTGACCAGACTCACATCTTCGTAAAGTATCGGAGAACTGTGTATTCAGGATCCCATGCAAGTAGAATACTAAAGAGTAACTGTTTAGACATGTAGCATCAGATTTTTGATTTTTGATGTAATTGGCAGATGTGCAAGAAAATCAAATGCTCAAATCACTTGTCCTAAACATTCAGTTACTTATAGAGACTTACTCAAAGTGGGTTATGATGAGGAACCGAAATCTTTACAACAATTTGTTAAAAAAAAGTCCTCTCCTTTTGCTAATCAAAACATAAAGCCACTGGACCCATTAAATTCAAATTTGTGGATTTGTTGGCGATTTAACATCATGCTAACCAGGTATTTAAAAGTAAAAATTGTAATTAATCACATTGAACTCATCTCGTCAAGGTCGTGAATCGCCCCCGGATATAATGGCTCTCTGATGACAAGTTGTTTTATAAGGTCTATTTCTAAAGATTTCTAAATAGAGACTGAAGCACTGTTTTGTATTGTTTTAGTCATTCATCATAAAGCAGGTTAACGCCCTACTTCATGGTTAAACTTTTAAAGAAGCCCAATCCTCTTATCTACTTTCTCCCACTCTGTGTCTGAGGCTCTATTATCAGTGGAGATAGAAAAAGTATTATTATTATTATTATTATTATTATAAAAAAAAAAAAAAAAAAAAGACATTTCAAAAACTATCCAAAAAAAATAAAATAAAAAAAAATACCAACAACATTTTAAGAGCAAAAATCATAGTTGTAAAAAATAAATAAATAAATAAATAAAAAAAAGACAAAAAAAATTAAATATATAATAATAATTTCAATCAATCAATCAGTATTGGTCTGGACTCACAAATATCCTAAAGAATGGGTCAAATGCAAAGGTTCTGTTCATTATATTTATGGACAGAATTTCTAGGCGCAGCCAGGGGCTGGAGGGGGTCTGGTTCGGGAACCACAGGATCTCATCTCTGCTGTTTGCAGATGATGTTGTCCTGATGGCTTCTTCGAGCCAGGACCTGCAGCAGGCACTGGGGCGGTTTGCAGCCGAGTGTGAAGCGGCTGGGATGAGAATCAGCTCTTCTAAGTCTGAGGCCATGGTTCTCGACCGGAAAAAGGTGGTTTGCCCTCTCCGGGTGGGTGGTGAGCCCTTGCCTCAAGTGGAGGAGTTCAAGTAAATTCGGGGTCTTGTTCACGAGTGAGGGAAGGATGGAACGCGAGATTGACAGGCGGATCGGTGCAGCGTCTGCAGTGATGCGGTCGCTGTATCGGTCCGTTGTGGTAAAGAAGGAGCTGAGTCGAAAGGCAATGCTCTCGATTTAACGGTCAATCTACGTTCCTACCCTCACCTATGGTCATGAGCTCTGGGTCATGACCGAAAGGACAAGATCGCGGATACAAGCGGCCGAAATGAGTTTCCTCCGCAGAGTGGCTGGGCGCACCCTTAGAGACAGGGTGAGGAGCTCAGTCACACGGGAGGAGCTCGGAGTAGAGCCGCTGCTCTTTCACGTCGAGAGGAACCAGCTGAGGTGGCTCGGGCATCTGCTTAGGATGCCTCCTGGACGCCTCCCTAGGGAGGTGTTCTGGGCATGTCCCACCGGGAGGAGGCCCCGGGGAAGACCCAGGACACGCTGGAGGGACTATGTCTCTCGGCTGGCCTGGGAACGCCTTGGGGTCCCACCGGAGCTGGAGGACGTGTCTGGGGTGAGGGAAGTCTGGGGAGTCCCTGCTTAGACTGCTGCCCCCGCGACCCGGCCCGGATAAGCGGAAGAAAAATGGATGGATGGATGGATGGGTCAAATGCAGAAGACAAATTTCCCTACAGGGACATTAATGTACCTTACCTCTCCCTTAAAAGCCCTTTTAAATCAACATTGCAGTTTACAATTAACAAAATATAAACTAGTTATTCATGTTATACCAAAGAAAATAGCATAATATATCTTTAAAGCCCAAATTTAAATATCTCAACATTTAATCCATAATCTACTTTTTCTACGACAAGACAAACCGAGCTGGACACGCTTTTGAGTCCCCCTCCCCGCAGGGTGAACACCACAGTCCCATTACATTAGATTGAGAGAGATTGGACAAGAATGGCTTTGTGATATCTCCATTGTGAGAGCAGGCATGTGGAATACCGCACAAAAGAGTCCTATTATTGGCCTCTGTGACAAGCTCCTGTTCTTAAGAAACACTGGAAAAATCAATACCAATGAATGAAGCGCTGTGTCCTTCTGTCTGTCTGCCTGCTGTCCACGCTTTTCTTCTGGCCTTGGGTATAGAAGAGATGAGGTACAAATACATAGGAAAACCAGCACTGTTTAAATATAAGAGCAAGCATGTACTGCCACCTGTATACTGCTATTACGTCATATACGGCAAATACTATCTACTACAATTACTGTTACTACTGTTATTACCACTAGGGGCAGCAGCTCAGTTGGTAGATCCGAAGGTTGGCGTTTCAAATCGCGCTCTCAACATAAAACACTGTTGGTAGAGCGACCACATCTACCGGCCCTGCGATTAAAAAGCTCCTGCAGATGAATACTGCTGTTGTGTCTGTGTACACTGGTGTCTGAATGGGTGTGTGCTTCCTTGATGTAAAAGCGCTTTGAGTACCTTGAACGTGAACTTGAACATTTGAATGCTAGCAGCGCTAAAAGACCTGTGGCGGCCCGTCTGTAATGGCAATGGAGCAACTCCCCCCCTTATCAATATTTCACATAAAAATTTAGCTAGTTTGACAATACTACAGCGCCAAAACGATGAAACCCCATTTCATTGATCCTGTCTATGTGTGATCCCAGTTGTCTCAGCACACTCAGCTTCAGGAATCGTTGTGTTTAGTGATGTGTAAGTGGCGAGGTGTGGTGCGGCGAGAAGGAGCACAGCAGACACAGCGGTTCTGTCTAATTGTGGAATGAGCGGCACCAGGCACATTTCTTTTGATGCTTTCTAATAAAGACGACAGGTGTTTCACAGTTGCTTGGCTCGAGAAATCTTAGGGAGTAAGGACAGAGAAAAGAATGCCAATTGGTAATCTAATACAATTTCTATGCCCACTAATTAATGAATGTGCAAAAATTCAAATTAAGAATCGATTTACCGGTCAATCTACGTTCCTACCCTCACCTATGATTATGAGCTCTGGGTAATGAACAAAAGGACAAGATACAAGCAGCTGAAAATGGGCTTCCTCCACAGGGTGGCTGGGCGCCCCCTTAGAAACAGGGTGAGGAACGTAGTCACACGGGAGGAACTTGGAGTAGAGCCGCTGCTCCTACACGCCGAGAGGAGCCAGCTGAGGTGGCTCGGGCATCTGTTCAGGATGCCTCTGGACAGCTCCCTCGGGAGGTGTTCCCGGCATGTCCCACCAGGATGAGGCCCTGGGGAAGACCCAGGACACACTGAAGGGACTATGTCTCTCGGCTGGCCTGGGAACGCCTCAGGGTCCCACCGGAGGAGCTGGAGAATGTGTCTGGGGTGAGGGAAGTCTGCAAGTCCCTGTTTAGACTGCTGCCCCCGTGACCCAGCCCCGGATAAGCGGAAAAAAATGGATGGATGGACAATAATTTAAAAGTTATATTACATATTATATATCATGACCAACTATGTTCCAAAAGGTAAATGATCATTACGACACAAAGCACCACTGGGCCTCCTGCACTGCTAGAGAAGCTAGTGGAACTTTATGTGTCAATAAAATAAACAAATGAAAAGTGTGGGTCAGTTAGAACAGGACCAATATTTAGCAGAACATCCTAAGCAATCTACTTAGTACAATATGTACAATCCACATGTGGATGGCAAATACATCCACATATGAATGACATCAAACAGCAATTGGCAGTGTGTACCTCACAAAATGAGGACAGAGAAAAAAGAGGACGGATGGCATTCTGCGCAGCCTCTTGTGCCGCCGCTACGATGGCTGAACTTGGATATGAAAGGCCAAAAACAATTAACAGCGGTCTCATAATAAAAACTATGATTGTCACCTAGTGGTCATCTTACACCTGCAAAAACATTTTCTGATAATTATTGTATTACATTTTTTTAAATAATGGAAAATGTGTAATAGCCCCCCCTAGCGTTTACATCACCAGCCGACACTTTAAAAGACTAATTACAACAAATGCCATACCTTATTTCCACTATTTCCGTAAGTACTTGCTTGTCTCCATAAAGATGGTGTTGCTTTGCCTGAAATGTTCCACGATATAGCATTAAATGTATCTATCTCCAAGGACACAAACAGCACCAGGTCTGATCTGCAGAGAGGCAACCCTGCTGATGCATGCGATACCATTAAAAACATAGTAAATGAATAAATGCCATGCTGTGGAAGATCCAGGCAAATCAATGATATCTCCAAGCAGGCGACAGACCCTCCACCAGAAAAGTTAAAAAGTGCACCTTTAACTCTTACCTCTACTGCTTTACTACCATGTATATGTAAAACTCATGGCATTCTTAGCCTGCAAGTTTGTTAAGTATATAAGTCAAGATTTTGCAACTGCTTTTTAATGTAACGCTTATTTAAATGAAGGAATGGTGTATATATATATAAGAAACACTAAGATGAGCTAAGTAACTCAAATCTCGCCCGAACACTAGTCTCCACTGCCTCCCACTTTGCTGCAAACTATGGTGTTGCAGCTCTAAATCACAAATTGGTCTCAGCGAGTGCACTGTTAGCATTATGGCCCACTCAGAGCTGTAGTAATGAACACTAAGCATTTTAAAAGGCGTCGCAGATTCTGGCGGTGAGTATTTCCTGTTTGTTGTTCCTCCTGATTAGACAGCTAAATCCGGGCTCTCCGCGGCTGATGAAGACGAATGAAGAGACGAAGATGCGCTAACGGAGGCTCAGGCCCCAAATCAGAGCTAATTCTGCATGTGAGATGAAGTAATCCAGGCTAATGCTCTGGAAAATACACACTTAACCCTTTGAGGACCAACAAGGTACACATGAGTTACAGAGGCAGAAGGAAAGATGCAGAAATGATTTACGCTAATAGAATAGCATTGTGTAATATATTTCATTGATTTGTTTTTCAGTTATAGCTTTCCTCTTGTTCCTTGTAAGGTTTTAAGGGTAAGGTTAAAATTGTAAAAACGTTTGACCCTAAGGGCGGTTTATGCAATATATCTGTACTGGGGTAAGACAGATTTTGTCCAAACACATGTATTTTCCCATGTATGGTGAAAACATCAGGTATGCAGGCTTTTAAGTGAATATACATCAACATTTGCCCCTGAATTAGAAGAGGAGTTTGGGGTGTGCTCCCACTAGCTCAATCAAACCATGCCCAAGCACAAAAATCCCCTAAAGCATGGTATGTTTGTACAGTGCGAGGTATTTCTTGTTGGCTTTTATTTACCCACTAAAGTGTTAGCACTTCAGCACGACATGTAAGCTGGCTTCGGTTGTGCAGGTGTGAGGACCTCCACAATGGTGCTTCATCATGTCACGAAAAGGCCTGTTGTGAGTGCGCACTAGGTCTCTTCAGCATTATGACTGCAAGATAGAGCCAGTGCCTTGGTGGAGGTACGCTGTTTCACTCATTGGAAGCTGCATTATCCAGTGATAGAATATAAAACAACCATTTGATATCTTACTAAAGTGTTTTATTATCCCTGTGACCTGGGAGCTTTTCTAAGGAGAATTCATCATCTCTGCATTACTACTATCTTTGAATCAAATATATGTAATAAAACTATATCAGCTTCTTGTTCTAGCAATATCTGCATTTTGACTGGTAAACATTTTGTATGTGAGTAACATAAAGACTAGAACCATTTGCAAAACCAAGCCAATGCATAAAACTAAAATGAAAAACAGGGAGTCTTGGGGCCACAAATCCATTTCCAATAAAGGGTAGTCACTATTTATGTTTGTAGATGTGGTTAATGTCATAGTGTTTTTATGGGGCCGCCTCTGAATTAATTTCACGTTTTTATTGAGGATTTCTTGGAAGACGGGTTTAAGTATCACGGTGAGCAAGTGCATCTGAGTCCGCGGGGCCCTTGTGTTAAATGGCGTCATATTCTGTGCATGTTATATGAGACAGAGTAGTGAGCAAACTCAATGTGTCCCAAAGCAGCCACCGAAGCCTTGTGTGTAACAGCTGCTAATGTTGCCGTTTAACTGGGGAGTGGTAAAAATGAATCGTCAGACCGTGTAATATGTTTCTGCCATTCAGGTGTTCAGCAGTGGGGACTACAGCTTGGCAGCCAATGGCAAAATAAATATAGACTGTTACAATATGCATTTTGGCCCACAGTCACTTGACAATTAGGTACATTATTCGTCTGCTTGCTCGTCACACTCCTATGGTAAGCCACTTATGGCTCTGTACCATAACTCAGAGCTGTCAGTGTGGTGTGAACATTACTTTTAGGCTATATGCAAGTTGTTCATGTTTTTAGTGACATAAAGTGAATGTTAACAGCCAACTGAGTCCAACTACCAGAGTGACTACTTGTAAAAACATCTATGTAGTATTCTGATGAAAGTTAAGTACAGAATGTATTTACGTTGTAGATCTGGATGGAGTTCTGTTTGGTGCGTTCTGAAGTATGGAGCTTGATCTGGCCGGGCACAAGAAAATAGACCCAATCTGTTTTTTTGTCAAATGACATCAGAGTGGCAGAGCTTGGCCACAGCCCTGCGCAGAGCATACGCAGGATGTGGAATGTTTCTCATTCACTACAAATGCTGCAAATGCTGCATAGGTCACAGTGCAGCGGAGTGGAGATGCATGATGTGCAGTCAGCCCATTAGGGGCTGTTTACACAACTATGAGAAATCCGTTTTGTTTTAATAATTTCATTTTCGTTACACAACAATAAGCTGTGTGTTTATTTAATCTACACTCTTCTGAAAAGGGTGGAGGAGGTAATTTCCTTGGGGACAAAAGGATGTTCTGAGCTCATGAAAACTGGACAAACTGGTTCTCAAATAAAGAGATGAGACCGCAGTCCCAATCAGTGCAGTGACTGGCTGTCTGTGCAATTGTCATACATTTAGTTCTGTGTGAGTCAGCAATGCCCCAGAAAAACCTTCACCTGTGTAGAGAGTCAAAAACAAGCCTAATGCCTCACTGAGATGCACCCGGTCCATATCTGCGACTCCTGTGTCAGACCGTTTTAATAGCAGTATAACACCCACACGAGAACTGGAGGCTCTGCTGCTGTTGTAGTCACCACCTTTGAAGCGAGACCACGTGTTCACGTGATAACTATCTACTTATTAAGGAAAAAGGCTTGCGGTCGGCTCCAGTGAAAATAGAATCCAACGGATCTGCATAGAACCATCGCACTGCACGGCGGGCCGTCTGAGATCTCAGATTTTGTACTATATACGGGCCCACTGCGTGCAGTCTGGGGTTAGGCCTGGGACATGTGCATATTTTGCTCTGCTTGTTCATAATAAAAGGATAATTCACGGTGTCAGGGGAACTTAGGTTCCACATATCTTCATCTGCTGCTACCTGAATTTTTTGTTCCCATGAAACTCTGCTTCCATCCATGTGATCAACTACTTCTTTTTTTTGAGACAGGAGTAGTGCTTCAGCAACCTTACATCTGCAAAACCCTTTCATTTGGAGAAGATATTTAATCATCGTCACCATACTTTCCAAGATTGTGATAGTTCTCCTCACTGTTGGTAAGGCGCATTCACTTCTTGATGTTCAACTTTAAACAAAAATGTTGGAACGTCTGTCTGTTTTCACTCTCTGACTCTCATGCTGCGTTCACGGCTGTGCGTCAGATGCGTCAAGCTCACATTCAAAGTCTATGGTGGATGCGCGTCTTGGTGACGCAGCGTTTTTGCGGCGCGTCTTCAAGCGTCAAGGCGGCGCGAATCTGGTGTCAGTGCGGCGCGTCTTGAGCTTCCACGTGTCTACGCGTTTAGACGCCCAAGCGTACAAGCGTCGAACGCCTCGAAAGTTCAACTTGGTTGAACTTTTGAGGCGGTCGACGTGCAGCATCAACCAATCAGTGGACACGCTCCAGTGACACAGCGACGTCATTCTGAAGCGCTGGAGTCACAAACACAAACAGTGACGGGGACAGGGACGTTCTGCGCACCAATGCGGGACACCGCGGTGTGAACGCAGCATAATGCTGCGTTCACACCGCGTGGTGTCAAAAACGCGCTGAACGCCTCTATTTTGGCGCGTGTGCATTTGAGGGCAGACGCTTTGGAGGCGCGTCTTTGACGCGCGTCTTTGACGCGAGTCCAAGACGCGAGTCCAAGACGCGCGTCCTGAGAGCGCGTCTCGAGCGTTTTTTTCCTGCTCCTTTTGTGCACAATGACAGACCATGTTGAGAGAACAGCTTTGGTGTATTTACTAAACAAAAGTCATCAGCGGAGGCGATCGGCTCGGCGGCGGCGTGTCTGGGTTCACGACATAATTCAGAGGTGTTCGGAGTTTGGCGAGTTTCATCACTTGCTCCAGGAGCTCCGTCGGGATGATCAGCACTTCCAGCAGTATTTCCGTGTGACCCAGGCCCAGTTCGATGACCTGCTGTCCCGCATTTGTGCGGATAACGTCCCTGTCCCCGTCACTGTTTGTGTTTGTGACTCCAGCGCTTCAGAATGACGTCGCTGTGTCACTGGAGCGTGGTCTCTGATTGGTTGACACGCGCGTCGACCGCCTCAAAAGTTCAACCAAGTTGAACGTTCGACGCTAGGACGCTTGCGCGTCTGAACGCGTAGACACGTGGATGCTCAAGACGCGCCGCGCTGACGCCAGATTCGCGCCGCGTTGACGCTTGAAGACGCGCCGCAAAAACGCTGCGTTACCAAGACGCGCGTCCACCATAGACTTTGAATGTGAGCTTGACGCATCTGACGCCGCGGTGTGAACGCAGCATCAGGCACATGAGGCAAAATGTCTGTATCTGAACTTCCACATGAGCTGCTGGCTCCATCTGTGATTTTTCCAGGTAATGTCCATAAGTCAACAAGGTTTGTCCATCAAAATGTGGATCCTCACAATGCAGGGTAAAGTCGTAGTCCAATTTTTTAGCACATTATTGATTTTGTTTTTCTCTACTGAATTTGTCTCTTCAGTCAAGGTACAATTTTAAGAGCAATGTGAACTCCATGTCGCACAGCAGAGTTCTCAGAGATTTGTTGTGACCGCTCTTCAAAATTTGACCCTCAAACCAGTATTTGAACATGTAACCTTAGGTAATTTATTTGTGGTCATTTTATCTATGTATACTTAATCCTTATTTTCAGCATTTCCAGCCACCAGCTCAAGGACTTCAGGTGTAAATCAGCTTCCAGGCTATAACCTGCACCAGCATCTCTCCTATTACTTTTGTCTCGTACAAATAAAAGCAGACCATACCATCTTAGTTTCTCAGAGGCAATGTCCTGTTTCTCTTAAAGGGCCAACGCTCTTAACCAAACTACACAGGTCAAAACGGTCTTCAATATGATTATTCCTCTTGCTGGTCTTTGTAACGGTTTACAGGCTGAACCCCAAAGCAGAGTCAAGAGACCAAGGAAAGTTTAACAGTTTATTGAACAGAGAATCGAGCAAGTAGTGGAGGCAGGGGCGCAGTCTGATGGTGTGCTCAAGAAGGTTGATGACACCAGAAGCAGAAGCGAGACACGGGACCAGGACAACAACGAGTAGTGAGTAAATATGCAGGTATTCCAAAAAAAAAGCAACGCAAGTACAAAATCTCAGAGCTCAGTCAGCACTTTTGAACATGACAAAATTATCTGCCTGAGTGGTGTGAGAGGCAGAGGAGTAGATGATGCTCACATGTGTCTTGTCTGCATCATAATGACCACATCTTCAGACCCAAAGCAAACAAAAGAGAACAATAATAGGGTCATTAAAGATTGAGTAGGGCCATTAAGGCTGTAACTGGAGACAAAGGCTGAAGTGTAGTTAGTGTCCATCAGCAATCTGACCAGAACTGAAGAAGCGGCTTGGATGAGCAGTGAAACATCTTCACTCCTACAACAATTTGTCCAGTTGACTGATTTAACTTCGGCTTTTGCATAATGACCACAACTAAGCCCTCACCCGCATCAATACGCAAATTTGTGAAGTGTGTAGCCCAAGAACACTATGGTCTAACCTGGTATGGACTTCCAACCACATAAGACAACCTCTCCAAAACATTTTTTTTTAAATATATAACTTCTTCTTGTGGTTTGTACTGTACTGAAACAAGTCATGCTAAAACTGTTTAAAAATTGTCGTCGTAGCTAAATGCTAATAGTGTCTGTCTATAGGCTTAGAACTTAAATAACTTAAAAAGCACTGTACTGTACCTGACTTTTACGGTCTTACAAACATGAAAAATAGTGATGGGACTCTCGGCTCCTTTTTGGACTCTGAATCTTTTAGATCCGTTTCTTTCAAAGAGTAAGTAAAAGTCTTTTGGACAGCTATTTATTTATATGAGAGAAGCCAATCTGAAAACTCATTTTAACAACAAACTAATCACAGATAGACATGACCAAGGCTTAAATGTATTTAAAATATCGGAGTGTTTGCCCTTTGGAATTATGCATAATCTAAATAAAACATTTACATACAACATATAATAATAACCTGTTATTATGATGTCGAATCAGTTTTTTTGGGGTTTTTTTTTGTGCACAAAGCTCTCACTCGTGTTGCCTGCTCTGCTTCTGTGCTGATTGTTACGTGGAAATCATAGTTAATCAGGATAAAAGTGCATACAGAAAAAAATAAATGATTAAAAATAGTTTCTTTTAAAAAAATGAGATCTGGTTCACGCTAAGGAACTGTTCAAAAGAGCCGACTTGTTCACGAAAGTAGTAGTGAAAAATAAAATTCTTTCTTACAGTGGGTTCCTCACTCACCGGATGAGTATGAGCACATTTCACAACTTTACCGTCTCAGTAAAGCTAACGGCAACTGCTAACAGTGCCCTTCCTGATAATGGACAAATAAAATGTTTTATAATTACATCCAGATAGTACACAACATACTTATTTTGACCTCAAGAGCTGCTTCGACAGTGTATCTGTACTGGGGCAAGACAAATTTCACTCAAACACATGGGAAACAGTCCAGTACAGGCTCTTTAATGTCTACTCTTCCCCTCATTCATCACCTCTGATGTTCTAAAGCTCTACTGCAGATGGCATATATCACTTTTACACTAATAATAATGTTTTAGAGGGAGGTTATGGCCGGATGCTAACAGATTTCACTCCATGCTAATATTTGACTGGACATTTTACTGCTCCTGTTTTACCGCTTTGTCAATATGTTCTGAACTCAAATGCCTCCGGGCCTGATCCTCCCCAACTTCACGCATACCAAGCACCTCTTGTGTTTGGGCTGAGTTTGTCTTCATTTGTCTCACCAAAGTTTGGAGTAAATTGGTGATGTCAGACTTTGTGGATGTGACAGCGACAGCCTCCTGACATAATTGTGATTTATTGGGGCCCCCTCGGCTGCTCTGTCTGCTCTGATCAAAATATGATTCATGTTTGGAATATCTCATGCAATAGGTTGGGTTCACGTGACGTCACAACAGAGCTGCAGCTGAGTATTATTTTAGCCGTCGACTAGTCAAACCATTTTCTGTTGAGATATGTAAGTCCAAATTTTAACCAAATAAAGGTTGAAACATGGTGACTGCTGACATCTTGATGTAAAATATTTACAAATAAAACGTGTTAATGAGGAAAATCACAGATAGTTTTTCCTTTTTTGACATTTTGATTTAACAATGCAGCTGTCTTTGTTATAAAAGATGTTTTGGCATGTGTTTTAGAATCACTTATTTTAAAACACGATTATAATTTTATGAGTTGTCTCAAACTTTAAAACTTGTTAAAAAGTGTAAGGCATTATTATGAATTATTTGGAATAATTGTTGCACCTCTACATTAAAACACTGTAGAATCTATTTAAACCTGTTGTTTAAATTACAGATGAGCTGATACAGAGCCGTTTTTGTTTTTTTTTGGAGCCAATAGTGATATCCAATATTTGGCTGCAGCTGTGGCCGACAACCTGTATTACCATTAACAATATTTCACTTTTGAAATCTATACCAAGGCCCTCAAATTTGTCCTAAGTTGAAGTAAAAATCAACAAAACAAAATGTATTTATCTTGGATATTAAGTCATTTGTTACATGACTAAGGCTAATTTCCATCTGATGTCCCAGGGGCTGGGGTCACTAAACGGTCAAAATAAAAATGACACACTATACTCACTGCATAGTTCCCATAGTTGCACATTCCATTCATTGCACATTCCACTCATTGCACATTACACTCATTGCACATTACACTCATTGCACATTACACTCATTGCACATTACATTCATTGCACATTACACTTATTGCAAATTCCATTAATTGCACATTACACTCATTGCACATTCCATTCATTGCACATTACACTCATTGCACATTACACTCATTGCACATTCCGTTAATTGCACATTCCATTAATTGCACATTACACTCATTGCACATTACACTCATTGCACATTACACTCATTGCACATTACACTCATTGCACATTACATTCATTGCACATTACACTTATTGCAAATTCCATTAATTGCACATTACACTCATTGCACATTCCACTCATTGCACATTACACTCATTGCACATTACACTCATTGCACATTCCGTTAATTGCACATTACACTCATTGCACATTCCGTTAATTGCACATTACACTCATTGCACATTCTGTTAATTGCACATTACACTCATTGCACATTACACTCATTGCACATTACACTCATTGCAGAAATTTAAAATAGGGATGGGCGATGGGGGATGTTTCTACTTTCCACACGATGTACGCTTCATCTGTTTTTTTCATGATCTCTGTGCCATTTTGTGCTGACAGGCCCAGTTATTACAAAGTTCAACGTCTTTTCTGTCAGTATAAAAGAAAAAGAGTGAAATTATTATTTCTCTGAAGTTTCAGAAAGTGTTGCCGTTACTCAACACCAAAAACATGATGGTTGTCCAATGATACTTTAAATGACTTAAAGCCATAAGATTGTTTGTGGAGCCAATCACAAAGGTTCAACATTGAATCAAAAGTTCTGTTTGCTTATTCATTTCAAAAAGAGTGAACCTTCCATTGAGTTATATAGCCTCCTGCCCTCCATCTGAAACTATGACACCGGCAAATTGTAGAACGCAAACTAGTGTCCTCTTTTTGCCCTGATTCTTTTTGGAGTTGTAATTGTGAAGCTGCCAGGGACTTTTTCATTTCAAATCTCCACCGAGGCCAACAACCACCAAGGGAGTTTCCTCTCTCCAAAACACCACATCACAACTCATTCAATTTCTCCAAATCTTCCCCAAAAAGCTGGCCTAGAATTACTGGTTTGAAATGTTAACAATCTTGGGACCACAATAACCTTTAAGGGATTTCTATTTTTGCTGCAAGCCCTGGTTTGCATTGATAACAGACTAGCTCCCATCTAAGGACACATGTACAGCTAGTGTGCGGGTTTGTTTATAAGATCATATTTGTAACCTCTCAAACTGTCCCTTTTGACTTCCAGTAGAATAGACGTGGTCTGGAAATCCGCAGAACATTTGACGTGTTTATTTGTCTTGCCGTTCTCTCATGTGGGATTGGGTGTTTCATTTAACGATTAATCAGTAACAGACTATGCAAGTTCAATTTTGGTTTATTGGCTTATTTAAAAAAGTGGAAGTAGACCCACACTAAATACTCAAATACCAACAAACAAAACACCAGTAAATGAACTACTTCCATAAAGCAATACAACACAAATTACTAAAATGTGAGGATTGAGGGCTTTGCTATAACCAGAACAGTAAGTAAGTGCATTATACAAAAATATCACCATTTTCCATGCCAAATTTTGAACTTTTGCCATTAATCTTAAAGGCACCAGCATCTTTCCTGTGACTTTGTCTTGGTTAATGCATTGTTTCGCACTGCCCCTGTACAAATAACACCGTATATACCGTGCAATACCATCGTAGTTTATCAGGGGCAACCTCCTGTTTCTCTTAAAGGGCCAGCTTAACCAAACTAGACAGGTAAAAAACGTCTCCAATGCGATTATTCCACTGGCCGATCTTTGTAATGGTTTCAAACGTTTCCCATTAATCTTAAAGGCACAGTTTTTCCATGGAATTATAAAGTTAAAAACATACTTTGGAACATTCTCTATAGAGATACATAGGATGAAACAACCAATAAACATGGCAAAATTGAAGGAAATCAGGAATTTTAAATCTTCTGCAGCTCAACAGCACCATCTTGCTTTATCTTTTTGGCCACCTCTTCCTACAAATATCCTCAGCGCGCTTAAGTCCCATTTGAAGGACCCATAGAGACTTGATAATGGTCAATTTTCTGCTCCAGCTCTGTACATTGAGCAGCCTATTCCTTTTTATTCCATGGTGTTCCTGACTGGACTGGATGTGTGAATATTCCTGTGCAGATAATGCCTTCTGTCGGCACGTTTGCTCCTCTAGTCTCTGCACCTGCCCTTTACTTTGCACACCAACAGCAGATAAAAATAGACTGGGCATAACCACCTCAAGCTGTACATTATATGGCACGCATTTACTGCTTTTTTATGTACAATTTCTTGGTTTTGTTGCTGTTTTTGTATCCATACTGTGATAGTGATTATGAAAAAAATACGTTTTTTCTTTTACTCATAGGGAAAACTGTTCTCTGCATTTCATCTCTATTTCAACTAGTGACGCTGGCCAATCTGTCAGGAACAGTGGCCGACAACAGTGCCATTTCCAGGAACTCATCTCCAGAATGTTAATCAGAAATATTTTACTAGATAGGTCACTGTAGATAAAACCAATCCATAGACTGTATTAAGAAGCGGACTAAGAGATTGTGACATTACCTACAGCCAAATAAAACTCATCGAGGCTAGCAGTTATAGAGGCTAATTTAGAGCTGAGATCCTATTTGGAAATCCCAGCAAGTGTATCATAGCAACCAAAGAGCCAATCAGGAGCAAGGGTGTTCAAGGTAACGCCCCTTCCCACCCTTTCCCGTTGGTTCGGCAGGGGGAGGGTGCTTAGCAATGCTGTCAATCAAACCCATTGCTAACACTAGCAGGACCGATTTTGCGATAAGAAGGCAGCTGATTGGTTTGTTCTTTCATTTCTTGACTTAAGGACAAAATTGCAACTTTTCACACCAAGTACCACAAAAGAAAAGATTTGACTTGTAGAGTACTACCCAGTCTAAACTATGTCTATAACAGGACTTTTCCAGGTCTAATCTAGGGCTAGGGAACTACATAATTCCTACTTTAGTTCAAAATAAGAATTAATCCAAAGACAAAAAAACAAATCGGATGAGGACAAACTGGAAATGACACATGGGCACACCAAATGAGGCAAGGTAGAAAAAATATTGTTACAAAATACTAGCTAAATTTTCAATACTGGACCGATACTGATACCGGAGTATAAGTCGCACCAGCTAAAAATGCATAATAATGAAGTAAAAAAAATATATTTCAGATATAAATCGATGAGTATAAGTCGCACCCACGGCCAAAGCTATGAAAAAAAAGTGCAACTTATAGTTCGGAAAATACGGTATAAACCATCCCTACAAATGCATAAAATGAGCTCTGAAGGAGTATCAAAGTTTGAGAAACACTGACAAAAAAATAAAAGCTTTACAGCTACTAAAAATCTCAAAGTCAACCCCTCTAGCGAAAAACAACACTTTTCCTGTAGTCTCTGGTCCAACGGCTGCCCTCGGGTTGGTGAGTGTTTTTTCTTGGCTGTCCTGTGATTGAGGTGGAGGCCCTCTCATTAGGAGCAGGTCCATGTGTGCTCACGCGGACCATTGATTCATTGATGTGATGACCTGGAAGTCCAGCAGTGCCGTGAGGGTCACTGGTGCAACTGCGATCAATCAGTCGCTCCACAGACGCCAACCGCCTCCAAATCGCACACAATCAGACCATAACATGCCCAGGGGAAGATTACAGTGCAACAAGTTTGTGTACTCAAGTTACAATGTGGTTTTGTAGTTTCTTTTAGCAACTCCACACTTGTCTCTGAGTTCTTGCAATTTGGCATGGAGCAACAGAGTCAATCGATTAATCAACATTCATTTGTATAGCCCTTAACAACGTCCTTGTAAAATCAATTGTAAAAACATGAAAAAGGTCAAAACTGAAATAATTGGTGAAATCTTATGAACCAATACAGAGGGTTTATGGCAGAGATGGGCAAATGTTTTGACACATGGGGAATAGTTGGTTCTAAAATTTGACAGAGGGGCTGGGCCAGGATATATAAATATGCATATATTATTATATAAGAGATTTGCCCTGTAACATGTAGCAAAACATGAATATGCAAGGCTCACTGTACAAATTGTTTTCCAAATGCATTCTTTTAAAAACTCAACTTTGCTTTGCTCTTTTTCTAATTTGAATGCCAGAAAAATCTTGCCTTGGTACTTTGATCGGTCTTCAGTGAAAAAATATTTTGTTGTCCACACCGTATTAAGCACTCAGCGCTAATTATCCACTTTCGTTTTCTTTAATAAGCTCATTTTTGCAGAAGGGCTGATAAGAGAATAAGAGAAATACAAGGTTGATGTAGCTGAAGTGCGCCATAATTTGGTCACATTCGGCAGGCCGGATTAATACACCCAATGTGGCCCCCGGGCCGGAGTTTGCCCACACCTGGTTGATGGCATTACTGGTTATTACTTAAAGCTGCCAAGAATGTTCTACTCAATGGGCTTAAAGCTACCATTTGCAAGTTTATTTGATTTTTTAATCAGTAGATGGCAAATGCATACACTGTTCCAATCAACCTTCACCCCTCACCTTTTCTTTGTTCAGATTAATCTGTGGTCTCTGGTCTCCACTGTGAGAATTCAACAGGGGCGGGTCAGACATCTAATTACAGATGGTAGCTTTAAATGTATTTGTGAAGATGGAAAATGAAAGCCAGTCTCCATGGAAACAAGCAGGTGACACCACCGGGTCAAGCATTTCAAGGTTTTTCTGAGCAGTAGAAACATTTGTGATGAAGTATATTTACAGTAGATAGAAGTTTGATATCACACAGTGGAATACATAAAGAAAAGATGGCTGACTGTCCACTGGAAAGGTTACATAGTGAACCTTTAAGTTACTGTGAGCCAATCAGAATTTGAAATGCATGCTTGTTTAAGTGAGTGGGGTATATTGTGATATTTTTGTCCTCAGAGTTTGATGTTAAGGTTGTAAAAAAATAAATAGTTTGACCAGGACTGGGCTGTGTTTGAAAGTCTCTTTATGAATGCATGAGATGTGGAAGCCATGTTTACTTGCCTGACTTTTACCTCAGAAGTTAAACAGTGGTCGGGTTTGAGATCTTATAAAAACGTAAGAGTTGTCATCACACTGACGGAGCCCATGGAGGCCTTTCTGAGTCACCTTGAATGAAGCGTTCTCACTGGTTGTTTTTACAGCTGCAAGCGTCAAAGCAAAAGTCTGACATGAGTTTAAACTGAAGATCTGCACTGTCATTCTTAAAAAAAGACAAATATATTCAGTCAGCTTGTATAACTTGTGTGAGCAGAGAAACAATTGTCACTGACTATTAGTTAGTAAATATATCCAACTGGAACTGAACAGTAAATCCACTTTTTTGCTACTAAACTGTAAAGTGTTTTAATAGCACCATCTGCTGTCACTCATCATTTCATGGCAATTTTAAACGGAGGTAAATTTGCAGTTTTCTGGTCAAAAAGCCTCTAAATCTAAGTTGGTGCTGCCGTCAATGGCCGATGCAATTTTAAGTAGCTGGTGACATTGCACAAAACTGCCCTGATTACAGCCTATTGTTTCTGATTACAAACACCTGGCTGCAAGGGCGGAGTTTGAAGTGTGGATACCTGTTAGACCAATCATAATGTTCCTCATTTGTTCAGACCCCGCCCCGTCTCCTCTCTCTTTTTTTAGACGTCCAGACACTGCCCAGTTTAGCTGCTCTATTTGAAATGCGGTTGCGGGCGGAGTTTAGGTGTTTGGTTGCACTTTAAATTGTAGATTCAAACTTACTTCAAATGCATTGAATGAGCTTACAAATCTAAGATGGAATTCATTCTATTAAAGTGAAATAATATACTAATAAGAGACCAACTTTTTCGGTCCCAGTATCACTATATAACCTTGCCTGATGTGTTGTACTGAGCAAAAATGCTAAACTTGGCCTGCTCTACACAAATCAACCATTTTCTGTGATATATTACCAACATTATTTTGAAGCGGCATTTCCATATTTCAAATCAAGAATCAGTAATATGCATCTATACTTAAGGTGACACTGGTTTCGCACGACTGCCAACTTTGAATTGTCACTGCCCATGCATATATGATACTGCCATATGCTATAGCTCAAAGAATAAACTTAAACATTATGGAAGAGTTAGGGAAGGCTTACTGGAGACAACCCATCATATCTGCACAGATTCTAGGCAGACGAGTGGCTCCCATCTCTATAAATCCTATTTCTGTGTCGGAGGAGCGTGTGGGACCCCTGCCTAATGTAGCAGAAAAGTCGCTATTGTGGTGTTTCCATTTCATTGTATCAGGCTGTCAAAGCAGAACCAGGGAAATCACAGCTAACAAAGGAACAGAGAGGAAGGGAGAGGTCAGCACCAGGAGTTTTGTTCCTGGAAACATAGTGTGCTTTTTTCTCAAAGATGACAATCAGAGCCGCACCAGACAAGGCCTTTATCTGGGCTCTGTTTGGAGAGACACCGGCTGGAATTCACCCAAAAGAGATAAGTTTGTGTGTAGAATTTTAATTTGGATCATTACATCTGTGGAGGTTTTGCAGTTTGAATTTTAAAAAGGTGGAAATAAACAGGTGAACTTCGGCTGAATATGTGAAGGCCTTATAAAGCAGGGTCAATCCAGGTCTAATACCAGACTAAACCTGAACTGTGGAGCTCAACGATCACACCGTTGTCTCAGGTTCTGGAAGTAAAATTAACATTTGTTTTTCCTACGGAGTTTTTGCAAAAAAATCCAATTAACTTTACATTACAAGTTCGAAAGATTGCATGGTTTCTAATCAGATATGTGGGAAGCAGTGACCTAATAGGTTAAAGAGGGACTAAGAACCTAAACTCCGTCCACAAACACATTTCTAATAGACCTGCCACACTGAGCAGTGCTTGTGGACTAAAGAAAAGAGTAAGAGAGAAGGAAGGGTGGGGTCTAGAGGTAGAAGGAACAGTGTGCTTGGTCTAACAGGTATCCGAGCTTCAAACACCGCCCCTGCAGCCAGGTGTTTATAACCAGAAGGGTTATAGTCATAGCCAGGTGTTTATAACCAGAAACACCTGGCTGTAATCAGGGCAGAGGTCCATGTAGTGATGGGCGAATGGAGCCTCGTGAAGCATTGACACCTCAGTCGCAATATTGTCTCAAATGGTTCGACGTGTCTGAGGCCTTGAAGAAACACTGACCTCTAGTGGACAAATTTAACCATTGCAAACCAGCACACAACCCATGATTTGGGAACCCAAAACTCTATTTTCTTCTATGCCAACGAAACAAATGCCAAAAGTTGCCAAAATTCACCAAAATCACCACTAACGTCACACAATACTCCTCACTACTCAACATTTTTAAGAAATATTGGTGCATTTTTTATACTGTAGCAGTTTACCGCTTGTCAAACCACGGAAGTGCACTGAACACTCTGAAGCTCTGAACCAATTACAGAGCGGAACATTCGCTGAGCCAATGAAACGCTTTGATACACTGAAGCGATTGACATGCAGAGTGAAGCAGGAGGGGGAGGGACCGACACTTCGGCACTTTGGTCACGTCAGCGGCTGCTGCGAGACAAGCTCCGAGGCAGAGCTTCGGAGCAATTTGTTTCAGAAAGAACGAGACGTGCTCCAGAGCTCCGTCTCATTTGCCCATCACTACCGTGATGTCATCAAATACTTAAAATTGTGGAGGCCACTGAAGGCAGCACGTACTTTGATTTAGGGTTTTTACTAGAAAGTTGCAAATAAAACAGCCAACGTGTGAACGGAGCAATTTTGAGGCTCAGAGAGGACCACTGAGGGTTAATGGATTAATGAAACAAGCATGAATTAAACAAAATACAACTCCAGGTATGTTTTTGACAGGGTGACAACAGTAGAACATGGTTAAAAAGTAAAAAAAAAAAAAAAAAAGTCAGTTTTGCACATGTGTTCTTTTAATATTAGAATCTTTCATACCACAGTGGAACCATGTTTAAATCAAGTTGGACCAAAACAAGATTACCAGGACAAATATACTTGGAATACTTCAACTGGAATCATAACATGCAGGTCATTCACAATAAAAAGTATGTGTGCATTGTATTTGTGTCTATGACGCTTTTTCAGATCCAAGATCAAAACTTGTGGCATCAATTTCAAACCTCATGCATTTTTATTGTTTTACAAAGAAATAGCCATGGTGAAAATTGCCTAAAATGATCCAGCACAAATGTGATGTTTATGCCATCGTTGTATACTGACCTGAACAAAAGATTGACCAAGAATTATGCAAACTTTATATGGAAAACAACCATGAATTGTAGTAAATTTAAAAAAACACAAAGTATAAAGAGATAATACACTTCTGTGATGAAATAATTTCTTTCTAAACAGTGGGGAGATTTGGACTGTATGAAATTTTTCTGAAAAGATGACTACCCATGCACAAGACAGAAAAACTGTGTGATGTCTCACAGTATGGCATTAAATTGTGGAGAACCAGAGCTGCTCAGAGAACTTGTATTTTAATATATACAGTTAATGCCCTGCTGTAGAACATTCCAATTAAATCAATTACATTTCCATAAACACAAGAAGGTGGCGGAACTCAACCAGAAAACTTACATAATGCAAAGTTTTATTTGGGGGTCTTAACCATAGACAGTTTATATAAAAGGACATAGTTAGCCTGCTAGCCACTGTGTTCCATATAGGAAGTGAGCATGAGCGTACTTCCGGCTCCATCGACTTTCTATTGAAAAATCTTTCTCTCCGTAACTGCCACTGTCAGGCTTGTCATTTTGGTCTTAAAATATTTGTATTAACCCGCTCTACATGATCCTTTTTTATTGCTATTTTGTCCATAAAACAAGATATGAACGTTAATAACAGACTAATTAGCCACCTTCTTTTCCTCAGATTGCTCCCAGTAGCGTTAGCAACAGGTTTGATTGGCAGCGTTGCTAAGCTCCTGCTCCCTGCTAAACCAGCAGTGCAGATGGAAAGGCACGTTACCTTCAACAACTTTGCTCTGGATTGGCTTTTTGGTTCCTATGATACTTGCAGTCGAAATTCCGGATAAGGAACTTGATGAGCTTCATTTGACTCGAGCCAAATGCTACGGGTGATGTCACACAGTCTCTTACTCCACTTCTTTATACAGGCTATGGTCTGAACAAACTTATCCACTGAAGAAGTTGGTAAAAGCCAAAAGTAAAATTTGTCAGCTGGACAAAAAGGTTGTAGGAGCTTCATTCCTAGCTACTTCTTCAGTTCTGGTCAGATTGCTGCTGGACACTACATTATATCTATCTAAAGAAAGGCGCTACCTACACTGAAACTGGAAACAGCTTATGTTTACAGTTTCTGTATGTAGGCTAGGTCTATTGAGATACGCTGTGCCTGAGTCATACTTAGCACATTCATTCAAGTCTTAATGGGTACTTTGACACCTATTGGCATCCTGGCCAGCTGTCTTCTCTTTGTTTCCTTTGTTTGCTTTGGGTCTGAGGAAAGATGATGTCTAAAGCCCCATTCCTGTTCAAGGAAGGGTTCTTTACAAACAAAAAAACAAAAAAGTCACCTTTTCTCCCCTCTCAAACTATTTCTCTTGTCTGGCTAAGATCTGTACCTCACTGTCTTCAAAGAAGTGGTTAGTGGCTTTGAGATGGAGATGTATGGCGGGTTGGGGTCCAGAGTAGCTCTCGCAATGGTGTTGGTACATTTTCTTATGGAGTGGCTGTTTAGTTTACTCCAATCTCTCTCTCTCCTATTGTAGAAACTAAACAGCCACTCCATAAGAGAATGTACCAACACCGTCGTGAGAGCTCCTCTGCTCCCCAGTCTGCCGTACATCTCTATACATCACCTATAACTCCATCCTCAGACCCAAAGCAAACAAAGGAAACACAGACAACAACAGAGCTAGCCAGGATGCCAATAGGTGTGAAAGCATGTATGACTCAGGCACAGTGCACACTTGGTGTATCTCAATAGACGTTGCCTACAGACAGAAACTGTAAACAGCTTATGTTTTACAGTTTCAGTGTAGTTAGCTCCTCCAGATAGATATAAGACAGGGTCCCCCAGCAATCTGACCGGAACTGAAGAAGTAGCTTGGATGAGCAGATTTTACTTTTGGCTTTTACTATACATTAGACCTGGACAACTGAGGGATTACACAGAGAGGTCCTGTCTACCTTTGAATTGGTAACCAGCTTTATTTTTGGAAAATCATATCACCAAGGTAATTAGACTTGGCCCATTTCAGCTATGTGCTTTATTTAAAGTAATTTGCTGTAATGAGACCAGCCTAATTAAACTGCCTTCTGTAATAAACCACTATTGGACTATTCATTTGACCACAATTACAACTAATCTTTTTTAAATCACATTGCTGTCTTTAAATAATTGCTAGTACATTGTTTTCATTTTTAATATGGAAATAAAAAGGTCTTGAAAAACATCACTGAAGGTCATATATTATGCAAAACTGACTCCTGTGAGCTTTAAACCATGGTATAATGTTCTTACCTCCTCAGATACTTGGAGTTGTGTTTTGTTTCATTCACATAAGTTGAGGTAGCCCTTTATTATTAGTCTGTGCATCTCCAAAGCTCAAAATGCTCTGTTCCCCCTTGTGATGTCATGAAGCTGTTTTCAGTTTTCAGTAAAGATCAGAAAATACTAAGGATTTAAAAAAAAAAAAAAGTAGTATTTTTGTGTCTTGTATTTTCTCAATGGTGGTGATGAATAAATGAGAACCAAAACCAACCAATCTTTTTCCTGCACTGCCCACATTACATTTTCAATTTATTCTACCACCCACGGCCTGAATCACATTGAACTTATTGACCAGGCAGACAGGAAAAGACTGGTAAACAAAACAAGATGTTGAACACGTCCTCCTCATTATATACTGAGAGCCCATTGAAAATCAACATGTTATTGACAAGAGCAGAAGCACAATGCCAAACACAGGGCTTAAAGGAATTAAACTGAACGCCGCTGCTTTCTTGTCCTGCTTGAATACGCTTTTAAATCCCCCCGAAACACTATTTAGTGAAAGGATCATGGTGAAATTAGGGATTCAACAGCTAATTTTGCTACAGCTAAAAAAAGAGAAAAACATGGCCACCCTTGTTTTTCGAGGAATTTATTTGCAAGTTCAGTAAATTTGAATTATTCAGGTTTTGATTGCTTGGAAGGTGGAACTCATGCAAAACCAGGTCCATAACCATAATTAATCCTTGACATGGACTGCATAAGTTACAGAACAAGTATCTATCAGTGATTTTATTTTTTCCCCCCAGATAAATATTGTAATGAGATTTGTGATTTTAAATAAAACAATTTTCTTTTTTTCTTTTTTTTTTTTTCTTTTCATTTACTTTCGGTTCGGGCCTATTTTTATCACATGCAAGACAGTGGTCAAAGGTCAAATTATTGTTTATAGAGGTGTAAAACATCAATGATTAGTTTTCTACAAATGAAAACATATTGCTACATGCCTGGAATCTCGAATAATTTGCTTTTTGATTATACTGAAATCTGTGATGTTTTTCACTCCCCTGTGATATTTTTCCCTTTCATTTTTATCATAAGCAGACATATTAGTTTTGCGAGATGGGCCTTGCGTGTTTGTGATTGGCTAATCCACCTGTCAGTCAAGCCTTTTGCAGAAATGTTTACTCTGGTCAAGCAAATTTTCTATCAGCGTGACTAGATAAATTGCAGATGTTAGTATGTTAATAAAATTGGGCCTAAACCCAGGGACATCAGGTCTCAACCAGAGCTAAACCAGGACTAAACAAAGTCATACATTGATCCAAACCAGTACATAAATAATAATTCATGGTTTTTGGCTGCCATATGCAACATTTTTACATTCAAAAGATTGCATATTTTTGTTTTAAATTGTTCCCTATAGCAGCGGTACTCATTTTTCCTCATTTTACATGTGAAACTTTCCTGATTAAGCTGTTACAAGTGCAGGACTAAACCAGGACCCGACCACATCCAAACAATAAAGGGGTGTGTTGGTTGCTCGTCTTCAGATCCTAAGGCTAACGGTTTGAATCCTGTTCTTGACATAAACATCACTCATCCACTGACCCACAGGTCGGCGGTGCTAATGCAGCTCCTACAGATGAATACTGGTGTTGTCCTTGGACCAGACACTTAACCCCCCTTGCCTCCAGTGTCTACATGTGTGAATGGGTGAGTGGTTCCTTTTGTGTAAAGCTCTTGAAGGTAGAACAGAGCTATATTAATGTGAACAAATAAAACAACTACACGTACATATCGTTGTAAATAGTACTTCTTTACCAACTTGAAAACATTTTAAGTCCTACAAAAACCCTACTCTGTGTGGATCATGTTGAAATTCGGAATTCAGCTGCGAATATTACTACACCCAAAGAACATGGCTGCCCCTGATAGTCCATAGCTCAAATTCCCTGCAGTTTTTACTTATTATTCCAGTATAAAACCTTCAGCTTAGCTCTGCATGCTCTTTGTTGCGTGGGCTTGCCTACATGCTGGTTACTGATATAGTTGTTTTCTTTTATTTTACATATCTCTCCAAAGGGGCTTGGTCATTATCTTTGCCCAAACACATGTCAATAGTAGCGCCACAACAGGCAAACTATTGCACTAATCCCCAACTGTCTTTAAATTGTGAACAATTGCGTGGCATTTAGAGCTCCAGCACTCGCAAGGATGCCTAAAGAATGTCTTTTTCAGTCTAGCAGGGGGGAACAATAGTCCAATGCAGTGAAGTGGTTGTGCTATTGTGAATGCGAGATGAGCTAATCACGGCAATAGGAAAATTCGGCAACATTTAAATCAATTGGAGTGGGTGTGATTACACTGGGGCTGAGTGAATGCGTCTGGCTTGCTATGGAAATGTACAGTCATTATTTCCTTATTTAGTATTGATGTCTATGGCGGAATCCTCGGCAGTTACCATGGTAATACAATGCACACATTAGCAAACACTGCCAGAAGAATTTTAAGACAGTCTGAAAACTCCAGACAGGGCAGTGCTTAAGTTAGCATCGCACCCCGAGGGACCGTTGATGACATCAGACAACTATCAATTGAAAGAGGAATGCATCATCTTTTGAGTCGTTACTTTTCAACATAATTTCTATAGAATTAACATTTCAAGACAGGATATCTGAAAGGACGTCTGAAATCAATGTAATTCTCACTGTCGCTAATGGCAAATCCATGGACCAAAATCTATTCCTTGCCAAATTGGTCATCAGATAAAACAACCATTTTCTTCTTAATTTGGCTGGAACTTTGAAACCAGGACAAACCAGGTCTAAACTAGGTCTGAAAAGGAAGTTCATTTAAAGAAATATGATCACAGTAACCAGGACAATGAAATACTTTCTAATTAGATTTGGACTTCAATAGCTGATAATACAAAAAATACCGTGAATGCAAAACACTGCTCTGGTCTCTGAAAAGCACTTATAAACTCATCATGGTGAATAATTGGGATGCTCTGAATTCATAATGTAAGTGAGGAATAACTTTGAAGCACTGCAAACCACTTAAAATGAATGTTTTTCCACATGCTTCAGGCAGTAAAAAATCTGGTACATCACCTTTTAACATTCGACTGTAAATAAAGATTAAACCACTATAATCACCAAACTCATATATTGCTCCATTGACATCTGTACATCATGCTTTAGCGATAACATCCTCCACCGCTCCACGGAAAAACGATTGAGCCGCTCCGCTATGTGCTTTTCCTGTCCTCACATTAGCGATGGTGTCAAAACTGAGCCGATTATTACGAAACCAAATCAAGACATCTGACAGGCCGATCAATGCGTCCCTGACCGATGCCCGCGCTATCTGGATGTACAACCCCCGAAGGAGAGCCTGGGTTGGGGTAGGGCTGCTTCAGAGGGTGGGGGGAGAGGAGGGAGGAGGAGAAGGGAAGGGGAAGAAGGGGGAGGGTCTACGCTGATTGTCAAGGTCACTGCGTCGCCATGAAGATGAGTCAATGCATTAGAGCTGCAGATTGTACAGCCAGATGTGAGGCAGTGATCGAAGCGTGGAAGAAAAAAAGTGACAAGCTCAAGTATAAAACCACTAGTATTCGCCCATGGACCACTATGGAACCTACCTGGACGACTGAGGGATTACACAGATATAAGGCCGGATGGTAATGTAAAAGAAAGAGTGCTTTTTATTATCATTGTGATATCAGAATCGGTATTGAGTATTGAGTATTGTTTCAAAATCGTGTTCGAAATTTTAGTATCGTGACAACACTAATCTAAGGGGTACATTACAAGGGTTTGGGGATGATTTCAGGTTATTCCGATGTTAAAACGTAAATGTCCACTCTATATTTTATTGTATTGCTGTTTATGAGATATATTTTATTATTTTTAATGGATTTATTATCTATTCTTCTCTTATTCACTATTTGATGTGAGTGTATATTACTTATTTTTGTGCTATATAAATAAAGTCAGTTTAAGCAGATTTAAATAAATAGTTTCTTTGTCTTTGGGTTGTTGGTTGGTTTGTTAAAGGTCATACTGCAGTTTTTTTCCTCTCACCATTAAGATATTGACTAGGCTTTTGCTCTTAAGTGTTGTGACATTTACCAGGATCAGGAATCTGACCTAACTATGCATACAAATATTTTTTTCAAATTTTATCCAGAAGAACTTGTTTCCATTCACCAGTGAGAGGAGTTGAATACTTTAGTTGTCCAAGTATTCATCCATTTTCTTCCAATTTTCTGGGGTCAGGTCATGGGGGAAGCAGTCTAAGCATGGACTCATAGGCTTTCCTCACCCCAGACACTTCCTCCAGCTCCTCCATTGGGATCCTGAGGTATTCCCAAGGCAGCCAAAAGTCCCTCCAGCATGTCCAGGGGTCAGCTCCTAGTGGGATATGTCCAAGTATTTACAGAATTATGTAGGATCCATGTCCATCCATCCATTAAGTCTTAACTGGGCTATATTCCAGTATCTTTGCTGTTCCTATACTGCACTTTTCCGGACTGAGATGTCTGCTGTAGCCACTCCTCCAGTTTGGCTCCGATGACCACAGGCAACACTGATGGCTTCATCTTCCAGGCCCCTGGAATACCCCTGGTATTTCTTTAGTTTCTCTTATTCCTTTTTCCAGATCACTTGGTATTTCAATGCCAACCACAGCAGCTTTCCTCTGCTGTTTGTTCACCACCGAAATGTCAGGTTGGTTGGTTCATTGCCATTCAGACAGTCTTTATCTGTATAAAACACGACCAGTCAAAAGGTTGGACACACTTTTTCATTTATGTTTCTTCACTACTTCCATTATTATTTACGATGTATTCTCACTGAGGGTATCAAAACTATGGGCGCATATGAAATGTACTAAACAAAAAATAAAGTCAAAATAAGTCAAACTCATCTCAGTTGTTTTAGATTTTTAAAAATAGTCGCCCTTTGCTTTTATCCCTACTTTGCACAGCTGTGAAGTGAAAACCATTTCAGGAAACCATCATGAAGCTCAATGAGAGAAGGCCAAAGGTTTGCAGCACTGTCAAAAAAGCACAGGTTGGACACTGAACAGTTTGAGGATTTGAATATAAAAAAAAAATCTAATTTGTTAGCTCCCTTTTTCTTTGCTACATCATTCTATAGTCTGTACATCTTGCGTCTGGAGCATGGAGCCTGTAACACCATCACGATTACATTGCCTCCTCTTGCCTCTTGATGAGATTACCAAGACTTGACCACTAATTGAAAACTCGAAAAACAAAAGCAATCAACAGCAGCCTTTCCCTATCTCTGGTTGTATTTATGCGATGCCACGTTGCCACACATGTCGATGGCGGTGGTCCCAGAATCCCCTGGAGTTTTGCGGGTTAGGCCGTGTACTCTAGCTGTTCACTGAGGAGGCCTACAGCGGAAGCAGCCAGCTGTCCCTCTTTCTGGGAGGCCGAAGCAGAGACACAGGCGCTTTGACATTGACTACGCCCTCGAGATGTTTGGATGGCACTGGGGTATTGCTGGTCATCTGCTGCTGGGGTCATGTGACTTCACCCCTGGCCAATCAGATCACAGTGTGTGTGTTGTAACGAGCTTGTATGTGCACAGGGCATTGGAGATCAAAGCGAAAGAAGCTTGTGTTCAGCAGTCTTTATTTGGGTATACAAGAAATCTGCCACAGCCCCAAGTCATCTCCCTCCCAGTGCAAATAGTTTGATTCATAAGCGGTTAGCATACAACAGGGAACAGTAAAAGGGGCTGTCATGTCTAATCGGGGGCCAAAGGAGGCGCTGTGGGCCAGACTGGTGGATGTGTGACCACAAGATCAAGTCAGCTCTTGTTAATACCATCTGTGAGGACTTCGGATGAGCAGCCAACTTTGTCATACTAATACTTTTGCACTTGTGTTAAGTGGGCCAGTGCTTGTCCCAAACTACTGCATTAATATTTCAAGTAGAACTAAACACCTTAAATCTGCCCACGATCACATTTCAAATATCAGGAGAGTGAGTGGGGAGGAAGGGTGGGGTCTGGACATACAAGAACAGTACCTGCTGTTAAATGTACATTCAAAAGAGGATTATTTTCAGATTTTTAGATCTAAAAGATTATAAAAATGAAATGTAAACTTTCTAATCATGGTCGCTCTGATTACTCATACCAGTTTGTGTGGTCTGCATGTCCTTTAAGTCATTATAAAGGTGCCGTATATATTAACAGTACAAACGTGAAGACATACAACAAATAAACCCAAATGTTTACTCAATGTCTGCTGCTGATTTGAAGTTCAACAATTTGTTATTCATAAGTAAATTCATAGTCATACAAAACAATAAAAAGAATGTATACAGTGGGCAGCCAACATGCTAATTCACAGCTCACAGCAATGCATTTTAGTTCAGTAAGTGTCGAAAGTTTAACCAGAGAGAGTTCTTGAACCGTCGATAAGCACGTGAAACGGGTTGTGCGAATGGGAGTAGTGATCAGGGTGGAAAAGCGTGGGCTGTAACAAGCCTCCCTACCGGAGCGCAGAAGGATGACACATGACATGACAATAGAGTTCAGGTTCTTCAGGGTCTCGGCTGGTTCTAGCTCACGATCCAAGGATTCAGGCATTTTGTACTCGACTAGGCACCTGACCAATACTGCTTTGTACTCACTACATTTACAACTAGAACCCAAGTTCTGCGATAATAAAAGACTTCTGTACAGCAGTTCTGTAGCATAGGAAGCTTGTACTGGGCGCAGAAGAATGTGATTGGTTGAACCCACACAGTGTGCATAACGTACTGTGCGCATGTGTCACATGACTAGATGGTGTGTTCACGGACAGACAATGACAGGGATTTACAGTTTGTTGCAGTTTAAGCACATTTTTACTAACCTGGGTTACACTAGCAGCATACATTTACTCCTACTTGAATAATATTTTAATTTTTATTAAGTACAATTGTCCCTCACTATATCGCGGTTCACCTTTCGCGGTTTTGCAGATTTTTTTTGGTTGCGATTTTGCATGTTTTTTTCCACAGTGTATGAATGCACATTGTGTTCTTCGTCCTGATTGGCTGAGGAACTGTAGACCATTGTCCATCAGTCTCCTCTGTGTCTCCTGTACAGTACAGAATGTGCTCAGCCAAATTTACATAAATGTTCGATCGCAGTGTGACTCTGAAGTGCTGTATGTTTGCAAGTTTTCTCCCCGACAAAACCCACAATGTCGATGAAACGTTCTGCACCGACACATTTCAGAAAGTGTTTCTCTGCGGATACTGCTGGAGCAGAGGCAGGCTTTTGAAGCAGTCATCGAGGAAAGGGAATATAATGCACGAAGAATTGATCTTTGAGAGTGTTTAAACAAGAGAGAAATGATTTAGTTTTTCTCATTTTTGTTTCTGTCCTTTGAAACAACAGATTTTGTCCTTTATTCATTGTTTTGTCCTTCTAAAACATTTACTCTTTAAGTTACTCTTACTTGAGTAGTATTCGGCTACTCTACCCGTCTCTGTTGATGCTTACATAAGACCATGCAATGTGAGATTTCCAGTCCCCATGTAACAAATGAAAAACAGGAGTAAACCTTGAGAAGTGCTGAGTGGTCCTTCTTTTATGGCAGCAGATGCACACACGCTACAGGGAGGAGACGTGTTTGAAGAGCACTCCGTTCCCTTGCTACATGTGTAATTGACGAGACATGAATTATACCTTATAGGATTGTAACTACTTCAAAGCAGCCATCTTGTTGGGAAAATACAGGGCGTGTTAAAAATGCATGCGTACAGCTCCAGTCTATAAGGGTGTCTTGACATATATATAAGATAATGACCACTAAAAGGACAGTTCCTAGAGATAAAGACTGGATATACATTTTTTAACATAAAAAGTTGAATGAAAATTGCTCTAAAACAGGGGAGTCAAACACATTTTCACCGAGGGCCACATCAGCAAAATGGCTACTGTCAAAGGGCCAGATGTAAAATAAATGTAACTACTTTTTTAAAATAACTGTTTCTATATTTATTACTTCTTCAAGTTACAAATATTACATATGCATTTGCAAAGATGTAAAAAAAATGGCTGTGTAACTGCGTATCTCTTGATAAAATTACATTTTAAGACCATCATATCTTTTAATTTACCCTGTCGAGGGCCACATAAAGTGATGTGGAGGGCCACATTTAGCCCACAGGCCTCGAGTTTGACACATGTGCTCTGAAGGAAACAACACTTCAGTATATTATGTTACTCACCTTGTTATGTTCTGCTCATTCAAAGCCAGAAATGTAGTTTAAGATATTTTGATACACTTAATAATATCTACACTCTTTTCATTACGGTTGTACAGATGTGAGATGTGAGTCTGGCTGCTTACGAAGGAAAAAAAAGAAGAAAAAAAAAGTATCTCAAGGGACTAAAAACTGATTTCTGCAGAATCAGTGAGCGAAGAACTAAACTAAATGAATCTGAGGTGAGAGAAATGTGATTTTGTTTGTAAATGATGGGTGACCAATGAGCTGCTTTGTTTCACATGTGTCACTGAAAAAAACAGATCTGATGGCACAAACATGGTTGGCTGAGTAAAATCATTCTGCATTTGCCAAGCATTAAAATGTATACAGGGTGTCCATAAAGTAGCCTTACAATTTTTAAATTAAATTACAAAGACAACTGATAAGATATATTAATATTGTGTGATGTGTTCTATTGTATTCAGTGGTTCTAAAAGCTTTTAATCACGTTGCATTTTTGTACTTCAGTATGACTTTTGAATGAACCCCTAAGAAATGGTCCGTCTTGATGTGCTTCGTGCGACTTTGTGCCCATATAGATGTGTATTAAATGAGGTAAAAAAAAAAGACAAAAAAAGGGAAAACACTGAGTACAATAGAACAAGTCTGATTAAGATGTCTGATCAATTGACTTTGTATTTTTTTTATTGTAGAGAGACTTTATGGACACCCTGTTTATCTCCATGGCGAATGTTCCAAAGTTTGGTTTTAACGCTCTCTTTCCATGGAATCAGGCAGATGACGTGCCACCTCCAGACACTTACATATTGTTCTTGGGTTCGCTCACACTAGCCCCAAAGAACAGTACGTTTGTCCAGTGTGAGTACAACTGATCTGTGCCCAGGCTCGGCTCGATTCAGACTTTGTCACGTGGTCCGGTTGGGCACAGGTCAAAAGGTCCGAGTGAGCCCTAAATCAAGCTCAACCTTTCATTTTTTTTTTGTGTTGCTCATCAGTCTAGAGTTGTACTTGTGAAAAACGTTCATTGATGTTGGCTCTGACAGAAATTTGTCACAATACTGATTTTTGTTTCATTTCTGTTTTATTTATTTCTCTTGCACATAATTGAAAAGTAGCACGAGGATGATAAGTCTCATCGTGGCCCGGTCCCACGGACACTTCATCAGATTCAGGTCACCGGTGTCATAGATGAGGTTACAACATTTTTATTTCATCACATCAAAGTTATTCATGCAATTTTTCAAGTAATATTTCAAGGTCAAGGTTTTGAAAAATACAAAATTGTGTTCAGCAAAATCAGTTCTGGCTCGGTCTCCGTTTCGCCTATCTTTTTGTAAGGCTTTGTAAGTAGTAATTCTTACTCAGAGCTTTAAGAACAGCAAAACATTTCAGGGTACAGACGATTTTGTTTGGGTCAGATTTAAAGAATGTTATTGGATCAACAATCTTAAATCATGCCATATTTCAATGTATATGTGCAATAAATTAAATAGTGTTGCTTCTAAATGTTATGCTCATAAATATCTGTACTGGGAGAAGACACATTTTGCGCAAATACATGGAAAACACTTAGTACTGGCTTTTTAATAATAATAATGATATTGCAATACACATTAAAGGTCCCATATTATGCTTTTTTTTTTTTATGTTGTTTCCTGTGTTTAGTTTTATTCACATGTTCACACAAACCCTACACATTTAGGCTGAGTTCTTCCCTCAAACAGAAAACACTCTGTTCCACCTTGTGATGTCATGTGGTGATACAGTAATTGCTCCGCTGTGTTTTTAAACTGCATACACCTTCACTAGAATCAGTTTATTATTTTAATTTTCAGCCCTGGAATTGCCAATCTCTTCTGAACAAAAGGTAAATGGTAGCTCTTAACTTGAAAACTACACCTTCATGACATCACAAGGTGGAGCAGAGCATTTTGAGGTTTCGAGATATAGACAGACGAATAATAAAGGGTTACTCTAACATATGTGAATGAAACAAAACACAACTCCAGGTAGAGTTTTGGTGAAGTAACAACATTATAACATGGCTTAAAGCTCAGAAGAGTCAGTTTTGTGTGATATAGAACCTTTAAGTTACTCCAGCTGTTTAACGTGGTTTGCAAAAAATACCAAAATGTATCAGTCCACTGCTGTAGCCGCTTTAACCAAATCCAGAATAATTTCGAGATCAACCTGCAAATATGAAAGGGGTTTTGTACAGTACTACAAAAATCCGTCTTTCTTCCAGTCCCTCTCTTCTATTCAGAACAAATACAGTTATCACATAATGCGATCCACTGGGTCTCCTGTCATCCTGTAACCTTGGATACCAAAAAAAAGTCCAGGTTAAGTACTTTCCTTTTATCGTTGCTCCTTTTTATATGCAAATGCGTCTGCCCGCCCATCTATTTACTGTTGCGGGTATTGAGACAAACCCCCCGACCGCAAGCCCACCAGCCGGATCCAGGCGCGTAGGGGGACTTGAAATAGATTTGATTAGGAGGAGAAAAAAAAAAAAAAAATAGGCCTTTGATCGGAGCGTTTGTTAGGCAAATGGCGCCACATGACAATATGGTTGAAAAGAACGGCGTTGATTCTGCTGGCGTTTACAAAATAATGGAGGATCTAATTGTGCTGTAATGCCGGCCAATGCGCTGCTATTAATTTTGGAGGTGCACCGAGCCAGAAAGTGGTTCATTTGCATCGCGCTATGACAGGTAGAAAAAGAGAGAGAGGAGAGAGACTGTGGAGAGAGACAAAAAAGAAAGAAAGAAAGTGGGGGAGGGAGAAACAAAGAGGGAGAGAGATGTGAGGGTGGGTGATAAGAGAAGGGGAGAGAGAGGTAGGTGAAGAGAGACAATGGAGAGGTGAGATATGAGAGAGGGGATGGGAAGGAGAGAGGGAGAAGCACAGCGAAAGGGAGTGAGACAGAGGAGAGAGGATGGAGATAGTGAGAGAGGGAGGCGAGAGGGAGGATGGGAGGGAGAGACGCAAAAAGAAAGGGGGTGAGGAAGAGAAGGAGAAAGAAATAGGAGGGAGAAATAGAGAGAGAGATGTGAGAGGGTGGGTAAAAGAGAAGGGAGAGAGAGGTAGGTGAGAGAGAGGAGAAAGAGAGACAATGGAGAGGTGATGGAGAGAGAGGGGATGGGAAGGAGAGAGGACAAAAAGAAGGGAAGAAAAGGGAGTGGGAGGGAGAGAAGAAAGAGGAGAGAGGATGAGAGGGTGGGTAATAAGAGAAGGGAAGAGAGAGGTAGGTGAAGAGAGACAATGGAGAGGTGATGGAGAGAGAGAGGATGGGAAGGAGAGAGACAAAAAGAAGAGAGAAGTGTGAGGAGGAGAGTTGAGGAGAGGGGGGAGAGAAGGAGAGGTGAGGGTGGGAGGGGTAGAGAGGGTAAGACAGAGACAGGTGATGAGAGAAATCGTGAGGTTGCCATGGAGCCAGTGGGATGGGAAGGAGAGATGGGAAGGAGAGAGACAGAAAGAAAGATGTTGAGGGAGAACAAAGATGGGAAAGAGATGTGAGAGGGAAGAGAGACAAAGAAGAAGGGATAGAGAAAGTGGGTGTGGAGAGAGAGAGGTAGAGAAACAATCATGAGAAATGTGAGACAGAGAGAAAGGGAGAGAGAGAGAAGAGAGAGAGAGAGGCAGAGAGTAGTGGGGTTAGGAAGAGAAGGAGAAAAGAAATAGGAGAGAGAAATAGAGAGGGAAAGAGAGAGAGGGAGGGAGAGAGATCTGAGGATGGGACCAGGAAAAACAGAAAGAGAACTGGGAGAGAAAGAGGTGGTGGAGAGAGGGAAGAGAGACAATAGACAGGTGATGGAGAAAAGTGATGGTAGCCAGAGAGAGGAGAAAGACAAAAAAAGAGAGACAAAAAGAAAGACAATAGGTGAGTGGGGGGAGAAAAAGGGAGGGAAAGGGAGGTGAGAAATAAAGCAGGAAGGAGGGGAGGGAGAAAGAAATAGAAAAGGAAAGAGAGATGTGAGGATGGATGACAAGAGAAGAGGAGAGAAAAAGGTAGGTGGAGAGAGGGAGGAGAGACAATGGAGATTTGATGGAGAAAGTCGTGAGGTAGCCATTGACGGTGGGTGCGAGAGAGGATGGGAAGGAGACAAAGACAAAAAAAGAGACGACGGAAGGAGGGAGAAACTGAGGAAAAGGGAGTGAGTGATAGAGAGAGAGCGAAAGAGATAGACGGAGAGACAAAATGAGAAACAGTAGCAGTGGATTAGGGAGGGAGAAACAGAGGGAAAGAGAGAGATGTGAGTCTGAGTGAAAAGAGAAGGGAAGAGGATGAGATAGGTGGAGAGAGAGAGAAGAGGGAATAGAAACCAAACAGAGGGAGAGAAAAAACTGGTGATAAATTTGTGTTGATTGAGAGAGAGAGAGAGAGATAGGAAGAAAGACAAAAAAGAAAGAGAAAGAAAGTAAGAGACAGTGACAATGGGTGAGATAGGGAAGAGAGGAAGGCAAGAGAGAGGATGGGAGGGAGAGAGGCAAAAAGAAACGGGGTGAGGAAGGGAGGGAGAAAACAGAGAGGGAAAGAGAGAGAGAGAGGGAGGGAGGGGGGTGTGAGGCTGGGTGAAAAAAGATGGGGAGGAAAACAACATTGGTGGTGGAGGGGGGGAGAGGGAAGAGAGACAAAGGAGAGACGATAGAGAAAGTGGTGGGGTAGCCATACAGAGGGAGAGAAAGAAATGGTGAGAAACGAGTTGATTGAGGAAGAGAGAGAGAGAGCGAAAGAAAGAGAGAGAAAGTGAGAGACAGTGACAGTGGCTGAGAGAAGGTGAGAGAGAGGATGGGATGGAAAGGGACAAAAAGAAAGAGGGTGAGGGAAGGAGAAAGAGAGAAGAGGGAGAAATAGAGAGGATAAGAAAGATGTGAGGCTAGGTGAAAAGAAGTCGTTGGAGGGAAAGGGAAAAGAGGTTGGTGGAAGGATGGAGAAAGTGGTGGGGGTAGGTCCCTAGGGAGAGAGAAAAAAGAGAGAGGCAGAGAAGTAAGAGACAGTGACAGTGGGTGAGAGGGGGGATGAAAGTAAAGATAGTGGAAGGGAAGGAGTGAGGATGAGAGAGGGAAGGGCTGAGACAGAAGAGACGGAGTAGGAGAAAGAGAGATAAACAAGCTGAGAGAAAGGAAGAGAAATACATTGAAGATGAGTGAAAGAGGAATCTATAGAAATGGCAAATGAGAGAGAGAGGGAAAAGGGACTGGGGGAGAAAGATGGAGGCTAGAACTGAGGGGTTGAAACGAGAGAGAGAGAGAGAGAGGGGGGGGAGACGGAGGTGGTCCTGGCATCAAACAAAGTATACAGTCAGCCTATAGATAATCACTGCTACCTGCCGTGCGGAAGACTGGACTTGTTGGATTGTCAATAAATATGAAATACAAGGCTGGGGTTTATAATAATTAGATTTGCCATTAGAGGGGAAAAACTGAGGAGAGAGAGGAGACTATTGCCGGGCGCATTGCTGTAGATTCAGTGGGCAGCAGCTGATACATTTTGGACCGCATTACAGGCAGGCTCCAGTCCCTGTTCTCCAAATTGAGCAGAAAATCCTGTCAAGTCTCAACACACATGGGCCAATTTACAAGTGTAATAAGTGAGCAGCAGTCACTCAAGCACTGGCACTAGAATGAAAGAGACTACAGGTGATTCTGGGATTGAAAATGCAATAAAATAGCCTGACACATATTATTCTGCATTATTTACAGCTGAGACCAGAAGTTTACATGCACTATATAAAAAGACACATACTAGCTTTTTTTTTTCCTCACTGTCTGACATGAAATCAGACTAAACTTTTCCTGTTTTAGGTCAGGTAGGATTATCAAAGTTATTTCTATTTGCTAAATGCCAGAATAATGAGAGAAGGATTTTTTTTTTTTTTTTTTTTTAGACAGTTATGTATTACATTCTTCAAGTTCAGAAGTTTACATACAGTAAGATTACTATGACTATGGAAAAAACATGTATTTGGAAACTTCTGATAGGCTTTTTGACAACATTTGAGTTAATTAAAGACACAACTTGATGTATCTGAAGACACACCTGAAACACACTGCTTCTTTGTGTAACATCCTGGGAAAGTTGAAAGAAATCAGCCAAGATATCAGAAAGAGAAAGTCTGGTTCATCCTTGGTGCAATTTCCAGATACTTGAAGGTGCCACGTTCATCTGTTCAAAACAATTATACACAATTATAAACACCATGAGAATGTCCAGCCATCATACCGCTCAGGAAGGAGGACGAGTTCTGAGTCTCAGAGATGAATGGGCTTTGGTCCGAAATGTGCATATCAACCCAAGAACAAAAGAACAAAAGCAAAAGACCTTGTGAAGATGTTGGCTGAAGCTGATAAGAGTGTGTCATCATCCACAGTGAAATGAGTACTGTATTGACATGGGCTGAAGGGTCACTCTGCCTGAAGGAAGCCATTACTCCAAAAAAAAAAAAAAAAAAAAGACAGATAAGTTTATATGCACACAGGGACAAAGACCTTAATTTTTGGAAACGTCCTGTGGGCTGATGAAACAAATATTGAACAGTTTGGCCAAAATGAGCATTGTTTGGAGGACAAAGAGTGAAGCTTCCAACCCTGTGAACACCATTTTAACTGTGAAATACAGGGGTGGCAGCATCATGTTGTGGGGTTGTTTTACTGCAGGAGGGAAAGAATATTATGTGGAAATACTGAAGCAACATCTCAAGACATCAGTCAGGAAGTTAAAGCTTGGATGCGAATGGGTCTTCAAAATGGACATGACCTGAAGCATACTGCCAAAGTGGTTACAAAGTGGCTTAAGGATAACAAAGTCAGTGTTTGGGAGTGACCATCACAAAGCCCTGATTTCAATCCTATTGAAAATTTATGGGCAGACCTGAAAAGGCATGTGCGAGCAAGGCGGCCTACAAACTTGGCTCAGTTCTGTCAAGAGGAATGGGCCAAAATTCCTACCAACAATTGTGAGAAGCTTGTGTAAGGATTGATCCAATTCATACAGTTTAAAGGCAGTGGTACCAAATACTAATGAAATGTATCCAAACGTATGACTCTGAAAAAAAAAATGAAAAATTGTCTTTAAAAACTGGAAAAGTTTAGTCTGATTTCATGTCAGACAGTGAGAAAAAAGGCATATGTGTCTTTTTATATAGTGTATGTAAACTTCTGGTTTCAACTGTATATTTGAAGACGACTTCTCAACACTGTAAGGCCTAATTTGACCTATTTTAACCCCTTTCTTAAGTTGAAATGTTCTTGATCTAATAATAAAGGGTTTACATCCAAATTGTGCGTATAGACTGGGGGGAGTTTGTTACTTCCATAGAAATTTTATCACGTTTTGTATAATGTTTCCACCATATAGTATTATAATAAGTATTTTGATTTACTAGAGAAACTTTTCATACAAATGTAACTTTTCAGAGTACTTTTCTAGCAGCATAGTTTTAAACCTACTTGAGTATTCATTTTATTCAACTAACAGTGAGTCACAGTTTTGGTTCATTTTCCCACTGTGAGTATGTAAAAGTGACAAAAGCTTTATGCTGACAATATGAAATTAATTGAACATTTGTATTTCTTGTACTGCTTCTTCAGATATGATTTTATTTTTCTATTTTTTCTGTGTCTGTCCTTTGAAAATACCAGACTTTGTGCATTACTTCAAAATATAAATCAGATGTTATCAAGTTACTCTTACTTGAGTAGTAGTTTTCCCTTTTCCCCAAATACCTTTTTTTTACATTACCATACTTTGTACTTCTACCTGAGCATTATTAATTTGAAGTACTTTTACTTGAGTCTGGGTTGCTTCTCCACAGATCTGACCTGTATTTTGCTGTGGTGGTGTATCTATTGGGATAAATAAGTAACTGGAGCAACCTGTAGAAAATATGCACAAGGAAAATCCACAAATGTTCACCTTGTTACATGTAGGGACTTAGTTTGTATATTGGAACAAAATGCACTTTACCAATATAAATCTGACCTGACTCTCATCTTCATTGCTGTGAAACCTCATCGTTCATTTATCATTTACATCCCTGAAACCCATCAACTCTGCGTGTTTTCTGTTAGCCGAGATAAATAGGTTTGCATAAGCAGGACATTTAGTGTAATGATAACACTATGCAAACCACAGCTTAGCGGGTCAGCTCAGAGAGAAAAAAAAACTCAGCAAATAAGCCGTTATGTCATGTATACAGGAGCGTTTTACATATGAATCACACAGGAAAGACTGTGACCCAGATCAACGCAGTTCACCATGCATTATTTACAGAGCCGCTAAGATCTCAACTAAACCCACTTCTGCTGCTCTAAAAATACCCTGCTCTGGACTGTAATCTGGCAAGATATTTATAAAGGTCTGATCTGAAAAATGATTACATATTTCCACTCTGTAACCGCCTTAATCTGTACTATTCAATACAAGCAAAAGTGCATATGTGGACTTAATAAGATGTGTGTTTCTAGGTTGGCAATTTCCAGGCAAACAAATAACATCTCTATTGCTGGGTTTCTATGTCCATAAGATGTCAAGTGCACATGACAGGTTTTTTTTCGCAATTATAATGTTGTTTGGTGGGATAGTACCTGTGGTAAAGTCGCAGTTTATGAAGAAAAATTGAGAGGAAAAAGTTAAAAAATCCAGGAAGTAGTGCTGAGTTATAAAAAGGAATACCTACATCAATTTACCTTTTTGGATATTTCATGGCAAATATAATGCTCCCTTCCCTCCATCCCTTTTCTTCTACCCTTCGAAGTAAACTCATTTTGACCGCCTGTATCTGCAATCTTGTCCCAAAGCTCATGACTCAGCTCCTTCTTCACCTCAACAGTCTGATACAGTGACCGCATCACCACAGACGCTGCACCAATCTACCCGTCAATCTCACGCTTCATCCTTCCCTCCCTCGTGAACAAGACCCTAAGATACTTAAACTCCTTCATCCACCTGGAGAGGGCAAGCCACTTTTTTTTTTTTTTACAATTGAGAACCATGCCTTTGGATTTGGGGGAACTGATTTTCATCCCAGCTGGTGGGAGGCGCTGCTTCACCTGACCACACGTCACTGCCAACTTCTCTGGATGTTGTGGGGCTGTCTTGGTTGGCCCGTCTCTGCAGTATCTCTTGGCAGATGGACGTACCTCTGGATTTGCAGACCTGGGTGGTGGTCCATTTGTTTAAAAGGGGGGACCAGAGGATGTGCTCGAACTACAGGGGAATCACACTCCTCAGCCTCCCAGGTAGTGAGTATTCCAGGGTACCTGAGACGAGAATCCGTTTCGATGGTAGAACTAATACTCTCCATGGGGTACAAGGGGGTTTATGGGAGTTTCCCCAACCAGTCCACATATGCTTCTGGATATGGAGAAGGAAAACTGAATGTTATGTTAGGAAGTAGCAGTATAAGTTTCAAGACAGAGACAGACCGAATGTCAATATACACATACGTTTATTAAGTATTTGTACATTTTTCTTGGGCGGTCTCCACCATATTATACATGGGGTGTTAGCTTCCTGTTCTCTGCAACATTTGTGGACTTTTTCCCATTAAAATTCATGATGTTTTAAATTGTTAATTGCTATGCCAAGTCCTAATGTATTATCATTCTGAAACCCATGGATAAGCAGTGGATTATATTTGCATGGGCACAGCTGGAAGGTCTAAACAAAGGTCTTAACGTGGCCGACAGCCTATAACCCTGAATCTGTACTTCAAGAGTTTATTAAAAGAAGTGATCTGCGTAGATGAACCCT
The DNA here is from genome assembly GCA_019594935.1 of Periophthalmus modestus. NCBI lineage: Eukaryota > Metazoa > Chordata > Actinopteri > Gobiiformes > Gobiidae > Periophthalmus > Periophthalmus modestus. Next base: position 16,150,284 of record JAIEZT010000026.1, read on the forward strand.
GAGAGATTAGTAGCAGCTGGCTAACTTACATAATTAATGCGTTGTCAGAGTACAAAGAGTCGACGAAAGAAGTGGATTAAGACTTTATTTTTGAGGCTTGTTGTAGCATGATAGAACTGCTGTGATTGTAGGTTTGGGGGAAATATTCAAACTTAGTATTTTGTTACTGGAGAAAGTAAAGAAAATAAATGTTACATACAGTTTAAAAGGTGCTGTACTCTGATCTTAAAATCAAAATTAAAAATAAATTGTGATCCAAACTTGTCCAATTCATTGCTCCAGTTTGAAAAGTTTTTATTCTGCACTTTTCTTTTTTTAAAGTTAATTTTATGATGATTATGTATGTGTTGATTTGTTGTATTGTGTTTTTAATGTCTTTCTTATTCTGTAAAGCACTTTGAATTACTCTGTGTACAAATTGTGCTATACAAATAAACTTGCCTTGCCAGTTTTAACTCTGGTTTGTGGATGATAAAAATCACTTTATAGTCTCATTTTGACCCTATGCTTTTACAACTTTTACCTATATGTGTACTGGGATTTTGCCTACATAAAAAGTCAGGTGCGGTGCCTTTAAAGCTGGATAGTTTCAAAGATAAGATTCAGTTCAGTGTAAGTCCTAAAACATAATATGAACTATACAAAAATACTGTCTCAATGATTGAACTTGTGTTGATTCTAAACCTAAATTCTAAAGTTATTGCTGCAAAATCTAAGAAGCCATTAAGTATCTTTAGTGATCTGTACCTTTAATCTAGTCTGCAGTAACTGACTAAAGTAAATGCATTTTGCAAAGCATCCTTCTTTCTCTTTCTCTCCTCTTTCCCCCTCTGTCATTCCTCTCGTTCTCCTCTCTCTCCCTCTCTCTTTCTGTCTCTCTGTCCCTCTTTCCCCTCCCTTTGTCCTTCCTCTTCTCTCTCTTTCCCTTTCCCCCTTTCTACCTCTCTTCTTCTGTCTCTCCATCCCTCTTTCCTTCTCTCTCTCTCTTTCTCTCTTCCCCTTTCCTCTCCCTCTTCTTCTTCTGTCTCTCTGTCCCTCTTTCCTCCCTCTCTCCTTCCTTCTCTCTCTCTTTCTTTCCTCCCCTTTCCCTCTTCCTCCTCTCTCTGCCCTCTCTCTCTGTCTCTGTCCCTCTTTCCTCCCTCTCTCCTTCCTTCTCTCTTCCCCTTTCCCTCTCTGTCCTTCTCTCTCTCTTCCCTTTTCCCTCTCTCCTTCCTTCTCTCCTTCCTTCTTTCTCTCTCCTTCTCTCTTTCTCTCTCTCTCGTTCTCTCTTCCCCTTTTCCCCTCTCTCCCTTTCTTCTTCCGTCTCTTCATCCCTCTTCCCTCCCTCTTTCCTTCCTTCCCTCCCTCTTTCTCTCTTCCCCTTTCCCTCTCTCCTCCCTCTCTTTCCTTCTCTCTTTCTCTCTCTCTCCCTCTCTTCTTCTGTCTCTCTGTCCCTCTTTTCTCCCCCCTCTTCTTGTCTTTTCTTCTCTCTTGCCCTATCTCTCTTCTTCTATCTTTCCATCCCTCTTTCCTTCCCTCTCTCCCTCCTTCTCTCTCTGTGTCTTTCCTTCTTCCCCTTTCCCTCTCTTCCTCTCTTCTTCTATCTTTCCTCCCTCTCTCCTTCTCTATCTCTGTCTTTCCCTTTCCTTTTTCGCTCTCTCTCTCTTCTATCGGTCGGATTAAGTCTGTTGATTGGTGAAAAAGCTAAAGAGACGTCTGTGGCCCACTGCCAACTCGGACTAGCCCGGCGGGGTCAAAGGTTAACCGTGGAGTCTGGGAGGGCTCCGAAGCGCTTAGCCCCGACAGAGAGGGTCAGAGGACGGCCGTCATAAATCACAGAGCAATGAACCACCATGAGCCAAATCGCAACACTTCACATTTAGTGACAGGTGAGGGACTGGCACAGGGACTCCCGAAAGATACGAGCGGAAATGTTTGTCTGTGTGAGAGAGAATGTGTGGGCGTTTGTGGATTGATTGAAGCATTAATTGATTGTTTGTATGGTTGATTAAATATATTGATTTTGTCGTCTGTCATGTCTATTCTAAATATTGTGCTATACAGTTACAATCTATGGCACCTGTGGATCATTATGTTATAATTTGGACATTATAAATCGCAATATTGATCTAAAATGTCTTAATAAAAGAACATGTCCGCTGACTTCGGCGTGACCTCGATGTAAACGTCATCACATCAAAGAGCCGTAAATATGCAAAACTGCTAAATCCTAAGCGTATCACTGTTTAAGAACATAACATTGGAGAATGAAGTTAAGTACAGAGCAGTGGTGTATACTGTGGCGGGGAAGACTTCTCAAAAACGCCTGACTCACACTAAATACAACTTTGAGAGGGTAAATGAGGACGGGAAACAACTATAACACGGTTAAAAGCTCTGAAAAGTACATTTGCATAATAGGTCCACTTTAATCATTTTTTTTGTTGATCTGAGACTCTCAAAAGATTTTATAATTTCTATACATGGTGTATTGTTTTTGTCATGTTTGTTGTTCGACTTAAAAGTTTTTCTTTGTTATCTAGGCCTCCATAACATGAAAAGAAGCAATGTTTGTTTAAAAGGGAAAAAATGAAACAAAACTGTTGTTTGTACATTCACTGAACCATAAGATGGATCATAATGGGTTCACCAGTCACAAAAATATGTACGCAAAATTATCAAATTATATATAAATATAATTAAATAAAAAATTACAAATTTAGAAAAAAAAAAAAAAAAAAAAGTCAGCTTGTTACTTTATAGGATTTTATTTATTATGTGTTTATTATTTTTTTTTCCCATTTGGATTTAACACTTTATTACGGTTACAAAAAAAAAAAAAAAAAAAAAAAAAAAAAAAAAGTACAAATGAATTTAAAAAAAAAAAAAAATCAATTTGTTACTTTATAGGATTTTATTTATTATGTATTTATTTATTTTTTCCCCCATTTGGATTTACACTTTATTACTGTTAGAAAAAAAAAAAAAAAAAAAAGTACTAATGAATAAAAAAAAAAAAAATTTTTAAATCAATTTGTTACTTTACTTTATTAAATGCTTTTTTTTACAATTTGTATTTACCACTTTATTACTGTTTAAACAAGGTTTTTTGGTACTATTAAGGCAATTCCACTATACATGGTTTAGCAAATATTCAGATTTTCCTTACTACTATTTATCAGTACGGTGAAATAACTATTACAGATTTGTCTCACAGTAAATGCATTCATCCAGCTGGTTGACGGTTACTGCTGTTGTGTCCTCGAGCAAGACACCTCAACCACCCGTAACTGTACATGTTCACGCTGGTTGTGAGCTTCGAGTACACTGAAAAGGCGTTGTATGAATCTAACTAATCTATAAAAATTACCCCAGAAAGTACAGTGAAAAAAACAAACATTTATTATTATTACTTGCAAATCTGTACGGCAATAAGAAAAGTTGAGTTTCTCCAGACACAGACATTACAGTACTCTGAACTGACTTTAGATCGCTGTAGTGTTTTTGCTCAGAGCCACTCTCTCTTCACTCGAGTTCATTGTGTTATAACCCTGGTGCTGTGAGCTGCCTCCACTGCCCTAAGCTTCCTACTGGCGCGTGCCTTCGAATAGTTTGAGCAAAAAGTGAACCTGGTTTCAAATCTCATTCCATGATTTATGATACAGGAGTCGAGCTCTGAGCTATGATGTGGTGGGAGCACTCTTTCTACAATTGGATCTTGTATTGTTACCAGAGACCATAAAAACTTCATTGTTTTTCCTAGTTTAATTTGTCTAAAATAACATTTTGCTATGTGGACTTTTTGGTGAATTTTGATTTGATGTAATGTGTTTCATAAGGTTGGTATTTTAAATGTGAGGGATATCCAAGGATTAAACTGTGCAGGAAACATAATGACAATAGTTAAAATGTAGAATATGTCAATTATCCAAGACCAAGACTGAAAAACAAGCATTAAGTCGTTACATCACTAATATTAACATTAAAAGAGCACACCTGGAGGACTACAGATACTCGGACCACTGTGGGACAACAGGAGCTCACTGGTCAGAGCACTAATCCACCAAGAGGATAGATTCCTGCTTGGATCAAGTTCTGTCATTGTGTCCTTAAGCAAGACAGAACTTGGTCAGGTATGAAAGTGTAAGTGATTGGTGGAGGTCAGAGGTGCTGGCTTTTCTGTCAGTTTGCCCCCAGAGCAGCTATGTGAATGAATAATGACTTGAGAGGCTTTGACACACCTGTAAAGTGCTTTACAAGTTTAACCTCCTCCTTCTCTTCCGTGACATGTTTTATTAATTTCTCTTTATTATTTGGGCAGATTGAGACCTGATGAGTGTAAATACAAAGATTTATCTTTTCACATTATGTAGTTTCTGAGAAAAATGATGTAAAACAAATGTCCTCATATGTGGATATTTTAATCATTTTGATAAAACATTTGAAAAATGATTTGCAAAAACTATTAAGACCCTGAACACAGCAACATTTGTCCTGAGTGTAAAAACAAAATGAGAAACAACAGTTGTGCCTCTTGGAACAACATGGCTCATGTGAAGGGCTGCTGACAGGAGCAGGAAGACATGAGTCTACACAAAAAAATAAAAATATTCTTAACATTCTAAACTTAAAAATGTCTAAATTGTTCTTGTTGATGTTATTCTTCTAAAAATTTGCATTGTGGCCTAGACAACCCAAAATGTGTTGTCCACATATGTGGACACCAGGTCCTAGGAGGCTACGGCATTATTATTATTACTTATTAAAACATTTTAAATGTTAAATTCCAACCATAAAACACTGATCATCAAAGAGGTATTGATGTTTTGTAAATCAAACAATTCTGTTGCAATGTTAAAGTTGTCAAAGTTTGTTGCCAGATACTAAACACTGGTCAATTTCAATTAATACAACAACAGATTTGGTCGTGGACGGGATTACGACAACAATATATTCAGTATGGAAATATTTTTTAGGCTTCACTCACTGCTGAATTTCTGTTTTTATAAAGTTTATATTCCCTGAGCCCCAACAGAGATATGTCGATGGGCAACTTTCAAAGACCCTTCAATAAAGCAGCACATTGCAACCTGAAGACTGGCCTAAGGCCTTCCCAAACTGCACAGTACAACCGTGTGGCTGTGTTGTGCTTTGTTGCAGCAGGTGTTCCTCGTTGGCCATCTCACTCTGCCTCTCTCCTCGTGTCAGGAGCTAAGCAGCCCCAGAATCAGGGAGACAACAGTCCAACCTGACAGCCAACTCCCACGGCACCACGCACAGCCATTTTACATCCAGAGATCCGGGCTCCAAGGAGGCAGAGGAGAGGCAGAGAAAGCCATCACGGAGCCTTGTTTTGGCTGCTCTCTGCAATCATTGTCTGCTGGGTGATAAACGGGCCTGATCGCAGCCAAACGCCAAGCACAGCCCAAACTAATTACCAGCCTGGCACGTTCTGAAGCGGGCACATGCTCTCACTCTGCTCTTCAGTCCGGGTTGTACCCATCATCAGAAAGGCATCGCCGAGGCATTCATGGTAAGTAAAAAAATGTGAAATTTGGTTCAAATGAACACGGCGCAGTGGTTTAAAGGTTAAAGAGGGGGTACTGTGTTAAATCAACATTTTTGAGCTTTCTAGCATAACTTTGTTCCTCCATTATAACATGCCTAAAGTGGTTTTCAGAATCATTCGTGCATGTTTGAGTGATCTTGTGGTATTTCACAGGCACTATTCAAACCCAGTTAGGTGGATGAGACCAGACCACCCATGTTCCTGCTACACGGCCTCTTCATGTTCAGAACAGCGAGTGACAGAGCGGCAGAGCGTCAACAATTAAAACTGAAACTAATTGCATTTTTAATATGTTATTTGTGTGAATATAGCTTTTTCAAACCCACAAAAGGTAACATGGTGCTCCAAATATATTATGTGTTAGCAATTAATACACCTTAGAAGTGTAACAGCCGCTCTTTAAGGAGACTGAGAAATTCACAAAAATAGCATTGAGACACATTGATTTATTAAAAGTGCACTGTGTAACATTTCTAGAGGGGAATCTGGACAACTGCTTTGCCTGGAATATTCCACCATACAGCATTTATTTAATCAGAACAGTTTTTATTGCTTAAAAATGCCTTGAAAAAATATTGGATTGGGGTCGCCTCTCCACAGTTATGACCTGTAATTTGACGTTGTAATGTCACCTGCTTGTGTCCATGGAAAGGATCACTTTTCCAAGAATTGTCCTCAGTATGGAATTAAAGTATCTGTCGTGTTTTTTATATAAAATTGATTCAAGCGTTTGCTCAAAAATAACACTAGTAATTGAAATGTTATAGTGAGCAGACCCCCCTCTCTGCAGATCTGACCTGTAACTCAACCTTGTGAAGTCACCTGCTTGTCTCCATGGATTTATTAAGTTTAATGCCATACTATGAAATGTTCCAGGCATAAGCATAAAGCAATAGCATCTCCACGGAGCCAATCAGGTGCACATTTAACATCGGAGTTTTAGGCCAACTTTTAACTTTGAATGAAACTTTTCAAAACATAGATCTGTTTGGAGGATTGACTCGAAGCTAATTTACCTATTGTGAGAATAAATATATGAGTGAATGTTTATGTCTTACCAACCAAAATACAGTTCGTCCAGCAAAGCGTTAGTCCAGCAACTTGGATAAGCCAGTGATAAGTGTGGAAGATGAATGCCACTGGGAGGGAAATGCACTTGTCTAAATCTGATAAATAAACGAAACAAAAACAACAATTTCAGCTTACAGTGGTCCCTCGTTTATCACAGGGGTTACGTTCTAAAAATAACCCGCAATAGGTGAAATTTGTGAAGTACTCAGCTTTATTATTAATTATTATACAAGATCCACTGACAGTTGAAAAAAAATTATAACTCTTTTGTTTCTAAATATTTTTATTTTATTTTTTCAGAGGATTTAGAACGACCCTTCTGACATTAAACATTATTTTTTTTTAAAATAGGTCATTTTTATTTCCCCTAATTTAAGTAGTGATAAGTTCAAGTGTAAGTGAACAATTATAACCATATATATTGCCAAAAATCTCAGAAGGTTCAGTTTTCCTATTGCTAAAATTTGGTGAGTATAACTTAAGAATAATAGGAGCTATTGAAGATTTAAAAGTGTCAGTGACTTTTGGGCCACTCTGTATGTTTTAAGGCTGTAAAACGCCTCACCACACACTTTATACACTTTTCTCAGGCAGACATTAACATTTTCTCACATTTCTCTCTTGTTTAATTAATAGTGACTCATGTGTATTTCACAGTTCCTCTGACCTTCACTGCCTCTTCTTCCTGGCGCCGCTCTACTGTAGTGTCGATTGAACATTTATGTAAATTTGTGTGCGGGAGACGCAGCACAGAGGAGATCAATTGACGGTGGTCTGCAGTCCCTTGGCCGGTCGGGACGCAGAGCACAATGCACATTCATAGGCTGTAAAAAAAAAAGTGTGTAGAATTGCACTGGAAACCAGAGATTGCGAAGGGTGAACCGCGATATAATGAGGAACCACTGTACACACAGATACCAAACCACAGGGGTGTCAAACTCAGATTCACAGAGGACCAAAATTAAAAAACTGGGACTAAGTCGTGGGCCAAACTAAATATTTATTGAAAAATTTCACAGCAATATCTGCATGTTTTTCAGAAGGGGTGGATTAAATTTGAGTGAGGCCAACACATTTGTAAAGCATTCTGGGATTTGTAGTATTAGTGCTGCATGTGCTATACTGGTGCGGCAGCCGGCGGGCCAGCTCTAAATATATATTTGATATGGTCTCGCAAATGTGGTCCTTGATATAATTATATTTGGCCCACGGGCCTGAGTTTGACATGTCTGCCAAACCAAATTTCGAAATATTCCCGTAAATGCCATTTGAGGCAACTGGAGAACAGACGTCTTTGTCGAGGCCAAGACCATAACTCACAATGGAAAAGCATACACCCACCAGGATTTCGAGCTGATATGTTGGCAGAGTGAATTCTCTTAATGATCAAAATGCTCTTCACAAAACGTCATTTTTAGCACATCTCGCAAAGGTTAATGGCAATATTTGGAACCTAACTAGCTCTTAATGACAAAAACAAAACATTGGTAGAAATGACTGGGGTAATATTGAAAAGGTGGATACTTTTAACCTTTCAGCATGGGTGAATTTCATGCACCATCACAGGTCAAGTATGGGGAAACTGTCATTACAAAAGCCATTTAGTTAAGGTTAAATTATTGTAAAAGTACACACAATCTGTTTCTGAGTCGCCCTATGTTATTACACTAAAATCGTCAAAGGGAGTGGCCCTGCTGCCTGCGTTATATTAAGGACTCTTCCATTGACATTTAAATGCCATTCTATTGTTTCCACTCCGGCACGATGCAGAGAAAGAAAACACTCTTCTTTTAAAAGGTGTAGTATGCAACCGATGGGAGATCTGTCACCCGCTTGTCTCCATGGAGATGTCATCGATTTACACGGATCTGTGGAGAGGCAAGCTCGCTCACAGTAAGAAGACCTTTTGTAGGAACCTAAAAAAGAGACTTGAATAAACAAAGACAGATGCTATGGGAAAATTGGGAGAGAAGTGAGACCATGGAGACGAGCGGGTGACGGACACTGTGTCAGAAAAGTTACACAGTGCGGCTTTAACACCACGATTTCTGCTTTAGCAACAAAAAAAAATAGTAACGGCAGAAATCCGCAAACCCATTTTTACTCCTTGATTCTTGTAATGTTAGATAGAAAGTCATTTAGCTTTATCTTGTGTGGTTAATCTATCCAACTCTATAGGCGCCTTCGAAATGATTGGAAAGAAAATGGAAAGTGATTTAGTTTTTTTTTTTTTTTTCGTTGGTCCTTCGGGGAGGATCTGGAAAACGGCGATTAGCAGAAAAACATAGCGTCTATATGTCACTATATGAACATATGGAGTGATCCTGTTGTAATCCAAGTGAAATTATAGACAGCATAAGTGTGCATGTAGAATAATGAACCAGTGCTATTGCTTTGCTTGGAATGTTTCGTAGTATAGCATTAATGTTTCTCCATGGATACAAGTAGTTGACACCGCCAGCTCAAGTTAGAGGTCATATCTGCTGAGAAGAAGAAAATAATGTATGTTTTTCAAGGTATTTTGTCAGTGAACTCTCCACTAGAAAAGTTACATAGTGCGTCTTTACGGATTAAAGAGCCTATTAAAGAGTAAATGTGTCATCTGTGTTTTAATGTTTCCTCATCTAGAACATACATGGAGTTGTGTTTTGTTTCATTCACACATGTTTAACACACAAACCCTGGATATATCTTCTCTCAAACTCAAAACTCCCCACCTTGTGATGTCATTGAGTGGCGATACAGGAAGCGCTCTCCTGTTTTTAAACTCCATACACCTTCACTAAAGTCATTTGAATAATTTCAGCCCTAGAATTCCCAGCTACATCTATTCTTTGACGAGTCTTTATATAGAAAGCAAAAGCACATCACCAAAAAAAAAAAAAAAAAAAAAAAAAAAAAAAAAGACCCGGTAAAACGCTTTGCAAAGCCTTTACAAAACAACAATTTTGTTCACCTTTGGATGAACTCCGTGAGTCTGTTGATAGCAACCTGAAAGGTAGACAGTTGTACCAAATCCCTAATATTTACCAGCACAGTTGTCTGATGTGTCCTAACATTCAGAGCAAAGAGGGAAGCGTGAAAGGGTTCAACCACTTTGGGCACTTTTGTAACTTTGGGTGAGAGACCTGCTGCTCCTGGTCTGACCTCCGCAGCGAAAAGGAAGCAGTTAGCTGTAATTTAACACATCACATTCTTTCTGTGTCTACCCTTATGAGAGACACAACAGGCGAGTCTGGGTTCAAATGGGATACTGAGGAGAGCTAGGGTGGCAAAATCCATAAGTGATACTATAAGACAGAGCAAACAACTATTTTATCGAGGTGACTTCAGTAAATGTTGTTTTTTTTTCTACCAGATGCCCTTCCCCAAGGACATAATGGCAGTATCAGAAGTGGGTAGCTTTTTGTACTTTATAGAGTACTTTTCTAGCAGCATACTTTTGCTTCTACTTGAGTAATATTTTTATTGAACTTCAAGAACAGGAATGAAAACTTTTACTCAAGGAAAAGTAATTGAAGTAATGATACTTTTCCTTGAGTAAAAGTTTTCATTCCTCTTTCCATAAGTCTACAATTGACAAAAAACTTTATGTTGACAATATCAGATGATTAGAGCTTTTGTTTCGTGCTCCTTCAGATATAATGTAGTTTGTCTCGTTTTTGTGTCTGTCTTTTGAAAATAACAGAATTTGCACATTATTTAGTATATTGTCTTTCAAATTGCATTAACTTCAAATTATAAATCTGATGCTGCGTCCTGACACTTACTCTTATTCGAGTAATAGTTTTCCCAAATACTTTTTACTCTTACTTGAGTAATTTCTTGGATCACTACTTTATACTTCTACTTGAGTAATATTATTTTGAAATAACGATACTCTTACTTGAGTAAAATGTTTGGCCACTCCACCCACGTCTGAGCAGTATGCATTTGGGTGAGGTTTGATGGGCGATAACATGAGTCACTGCCCCCAATTACATAATGTGTGAGTGTATATGTTTTAGTGGAATAATAGTGCATGATTTACCAGCCTTAGGGGTGTATTTATGAAGCGTTAGCATACATGCTAAATGCATTGGACATGCTAAAAAGAGGCAGTTGAGATTAGCGCCTCTTATAGACGCTTTAGGGACGCAGCACAGATTTTGCTCCTGGGACCAAGTGAATATGCAAAAAATGCACCAAAAAGAAGAGGGAGAAAATGCAGATTTTGTCTTGCAAGTGCTGTGTGATTTATCAAGATGACAAGAGCAACAACTTTATGAAAATTTAGCACTCTGGAAAGACGGGTGTAAATTATCTGCAGTTCCTGCACCAACGGTGCATTAAAAGTGATGTACAGTAATAATGCACAGATCTACATTTGCTGATTGACAAAGACAAAAGCCTTATCCGATTATTGTGTTTTGAAGACAGTTGCGGCATAATATAAAGACACACTACCTGTGACATTGGCCCTGTCCTAATCCACAAAAGAGGGAGGGTCCCGGCAGCTGTCCTGTCCATCAGACTGGGTCCACACGGTGCATGGGACGAGGTGCACCTGTTGTGAGTCGTGGATCACCACGTTCCTCCTGTGTGGCGCCGCTCCCAAATGAGCAGGCCGTGCATTCTCATTTCTTTATCTCCTGCTAATTCAACTTTGCTATAATGTGTCTCAGTCTGGGCATGTTTGGCAGCTCTGTAGAAGGCTACGGAAAAAAAAGTTTTGCCTGGGTTTCCTAACACGCCTCTCGGATATGTGCATCAGCTGTTTCTCCTTTATCAGCTTGGATTTGACTCTGGATGAGGTGACGTGCACATGGCTTATGTGGCTATAGGCAAATATCTACAATGAGCACAGTGTTGTTGATGAGTAAAACAAGTGGGTGAATTGAAGCTAATAATTTATTCGCATTAATGGATTGAAGAATAAAAACATAGCTGTGAGCAAGCATACAATCCAAAGTCATCATATATAGGAATAAGTGTGTGTGTACGGAGCAGAAACAGTCTTTTGCTCAGACACTAAACTCTCATTTAGAATTGCAGTAGAAATAACACACAGTTTCTGATGGTAAATCACGTGCACCATGTTCACAAATAGCACCTACAACTTCAGTTTGCACTCAAAATTTAGCTCCTGGCTTATTAAATATGCCTGGACACCTATGGACATATTGCAAAAAAAAAAAAAAAAATCTCTTAAAAAAAAATCCCTAAGTGGAATCTCCATATATATAATGGAGGAAAAAAAGCAAAAATGAAAAAATCCAATAAAAAGCCATTATCCACTGTAATAATTTATCGACTAAATGGTAAATGGTTATCCTTCATTGGGAAACCTAACCTAACCTTGTCCGACTTTAAACATTTCTCAAAGTCAATTAATGCTAGGAATATGTTAACTTCATCACAGCCCACCATATATTGAATCACTTTAAGACGCACTATTCTTTAACACCTGCTTGTGTCCATGGAGATGTTATGGTTTTGCTTGGAATTTTTCACAATATGCTTTTAAAGATGCTATATTATACAAAAATTGACTCTTGTATTCTTTAAGCCATGTGAAAATGTGACTTAATTAAAACATAACTCTGGGTATGGGTTTGATGAGGAAACAACATTATAACATAGATCAGAAAACAGTGTAATATGAGCCCTTTAAAGAATCGATCTTTCATTCAAATCAGTTAAAATTGTCCAAAATTACATTGAAAAACCAAGGCAAAGCAACAACTTCATGCACAAAAGGCACTGAACACCTAACCAGAAAACTACATAATGCACCTTCAACTTCTCAAACTAGAGATCCGCCGGCTTCTTCATTGTACTAAAATAAATTTGTCATATGATGTACTACGGGACTGGAGAGTGGGAGGATGGATGGGGATATCCGAGGTGTTCATGCAGACCTCACTGAACTATGTAACAAATATACCTTATGTGCCGAGAACAGAACAACTCGACTATAATTTGGTCCTGCCCTGTCTAGACTGTGTCCCAGAGTAACCAGACACCTGTATTTATTTATTTCAAACGTCACAAATAACCTCCTCCGGTTTCAATGTTCACAGCATAAGATACATGCTTTCATCTTATTCTGAAGAAAATTGAAGAAATGTATCAGCGGTTTATAAAAATAGCTTATTTTCAGACTGAAAGATGCATTACATTAACTTAGAGAACAAGGCTGAGAACATTTTTACACTTGATTTGGTGATGTCTGAGTGTATTGTATTTGCAATTGTATGAATGAAACGAATAATATTAGTGAGGTAAAGCGACCCAGAGTTTGATTTCCGATCCAAACAAGCTGAAGTCTGGAGGCAACCGCATGAAACATTCTTTTTGTAGTATCATTTAGTCACTCACAAGTTGTTGGAATAGAAAAGTAGCTTAAACAAATAATGATACAACTTCTATCCATTGGGTTTCAGGGGAGTGAAACAGTTTCCATGGCAATTAACACTTCAAAACTAAACTTTATATTTTTTTCAAATGTCAAAAGAAATACTCATGGGTTTTGGTTTCAATAGAAAACTGGAAAACATAATTGATTTAAAATTAGTTGTTAATATCTGAATTATCTTGGGAGTACAGTTTGAAAAAAAAAAACATGAATGCATCAAGTTTGGTCCTGCATGATAGAAAACAAACTCCTAAACTCCATCCGCAACCCACAGTCAAATAGAAATGAGAGGAAGGAGGGATGGAGTGGGGAGGAGTAAAGGGGGAGAGGGGCGGGGTCTGGAGATATAAGGAGCAGTGTGATTGGTCTAACGGGTATCCACACTTCAAAACGCCGCCCCTGCAGCCAGGTGTTTTGTATTCAGAAACGCCTGGTTGTAATCAGGGCAGTCCTCTGTGATGTCACGTAGTACTTGAAACTGCAATGACCACTGGAGGCAGCACACACTCAGTTTTTGACCGGAAAACGGCAACAAAATGTACATAATTTGCACTAAAAATCATTGCGATAGTCGATTCCCCCTCTCATGTACCATCTCGTAGTATTTATTGTAATTCATGCATGTTTGAGTAATCTTTATAAATCTTCAGTCCTCGTTTTCACTGCCATTGGTACATCCTCACTGCTCTGTACTCACTTCACTCTCTAATTTTAGTTTCTTAAACAGTGATACGTGTTGGATTCTGCAGCATTGCGTAGTCATTTTGATGCAAGCTTTAAAAATCTGCTTGTGATGTTTGCGGCGACGTCAGCTCCCATTGGGCACACCTCAGTTTGTAAATGCGGAAAAAACGGATTTGGGGCGGTTTTTAGATCAATATCGCTATTTAAAAACGTCCAAATTACAACATTATGACCCAGGGGTGTCATAGATTATAACTATATAGCAGACACAAAGCACAATTTGCACAATACGTCTTCTTTAAAACACCATGTACAAAGTTTAGTTCCACAGAAAAAGACTATCATACTTTTTGTTGCCGTGTAGTGTCACCAAAAGCCTGGCAGTAAATTCGTTATCAGCAGGAAGCAAGAGCAGTGACTAAATGACATATCTTCCGTGCAGCTGCTGTCAATCAATATCCCGGAAAGGTCATATTCATTCTTTCCAGGTACTCATCAGGAAAGGTAGAAACATCGTAACAAAACCTCCTCTGAAATCCATGTGGCAGAAAGCAGCGCAGGAAGTCACTGGTAATGATATGTTTCGATCCACTTGCGCAGAGAAGAGAAAATATATAAAAATGTAATTAGCAGAGTCCTTTTGAGGCACACAGCTAGGAGGCATCGAAATAAAATATTAGACTTGTATCCCTGAATGAGTTTGTGTGGAGGTAAACGCTTTTGAATATGCCATATATAATGTATGGTGTATGCGTTCCTGTCTGTGCTGGTGTTTAATTATGCTTAAAGACAAATGTAAAGAGCTGAGAGTGGTGCAGGTGTCTTTACATGAACTGAAATCCTCCTTACAGTTACAGGGGAGATGTTGTGCTTTTGTGTCTGTTACATAGTTATAATCTGATGTGGATCATTTGGTTATATTTTGGACATTTTAAATCGCAATATTGATCTAAATGACTTAATAAAAAAACAAGCCTGTTGACTTCCAGGTTGGAAAACTGTAGTTCCCGACGAGGTAGAGCCGATTCCTGCCTGCCAGTTTACAGTACCCCACTGTGAATGTCACAACATAGTGGTGCTTTGCCAGACCACGCTGATGGCGCCTCCTACAGGTAACTGCAGGTTACAACAGAGAACAAATTAAGTACAGCGCAGTGGTGGTGAAAATGGAGGTAGATCGGAGCAATGATGTCTTAAAGATGATGGTTAAAAGCTCTGAAAAGTTGGTTTTGCTCAATATGTCTCCTTTAACCCTGGAGAACCCACGGGGTCAAATATGGCCGCAGTTAATTGCTGCTACCCAAAATGAAAAAAAAAAAAAAAAAAAAAAGTCAAATTTCAAAAAGCTCAGAGTGCCACTTCTGGCCCCTGCATAGAGACACGAAGTGGATGAATATTGAACTAAAATGAGCCAGAGTGACCTGTTGAGCTGGAAAACTACCCAAACAAAATCATCTTCTCAACAAACCAGCGGTTGGTAAAATGTGTGTTTTTTGTGTTGATTTTTTTTTAGTAATTGTTTGCAGAATATCTGGAAGTATGTTTTATATTCTTTTTGGGATAAATTAGTGAGCTCAATGGGTCAAATTTGACCCTGATCCTAAATTAGGGAATAAAGGGTTTAAAAAAAAAAAAAAAAAAAAAGGATGTTTCATTGTTCAGTGAACTTTATACCAGCAATTTAATGCAATGTTCATAATTTTCCAAAGAAGAAAAAAGTTCTTGGGTTCTCCGGGGTTAAAAGACCTTATACGTTCCACCTTTAACTGTCATACTACAGTGGACTACCTTCTGATTATCTATGAAATGTGTATATGGTGTTTTTCAATTCATGCAACTTTTTTTTTTTTTTTTGCAACTTTGCATTTGCAGCTTTCTCAAAAACGCAACCTTCTTCTTTTAAGCTGCCTTCAGGGGCCTCTGCAATTTACAGTAATTGGTGACATCACGCGAGGTGTTTCTGATCACAAACACCTGGCTGCAGGGGCGAAGTTTGAAGAGCCGCTACCTGTTAGACCAATCACACTGTTCCTCATAGTGATATTTTTTTATAGGAACAAACCTACGTATGAGACGACTACAAGTAAACACCGTAATGTGGAAAAATTCCATTCATTTTCCCCAACAGCTGGACTCGGGATTGAACAGTTAACCTTCTGGTCAGCGGGCAAAGGCCCGACCTCTGCTGTCCGACATAACTATTCACTATTGTCTTTACATCATTTTTTTACATTTTAACATAACTTCTTTAGTGATAAGCAGGGTGAACGCTGCTTTCACGAACATTGTTGAATATTCTGATTATATCTCACGCACACAAAATTCAAAGGCATGGTGATGAAGTGTCTTGCCCAAGGACACAACGGCAGTACGCACTTGGGCGGAAATGAATTTTCCGTTGCCCGGCGCAGCGATAAAACAACATCATCGGCTTACTCCTCCACTTTACTGTTCACTTCTCATTCTGACAAGTTCATGACTTCACTAACCACAAAAGATGAGACCGGAGCCGAGTAAACACAATGCTCTGAATCTCAACTATAAGTGGTGCTTCCGTAAACAAACAATAAACTTGATTCTAAGATGACAAACGCTAAAAGATAAATGCTTTCTAACCTTGATAAAATAAATATTTCACTGACAGAGTTGTGTAAACAGCTGTATGATGCTAACAGATTGATGCTACTCGTAAGATATTTATGTGTTGAAAGGTGTAGTTGTAATGGGAGTATGTGTCGGTGTAGTGCATTTAATACTGTATGTTGTGTCTGATTAAAGAGCACTGTGTAACTTTTCTACAGGAGGATCCGCCCGCAGTTTATCTCCGTGAAGATATTTGACATTATGTATCTATTATGTATATAGCATTGTGTTTGTTACACACTAAATCTACTTTTTTGCTACTTAACTGTGTATATGGTGTTTTAATAGCATTGTCTACTGTTCTTATTCATTTTTTGTCAACTTTCTCAAGTAAGTTTGAAGTGGTAAAGTAAATTGAAGTTCGCGGTGCCTCTAGTGGCCGCTGCAATTTTAAAGTAGTTGGTGACATCACAAACACCCAGCTGCAGGGGCGGAGTTTGGAGTGCGGATACCTGTGACACTAAGTACAATGTTAGTAAAAGCTGAAGTTAAATCTGTCAACTGGACAAAAAATTTGTAGGAGTGAAGACGTTTTGCTGCTCATCTAAGCCCCTTCTACAGTTCTAAGTAAGTTAATACTCCCCATTTTTTTTTAACCCCGCCCCTCTCACACTCTCCGCTTTAGCCCTGCAGTTACTGTCCAGTTTAGCAGCTCTAAGTGAAATGTGGTTGTGGGCAGAGTTTAGTGCTTAGTTTAGTTAGTTTACTTTAATGACATATTGTGGAACAGGTAAAGCAATAACTATACCGTGTATCTGAAAAGTTACAGTGTGATTTAAACAAACAAGACAAAACAGAAGTACCCATACCTCATTTGTAACCACTAAAATACATAATAGCTAATCCACTGTGTTCAGTCTCAATAATTAATCAATAATTCTTTACATATGTACTTTCTTTTAAACGCTTGACAAGTCGTAGTATCATTATTCTATTTCCATTCTCAATTATACTTATATACCACATATACGATACTAAAATTTCAAAGGCGATTACTAAGGATTAGACCCGATACTCATACCGATTCCCATGCCATGATGATATAAATGAAGAATTAAAAAAAAACCACTCTTATCCCTCTTATTTAGACAATGAATGTAGTTTGCAACATTAAATCGTAATACTATATAATCCCTCAGATAGATGTACAGGTAGTTTCCGTATTGGTCCATGTTGCTTATTACACTTGTTTTCTGATACAGCTCAAAATCATTCTAAAGCTGTTGAGGAAAGGTTCAATTTCTGTCCTATGAATGTGACTTTTTAGTATCCATACCCTACCTCAGACAACAAATTGCCATTTTCTGAATTCATATGGTGGATGAAGTGTCTTGCCCATCGACAGAACAGCAGTACGGCCGTGGCAGAGCTGGAATCGAACCGCTGACCTTTGCGTTGGTTTAACACAGGCCCCGTCCCCCCCCTCATCTAATCCTCTCCTCTCTTTTCCCTGTGAGGCTGTGACATCGGTGTGTGACAATCAGGCAGAACGGTGCAGGTGGAGCGGCCTGTGTGAGAATGACACTCATAATAATGGAAAGCAAACATCCAACCCGCTCCGAGAGAGAGGAGGGAGAGGAAAGAGGGGAGAAGAGAGAGAGAGAAAGAGAAAGAGGGGCGGGGGTGGGAGGGGAGAAAGATGAGCTACAAAGTGAGAGGAGACAGAGTGCGAGGAGGAAATAGAGAGGGAGAAAGAGAGAAGGAGAGAGGAGGATGAGAAAGACGGAGAGATAGGGAGGGGGAAGGAGGCGGTAGACAGGGAGGATGGAAGAGAGGTAGAGGGAGAGAGGGGGAGAAAGGGAGAGAGAGAAAAAGGGGTGAGAAAGATGGAGAGACAGGGAGAAAGAGAGTAGACGGGGAGAAATGGAAGTGAGATAGAAGGAGGGAAAAGGGAGAGGGAGAGAGAAAGCTGGAGAGAGAGATGGAAAAAAATGAGAGAAAAGGAGTCGGGGAAAAGTAAGTGATGTGAAAGAGGAGGAGGAAGGGAGAGGGTAAAATAAAGGGTGAGAAAGAAATGTAAAGGTGGAGAAAGAGAGAGGGGAGAATGAGAGAAAGGGGTGAGAAAGATGAGAGATTGGGGTGGGAGAGAGGGAAATATGAGAGAGGGAGAAAAAGAGGGGAGTAAGTGAGGAAAAGGAGTGATGGAGGAGGAGGGAGAGGGGAAAATAAAAGGTGATGAGAAAAATGTAAAGAGAGAGAGGGAGAGAAAGTGAAAGGGGGTGAGAAAGATGAGAGATGGGATGGGAGAGAAGGAAATAATGAGAGAAAGGGAAAAAGTGTGGGGAGAAAGTGAGGAAAATGAGTGTATAAGAGTAGGATGAGGAAAGGGAGAGGGGAAAATACAGGGTGAGAAAGAATGTAAAGGCGAGAAAGCGAAAGGGGAGCGATACGTGATAAGTAGGAAGTGAGAGAGGGAAAAGAGTGAGGAGGAATGAGAATGACAGGCTAGAGAGTCTAGAGTGAGAGACAGACAGAGAGGGAGAGAGAGAGAGAGGGAGAGAGAGAAAGAGAGGGAAACACATAGAAAGATGATATGATCCCACAAGCCCAAGGACATACAAATGACAGCGGGCCATAACGAGCGCCCCCTTCAATCTGATATCTCGGGCAGCGTAGGCGTCTTTGGCACAACCAGTTTTTGCCACTGGCGCCCCCATCGTGACACCTGATATTTCCCAACAGTCTCCCGTCCAAGTCCTGACCAGCCCAGCCCTGCATTAACCTCTGAGATCAGGCTTTGACAAGGAGATTTGCCCACAATTATTATATTATATTAGATCTGTTGGAGTTTTAGATGTAGAGTTTACTAAAAAATCTTCCCTATTTTGATTTTGATCCTCGTGATGCGTGTGCAGATATTTCAGTCCCCACAGTATACACCCACCCATAACCTGTGTAGATGATCAAAAGGATACACATATCTGTGCCAAATATGAGCCGAATATCAAAGAGGAGAGACGGTAATTAAAGGCAGGGGTATAGGGCGCTGATCAGCCCAATTAGAGGGTCCTGGAGGGGGGTACGGCTGACCCTGTAGGGGAGTAAACCCTGGTCCAGCCGTGGGATCATTAGAAAAAAAAAAAGCTGATGTGTGATGGAAATGTCATGGAGGCACAGCTTATTGGCAGGACAGGGCTCAAGGCTGAAAAAAAAAGAGGTGAACAGAGCATCCTGTCGTAACAATGGTTAGGGGATGACGATATTACAGGTAACATTGTGAGTAGGAAATGGAGGGTCATTTATTGTAGGAGGAAAGGCAAGAAATGTTGTGCAATCCGGAAGAAATTATTTACAAGGAGACAGTAAAAAGGCAGTGTTGTAAGAGTAAAACTATGGCTGCGACACTTGGTCTGGTTCAGTTGTTTGATTTGGTTTTTTAGTTGTGATGTAGACCTGGTTTAGTCCCAGTTTTGACGCAGTGTGTGTGCTAGCGTGAACTGTAGACTGTGTAAAGAAGCGGACTGAGTATGACGTCACCCATAGCGTTCATCTCCAGTCAAATGAAGCTCATCAAGGCTTAGCGGTTATAGGGACGAATTTGGAGCCGAGTTCCTTTTAGAAATTCCGGCCGTGAGTGTGTCATAGCAACCAAAGAGCCAATCCGGAGCGAGGCTGTTGAAGGAAACAACCCCTTACCCGCCCGCACCACTGGTTTTAGCGGGGAGAGGGCGGTTAGCAACGCTGTCAATCAACCTGTTTGTCGGGGACGGCCAGTAAGAAGTTCTGGGAGATTCACTTTTCAATGTAAAGTGAATTGGAGCCAGAGTCGATGGAGACAGAAGCGTGTCCCTGCTCAATTCCTATTTTGGCGGCTACCAATGTAACCATACCAACAGGCTAAAAAAATGGGTAATATCTCTGACAGGTTGAAACACGAGACAAAGAAAATAACACATTTAGTAAGACAGAATAGTTAAAAAAATTCAAATTATAACTTTTTTTTTGTAGATTTAAGATAAGCGACGGTTATCAAGACAGTTTTTTTCCAACCTAAGCTTATATCTCTGTCATATGCAACATTTTTCAGGACTTTTCCCCCTTCAAAAGATACAGTATGTGTTTTTTTAAATCGTTACTCGCTATGGCAACGGTCCTAACTTTTCACCATTCCATCACTCCTAAATACTCATCATTTGAATATACTTACCTCCCTCCCAGTCCGCGTCGAATGTACCATATGTGTGTATAGCTCCCCATTAGGTCACAGAGGACAGAGCACTGGTGGGCGGGGTCAGGCCTGTCCCACACAGAGATGTCTCCTGTCACTGTTTGACTGATGGACACTCGGGGCGTCCCTCATTCCTCAGTGCTGTCCACAGCTGTCCCAGGCCTCTGCACTGTCCATTACTCACTCCCCACCTCTCACTCGACAGAGAGAGAGAGAGGGGAGTTGAGAGCGAGAGGTACATACAGAGGAGGGGGTCAAATGGGATGCAGAAATAGACTTATCAACCCTGAAAGGACGTACGGGTGATGTATTTTGGTCCAGGTAGTATAAGGTAACACAATTTCACAAACACTACACTACACAGAGGGGTGTGAAGTCAGCCTTGGTAGCCAGCTGATACTTTTTTTTTCCAATGACAATATGGCAAAACAAGTTGAATAATACATGTATTTACTAGTATTTTAAAAAAACGATTACATTTACACATGCCATTTTTTTTACCATTATGGGCAATAGATTGAAGCAAAAATAGTCTACGTCGAGTTGACTTCCCGTCCGCTCTAATTATAAAGTTTTTTATTGTCTCATAACCAGGAAGGGCACAATAGCAGATGGTTATTGTTAGGTTTAGCTTCACAGCATAACTCTGCTCTGGGGTCTCTCAGAGTTGTGAAACAGTGATTATAAACTGACTGTGCATCGTGATAGTTAGGAGTTGAAAAGAACGAGAAAATGTCGGTGAGGAACAACTTTGGACCTCTGACTGACTTTTGCTAAACGGGACAAGTTTTCCTTTATGCTTTGAAGACATGGACATTTTGGACATTTTGGACTGACATTTGACGCTGTACATGTACAAGTTTTAATCGACTATTATGGCCAATCACTTTTCAGAGCGTTAACCTTTATCTTTTGTGTCCCCTTCTTATTTACCCTTGTCCGAATAGTATTTAATAGTGATTCATGCATATTTGACAATCTTTAAACCAGTATTTTCCAGCTGCATATTGGCCGTTCAACCCCCCCGGTGATATGGTATAG
>JAIEZT010000026.1:16171935-16211935 GCA_019594935.1 Periophthalmus modestus
TCTCTCTTCACTCGAGTTTCATTGTGTTATAACCCCTGGTGCTGTGAGCTGCCTCCACTGCCCTAAGCTTCCTACTGGCGCGTGCCTTCGAATAGTTTTGAGCAAAAAGTGAACCTGGTTTCAAATCTCATTCATGATTTATGATACAGGAGTCGAGCTCTGAGCTATGATGTGGTGGGGAGCACTCTTTCTACAATTGGATCTTGTATTGTTACCAGAGACCATAAAAACTTCATTGTTTTTCCTAGTTTAATTTGTCTAAAATAACATTTTGCTATGTGGATTTTTTTGGTGAATTTTGATTTGATGTAATGTGTTTCATAAGGTGGGTATTTTAAATGTGAGGGGTATCCAAGGATTAAACTGTGCAGGCAACATAATGACAATAGTTAAAATGTAGAATATGTCAATTATCCAAGACCAAGACTGAAAAACAAGCATTAAGTCATTACATCACTAACATTATTATTAACATTAAAAGAACACACCTGGAGGACTACAGACACTCGGACCACTGTGGGGCAACAGGAGCTCACTGGTCAGAGCACTAATCCACCAAGAGGATAGATTCCTGCTTGGATCAAGTTCTGTCATTGTGTCCTTAAGCAAGACAGAACTTGGTCAGGTATGAAAGTGTCAGTGATGGGTGGAGGTCAGAGGGGCTGGCTTTTCTGTCAGTTTGCCCCCAGAGCAGCTATGTGAATGAATAATGACTGGAGAAGCTTTGACACACCTGTAAAGTGCTTTACAAGTTTAACCTCCTCCTCCTCTTGCGTGACATGTTTTATTAATTTCTCTTTATTATTTGGGCAGATTGAGACCTGATGAGTGTAAATACAAAGATTTATCTTTTCACATTATGTAGTTTCTGAGAAAAATGATGTAAAACAAATGTCCTCATATGTGGATATTTTAATCATTTTGATAAAACATTTGAAAAATGATTTGCAAAAACTATTAAGACCCTGAACACAGCAACATTTGTCCTGAGTGTAAAAACAAAATGAGAAACAACAGTTGTGCCTCTTGGAACAATGTGGCTCATGTGAAGTGCTGCTGACAGGAGCAGGAAGACATGAGTCTTCACAAAAAAAAAAAAAAATTCTTAACATTCTAAACTCTTAAAAATGTCTAAATTGAATACATTTGCATTGTTGCTGTTCTTGTTTGCTGTTATTCTTCTAAAAATTTGCATTGTGGCCTAGACAACCCAAAATGTGTTGTCCACATATGTGGACACCAGGTCCTAGGAGGCTACGGCATTATTATTATTACTTATTAAAACATTTTAAATGTTAAATTCCAACCATAAAACACTGATCATCAAAAAGGTATTGATGTTTTGTAAATCAAACAATTCTGTTGCAATGTTAAAGTTGTCAAAGTTTGTTGCCTGATCCTAAACACTGGTCAATTTCAATTAATACAACAACAGATTTGGTCGTGGACGGGATTATGACAATATTATATTCAGTATGGAAATATTTTTTAGGCTTCACTCACTGCTGAATTTCTGTTTTTATAAAGTTTATATTCCCTGCCAGAGCCCCAACAGAGATATGTCGATGGGCAACTTTCAAAGACCCTTCAATAAAGCAGCACATTGCAACCTGAAGACTGGCCTAAGGCCTTCCCAAACTGCACAGTACAACCGTGTGGCTGTGTTGTGCTTTGTTGCAGCAGGTGTTCCTCGTTGGCCATCTCACTCTGCCTCTCTCCTCGTGTCAGGAGCTAAGCAGCCCCAGAATCAGGGAGACAACAGTCCAACCTGACAGCCAACTCCCACGGCACCACGCACAGCCATTTTACATCCAGAGATCCGGGCTCCAAGGAGGCAGAGGAGAGGCAGAGAAAGCCATCACGGAGCCTTGTTTTGGCTGCTCTCTGCAATCATTGTCTGCTGGGTGATAAACGGGCCTGATCGCAGCCAAACGCCAAGCACAGCCCAAACTAATTACCAGCCTGGCACGTTCTGAAGCGGGCACATGCTCTCACTCTGCTCTTCAGTCCGGGTTGTACCCATCATCAGAGAAAGGCATCGCCGAGGCATTCATGGTAAGTAAAAAAATGTGAAATTTGGTTCAAATGAGCACAGCACAGTGGTTTAAAGGTTAAAGAGGGGGTACTGTGTTAAATCAACATTTTTGAGCTTTCTACCATAACTTTGTTCCTCCATTATAACATGCCTAAAGTGGTTTTCAGAATCATTCGTGCATGTTTGAGTGATCTTGTGGTATTTCACAGGCACTATTCAAACCCAGTTAGGTGGATGAGACCAGACCACCCATGTTCCTGCTACACGGCCTCTTCATGTTCAGAACAACGAGTGACAGAGCGGCAGAGCGTCAACAATTAAAACTGAAACTAATTGCATTTTTAATATGTTATTTGTGTGAATATAGCTTTTTCAAACCCACAAAAGGTAACATGGTGCTCCAAATATATTATGTGTTAGCAATTAATACACCTTAGAAGTGTAACAGCCGCTCTTTAAGGAGACTGAGAAATTCACAAAAATAGCATTGAGACACATTGATTTATTAAAAGTGCACTGTGTAACATTTCTAGAGGGGAATCTGGACAACTGCTTTGCCTGGAATATTCCACCATACAGCATTTATTTAATCAGAACAGTTTTTATTGCTTAAAAATGCCTTGAAAAAATATTGGATTGGGGTCGCCTCTCCACAGTTATGACCTGTAATTTGGCGTTTGTGCTTGTGTCCATGGAAAGGATCACTTTTCCAAGAATTGTCCTCAGTGTGGAATTAAAGTATCTGTCGTGTTTTTTTATAAAATTGATTCAAGCGTTTGCTCAAAAATAAAACTAGTAATTGAAATGTTATAGTGAGCAGAGCCCCCTTTCTGCAGATCTGACCTGTAACTCAACCTTGTGAAGTCACCTGCTTGTCTCCATGGATTTATTAAGTTTAATGCCATACTATGAAATGTTCCAGGCATAAGCATAAAGCAATAGCATCTCCACGGAGCCAATCAGGTGCACATTTAACATCGGAGTTTTAGGCCAACTTTTAACTTTGAATGAAACTTTTCAAAACATAGATCTGTTTGGAGGATTGACTCGAGGCTAATTTACCTATTGTGAGAATAAATATATGAGGGAATGTTTATGTCTTACCAACCAAAATACAGTTCGTTCAGCAAAGCGTTCGTCCAGCAACTTGGATAAGCCAGTGATAAGTGCGGAAGATGAATGCCACTGGGAGGGAAATGCACTTGTCTAAATCTGATAAATAAACGAAACAAAAACAACTATTTCAGCTTACAGTGGTCACTCGTTTATCACGGGGGTAACGTTCTAAAAATAACCCGCAATAGGTGAAATTTGTGAAGTATTCAGCTTTATTATTAATTATTATACAAGGTCCACTGACAGTTGAAAAAAAAAAAACTCTTTTGTTTCTAAATATTTTAATTGTATTTTTTCAGAGCATTAAGAACAACCCTTCCGACATTAATATGAGCAAATATAGCACCAAGGAACAAACCCTCATTGTGCAGTGGTACTTTGAGTCACATGGGTCAAATTCAGAAACCCAGCGGTGTTACCGTCGACATTTTAATACCAGAGATGCCCCAAGTGTAAATGCCATTAAAGGAATAATAAGTGTTTTTCAAAGACAGGGGGCAGTATATGATCTCCTGAGACCTGACTAGTCCCGATTTCTTCCTTTGGAGCTATCTTAAAGAAAAGGTGTTTGTGAGAAAATCTCAGACAATAAACAACTTAAAAGGTAATATCGAGGATTAAATAAGAGCCATAAGCCCAGAAATGCTTCAAACGTTATGAAAGTGTGTTGGATCAGGCTATTCAGTGTAAAACAGAAAATGGTGGACACCTGAAAAACTTTATTTTAAAAAAATTAGGTCATTTTTATTTCCCCTAATTTAAGTAGTGATAAGTTCAACTGTAAGTGAACAATTATAACCGTATATATTGCCAAAAATCTCAGAAGGTTCAGTTTACCTACTGCTAAAATTTGGTGAGTATAACTTAAGAATTATAGGAGCTATTGAGGATTTAAAAGTGTCAGTGACTTTTGGGCCACTCTGTATATGTTTTAAGGCTGTAAAATGCCTCACCACACACTTTATACACTTTTCTCAGGCAGACATTAACATTTTCTCACATTTCTCTCTTGTTTAATTAATAGTGACTCACATGTATTTCACAGTTCCTCTGACCTTCACTGCCTCTTCTTCCTGGCGCCGCTCTACTGTAGTGTCGATTGAACATTTATGTAAATTTGTGTGCGGGAGACGCGGCACAGAGGAGATCAATTGACGGTGGTCTGCAGTCCCTTGGCCGGTCGGGACGCAGAGCACAATGCACATTCATAGGCTGTAAAAAAGTGTGTAGAATTGCACTGGAAACCAGAGATTGTGAAGGGTGAACCGCGATATAATGAGGAACCACTGTACACGCAGATACCAAACCACAGGGGTGTCAAACTCAGATTCACAGAGGACCAAAATTAAAAAACTGGGACTAGGTCGTGGGTCAAACTAAATATTTATTGAAAAATTTCACAGCAATATCTGCATGCATGTTTTCAGAAGGGGTGGATTAAATTTGAGTGAGGCCAACACATTGTAAAGCATTCTGGGGATTTGTAGTATTAGTGCTGCATGTGCTATACTGGTGCGGCAGCCGACGGGCCAGCTCTAATATATATTTGATATGGTCTCGCAAATGTGGTCCTTGATATAATTATATTTGGCCCACGGGCCTGAGTTTGACATGTCTGCCAAACCAAATTTCGAAATATTCCCGTAAATGCCATTTGAGGCAACTGGAGAACAGACGTCTTTGTCGAGGCCAAGACCATAACTCACAATGGAAAAGCATACACCCACCAGGATTTCGAGCTGATATGTTGGCAGAGTGAATTCTCTTAATGATCAAAATGCTCTTCACAAAACGTCATTTTTAGCACATCTCGCAAAGGTTAATGGCAATATTTGGAAACCTAACTAGCTCTTAATGACAAAAACAAAAACATTGGTAGAAATGACTGGGTAATATTGAAAAGGTGGATACTTTTTAACCTTTCAGCATGGGTGAATTTCATGCACCATCACAGGTCAAGTATGGGGAAACTGTCATTACAAAAGCCATTTAGTTAAGGTTAAATTATTGTAAAAGTACACACAATCTGTTTCTGAGTCGCCCTATGTTATTACACTAAAATCGTCAAAGGGAGTGGCCCTGCTGCCTGCGTTATATTAAGGACTCTTCCATTGACATTTAAATGCCATTCTATTGTTTCCACTCCAGCACGATGCAGAGAAAGAAAAAAACTCTTCTTTTAAAAGTGTAGTATGCAACCGATGGGAGATCTGTCACCTGCTTGTCTCCATGGAGATGTCATCGATTTACACGGATCTGTGGAGAGGCAAGCTCGCTCACAGTAAGAAGACATGTTTTGTAGGAAAAAAAAATAGACTTGAATAAACAAAAGACAGATGCTATGGAAAATTCGGAGAGAAGCGAGACCATGGAGACGAGCGGGTGACGGACACTGTGTCAGAAAAGTTACACAGTGCGGCTTTAACACCACGATTTCTGCTTTAGCAACAAAAAAAATAGTAACGGCAGAAATCCGCAAACCCATTTTTACTCCTTGATTCTTTGTAATGTGTTAGATAGAAAGTCATTTAGCTTTATCTTGTGTGGTTAATCTATCCAACTCTATAGGCGCCTTCGAAATGATTGGAAAGAAAATGGAAAGTGATTTAGTTTTTTTTTTTTTTCCGTTGGTCCTTCGGGGAGGATCTGGAAAACGGCGATTAGCAGAAAAACATAGCGTCTATATGTCACTATATGAACATATGGAGTGATCCTGTTGTAATCTAAGTGAAATTATAGACAGCATAAGTGTGCATGTAGAATAATGAACCAGTGCCATTGCTTTGCTTGGAATGTTTCGTAGTATAGCATTAATGTTTCTCCATGGATACAAGTAGTTGACACCGCCAGCTCAAGTTAGAGGTCATATCTGCTGAGAAGAAGAAAATAATGTATGTTTTTTAAGGTATTTTGAGTGGTAAATACACTTGTAATAATGCCATACTGGAGAACAGTCAGTGAACTCTCCACTAGGAAAGTTACATAGTGCGTCTTTACGGATTAAAGAGGCTACGTTATGCAAATGTGTCATCTGTGTTTTAATGTTTCCTCATCTAGAACATACCTGGAGTTGTCTTTCAATTCATTCACACATGTTTAACACACAAACCCTGGATATATCTTCTCTCAAACTCAAAACTCCCCACCTTGTGATGTCATCGAGTGGCGATACAGGAAGGCGCTCTCCTGTTTTTAAACTCCATACACCTTCACTAAAGTCATTTGAATAATTTCAGCCCTAGAATTCCCAGCTACATCTATTCTTTGACGAGTCTTTATATAGAAAGCAAAAGCACATCACCAAAAAAAAAAAAAAAAAAAAAAAAAGACCCGGTAAAACGCTTTGCAAAGCCTTTACAAAACAACAATTTTGTTCACCTTTGGATGAACTCCGTGAGTCTGTTGATAGCAACCTGAAAGGTAGACAGTTGTACCAAATCCCTAATATTTACCAGCACAGTTGTCTGATGTGTCCTAACATTCAGAGCAAAGAGGGAAGCGTGAAAGGGTTCAACCACTTTGGGCACTTTTGTAACTTTGGGTGAGAGACCTGCTGCTCCCGGTCTGACCTCCGCAGCGAAAAGGAAGCAGTTAGCTGTAATTTAACACATCACATTCTTTCTGTGTCTACCCTTATGAGAGACACAACAGGCGAGTCTGGGTTCAAATGGGATACTGAGGAGAGCTAGGGTGGCAAAATCCATAAGTGATACTATAAGACAGAGCAAACAACTATTTTATCGAGGTGACTTCAGTAAATGTTGTTTTTTTTTCTACCAGATGCCCTTCCCCAAGGACATAATAGCAGTATCAGAAGTGGGAAGCTTTTTGTACTTTATAGAGTACTTTTCTAGCAGCATACTTTTGCTTCTACTTGAGTAATATTTTTATGAAAACATTTACTCAAGGAAAAGTATCATTACTACAATAATTGAAGTAATGATACTTTTCCTTGAGTATAAGTTTTCATTCCTCTTCCCATAAGTCTACAAGTGACTAAAAACTGTTGACAATATCAGATGATTAGAGCTTTTGTGTTTCTTGCTCCTTCAGATATAATGTAGTTTGTCTCATTTTTGTGTCTGTCTTTTGAAAATAACAAATTTTGCACATTATTTAGTATTTTGTCTTTCAAATTGCATTAACTTCAAATTATAAATTCTGATGCTGCGTCCTGACACTTACTCTTATTCGAGTAATAGTTTTCCCAAATACTTTTTACTCTTACTTGAGTAATTTCTTGGATCACTACTTTATACTTCTACTTGAGTAATATTATTTTGAAATAACGTTACTCTTACTTGAGTAAAATGTTTGGCCACTCCACCCACGTCTGAGCAGTATGCATTTGGGTGAGGTTTGATGGGCGATAACATGAGTCACTGCCCCCAATTACATAATGTATGAGTGTATATGTTTTAGTGGAATAATAGTGCATGATTTACCAGCCTTAGGGGTGTATTTATGAAGCATTAGCATACATGCTAAATGCATTGGACATGCTAAAAAGAGGCAGTTGAGATTAGCGCCTCTTATAGACGCTTTAGGGACGCAGCACAGATTTTGCTCCTGGGACCAAGTGAATATGCAAAAAATGCGCCAAAAAGAAGAGGGAGAAAATGCAGATTTTGTCTTGCAAGTGCTGTGTGATTTATCACGATGACAAGAGCAACAACTTTATGAAAATTTAGCACTCTGGAAAGACGGGTGTAAATTATCTGCAGTTCCTGCACCAACGGTGCATTAAAAGTGATGTACAGTAATAATGCACAGATCTACATTTGCTGATTGACAAAGACAAAAGCCTTATCTGATTATTGTGTTTTGAAGACAGTTGCGGCATAATATAAAGACACACTACCTGTGACATTGGCCCTGTCCTAATCCACAAAAGAGGGAGGGTCCCAGCAGCTGTCCTGTCCATCAGACTGGGTCCACACGGTGCATGGGACGAGGTGCACCTGTTGTGAGTCGTGGATCACCACGCTCCTCCTGTGTGGCGCCGCTCCCAAATGAGCAGGCCGTGCATTCTCATTTCTTTATCTCCTGCTAATTCAACTTTGCTATAATGTGTCTCAGTCTGGGCATTGTTGGCAGCTCTGTAGAAGGCTACGGAAAAAAAGTTTTGCCTGGGTTTCCTAACACGCCTCTCGGATATGTGCATCAGCTGTTTCTCCTTTATCAGCTTTGGATTTGACTCTGGATGAGGTGACGTGCACATGGCTTATGTGGCTATAGGCAAATATCTACAATGAGCACAGTGTTGTTGATGAGTAAAACAAGTGGGTGAATTGAAGCTAATAATTATTTGCATTAATGGATTGAAGAAATAAAAACATAGCTGTGAGCAAGCATACAATCCAAAGTCATCATATATATGAATAAGTGTGTGTGTGTACGGAGCAGAAACAGTCTTTTGCTCAGACACTAAACTCTCATTTAGAATGGCAGTAGAAATAACACACAGTTTGTAATGGTAAATCAGGTGCACCATGTTCACAAATAGCACCTACAACTTCAGTTTGCACTCAAAATTTAGCTCCTGGCTTATTAAATATGCCTGGACACCTATGAACATTTGCAAAAAAAAAAAAAAATCTCTTAACATTAGTGGAATCTTCATATATATAATGGAGGAAAAAAGCAAAAATGAAAAATCCAATAAAAAGCCATTATCCACTGTAATAATTTATCGACTAAATGGTAAATGGTTATCCTTCATTGGGAAACCTAACCTAACCTTGTCCGACTTTAAACATTTCTCAAAGTCAATTGATGCTAGGAATATGTTAACTTCATCACAGCCCACCATATATTGAATCACTTTAAGACGCACTATTCTTTAACACCTGCTTGTGTCCATGGAGATGTTATGGTTTTGCTTGGAATTTTTCACAATATGCTTTTAAAGATGCTATATTATACAAAATTGACTCTTGCATTCTTTAAGCCATGTGAAAATGTGACTTAATTAAAACATAACTCTGGGTATGGTTTTGATGAGGAAACAACATTATAACATAGATCAGAAAACAGTGTAATATGAGCCCTTTAAAGAATCAATCTTTCATTCAAATCAGTTAAAGTTGTCCAAAATTACATTGAAAAACCAAGGCAAAGCAATAAAAACTTCATGCACACAAGGCACTGAACCCCTAACCAGAAAACTTACACAATGCACCATCAACTTCTCAAACTAGAGATCCGCCGGCTTCTTCATTGTACTAAAATAAATTTGTCATATGATGTACTACGGGACTGGAGAGTGGGAGGATGGATGGGGATATCCGAGGTGTTCATGCAGACCTCACTGAACTATGTAACAAATATACCTTATGTGCCGAGAACAGAACAACTCAACTATAATTTGGTCCTGCCCTGTCTAGACTGTGTCCCAGAGTAACCAGACACCTGTATTTTATTTATTTCAAACGTCACAAATAACCTCCTCCGGTTTCAATGTTCACAGCATAAGATACACGCTTCATCTTATTCTGAAGAAAATTGAAGAAATGTATCAGCGGTTTATAAAAATAGCTTATTTTCAGACTGAAAGATGCATTACATTAACTTAGAGAACAAGGCTGAGAACATTTTTACACTTGATTTGGTGATGTCTGAGTGTATTGTATTTGCAATTGTATGAATGAAACGAATATTAGTGAGGTAAAGCGACCCAGAGTTTGATTTCCGATCCAAACAAGCTGAAGTCTGGAGGCAACCGCATGAAACATTCTTTTTGTAGTATCATTTAGTCACTCACAAGTTGTTGGAATAGAAAAGTAGCTTAAACAAATAATGATACAACTTCTATCCATTGGGTTTCAGGGGAATGAAACAGTTTCCATGGCAATTAACAATTCAAAACTAAACTTTATATTTTTTTCAAATGTCAAAAGAAATACTCATGGGTTTTGGTTTCAATAGAAAACTGGAAAACATAATAATTGATTTAAAATTAGTTGTTAATATCTGAATTATCTTGGGAGCACAGTTTGAAAAAAAAAAAAAAAAAAACATGAATGCATCAAGTTTGGTCCTGCATGATAGAAAACAAACTCCTAAACTCCATCCGCAACCCACAGTCAAATAGAAATGAGAGTAAGGAGGGATGGAGTGGGGAGGAGTAAAGGGGGAGAGGGGCGGGGTCTGGAGATATAAGGAGCAGTGTGATTGGTCTAACGGGTATCCACACTTCAAACGCCGCCCCTGCAGCTAGGCGTTTGTATTCAGAAACGCTTGGTTGTAATCAGGGCAGTCCTCTGTGATGTCACATAGTACTTGAAACTGCAATGACCACTGGAGGCAGCACACACTCAGTTTTTGCCCGGAAAACGGCAACAAAATGTACATAATTTGCACAAAAAAATCATTGCAATAGTTGATTCCCCTTCTCATTTACCCTCTCCAAGTAGTATTTATTGTAATTCATGCATATTTGAGCAATCTTTATAAATCTTCAGTCCTCGTTTTCACTGCCATTGGTACATCCTCACTGCTCTGTACTCACTTCACTCTCTAATTTTAGTTTCTTAAACAGTGATACGTGTTGGATTCTGCAGCATTGCGTAGTCATTTTGATGCAAGCTTTAAAAATCTGCTTGTGATGTTTGCGGCGACGTCAGCTCCCATTGGGCACCTCAGTTTTGTAATGCGGAAAACGGCGGATTTGGGCCGGTTTTAGATCAATATCGCTATTTAAAAACGTCCAAATTACAACATTATGACCCAGGGGTGTCATAGATTATAACTATATAGCAGACACAAGCACAATTTGCACAATATGTCTTCTTTAAAACACCATGTACAAAGTTTAGTTCCACAGAAAAAGACTATCATACTTTTGTTGCCGTGTAGTGTCACCAAAAGCCTGGCAGTAAATTCGTTATCAGCAGGAAGCAAGAGCAATGACTAAATGACATATCTTCCGTGCAGCTGCTGTCAATCAATATCCCGGAAAGTCATATTCATTCTTTCCAGGTACTCATCAGGAAAGGTAGAAACATCGTAACAAAACCTCCTCTGAAATCCATGTGGCAGAAAGCAGCGCAGGAAGTCACTGGTAATGATATGTTTCGATCCACTTGCGCAGAGAAGAGAAAATATATAAAAATGTAATTAGCAGAGTCCTTTTGAGGCACACAGCTAGGAGGCATCGAAATAAATATTAGACTTGTATCCCTGAATGAGTTTGTGTGGAGGTAAACGCTTTTGAATATGCCATATATAATGTATGGTGTATGCGTTCCTGTCTGTGCTGGTGTTTAATTATGCTTAAAGACAAATGTAAAGAGCTGAGAGTGGTGCAGGTGTCTTTACATGAACTGAAATCCTCCTTACAGTTACAGAGGAGATGTTGTGCTTGTGTCTGTTACATAGTTATAATCTGATGTGGATCATTTTGTTATATTTTGGACATTTTAAA
This sequence comes from Periophthalmus modestus, assembly GCA_019594935.1. Taxonomy (NCBI): domain Eukaryota; kingdom Metazoa; phylum Chordata; class Actinopteri; order Gobiiformes; family Gobiidae; genus Periophthalmus; species Periophthalmus modestus. The sequence continues at coordinate 16,183,512 of JAIEZT010000026.1, forward strand.
TCGCAATATTGATCTAAAATGACTTAATAAAAAAACAAGACTGTTGACTTCCAGGTTGGAAAACTGTAGTTCCCGACGAGGTAGAGCCGATTCCCGCCTGCCAGTTTACAGTACCCCACTGTGAATGTCACAACATAGTGGTGCTCTGCCAGACCACGCTGATGGCGCCTCCTACAGGTAACTGCAGGTTACACAGAGAACAAATTAAGTACAGCACAGTGGTGGTGAAAATGGAGGTAGATCGGAGCAATGATGTCTTAAAGATGATGGTTAAAAGCTTTAAAAAGTTGGTTTTGCTCAATATGTCTCCTTTAACCCTGGAGAGCCCACGGGGTCAAATATGGCCGCAGTTAATTGCTGCTACCCAAAATGAAAAAAAAAAAAAAAAAAAGTCAAATTTCAAAAAGCTCAGAGTGCCACTTCTGGCCCCTGCATAGAGACACGAAGTGGATGAATATTGAACTAAAATGAGCCAGAGTGACCTGTTGAGCTGGAAAACTACCCAAACAAAATCATCTTCTCAACAAATCAGCGGTTGGTAAAATTGTGTTTTTTGTGTTAATTTTTTTTAGTAATTGTTTGCAGAATATCTGGAAGTATGTTTTATATTCTTTTTGGATAAATTAGTGAGCTCAATGGGTCAAATTTGACCCTGATCCTAAATTAGGGAATAAAGGGTTTTTAAAAAAAAGGATGTTTCATTGTTCAGTGAACTTATACCAGTAATTTAATGCAATGTTCATAATTTTCCAAAGAAGAAAAAAGTTCTTGGGTTCTCCGGGGTTAAAAGACCTCATACGTTCCACCTTTAACTATCAATACTACAGTGGACTACCTTCTGATTATCTATGAAATGTGTATATGGTGTTTTTCAATTCATGCAACTTTTTTTTTTTTTTTCAACTTTGCATATGCAGCTTTCTCAAAAACGCCAACCTTCTTCTTTTAAGCTGCCTTCAGGGGCCTCTGCAATTTACAGTAGTTGGTGACATCACGCGAGACTGTCCAGATTACATCCAGGTGTTTCTGATCACAAACACCTGGCTGCAGGGGCGAAGTTTGAAGAGTCGCTACCTGTTAGACCAATCACACTGTTCCTCATAGTGATATTTTTTTTATAGGAACAACATACGTATGAGACAACTGCAAGTAAACACCGTAATGTGGCAAAATTTCCATTCATTTTCCCAACAGCTGGACTCGGGATTGAACAGTTAACCTTCTGGTCAGCGGGCAAAGGCCGACCTCTGTTGTCCGACATAACTATTCACTATTGTCTTAACATAATTTTTTTACATTTCTTTAACATAACTTCTTTAGTGATAATGCAGGGTGAACGCTGCTTTTACGAACATTGTTGAATATTCTGATTATATCTCACACATACACCAAATTCAAAGGCATGGTGATGAAGTGTCTTGCCCAAGGACACAACGGCAGTACGCACTTGGCGGAAATGAATTTTCCGTTGCCCGGCGTAGCGATAAAACAACATCATCGGCTTACTCCTCCACTTTACTGTTCACTTCTCATTCTGACAAGTTCATGACTTCACTAACCACAAAAGATGAGACCGGAGCCGAGTAAACACAATGCTCTGAATCTCAACTATAAGTGGTGCTTCCGTAAACAAAACAATAAACTTGATTCTAAGATGACAAACGCTGAAAGATAAATGCTTTCTAACCTTGATAAAATAAATATTTCACTGACAGAGTTGTGTAACAGCTGTATGATGCTAACAGATTGATGCTACTCGTAAGATATTTATGTGTTGAAAGGTGTAGTTGTAATGGGAGTATGTGTCGGTGTAGTGCATTTAATACTGTATGTTGTGTCTGATTAAAGAGCACTGTGTAACTTTTCTACAGGAAGATCCGCCCGCAGTTTATCTCCGTGAAGATATTTGACATTATGTATCTATTATGTATATAGCATTTGTTTTGTTACACACTAAATCTACTTTTTTGCTACTTAACTGTGTATATGGTGTTTTAATAGCATTATCTACTGTTCTTATTCGTTTTTGGTTAACTTTCTCAAGTAAGTTTGAAGTAGTAAAGTAAAGTAAATTGAAGTTCGCGGTGCCTCTAGTGGCCGCTGCAATTTTAAGTAGTTGGTGACATCACAAAAGACTGCCAGGTGTTTCTAATCACAAAGCTGCAGGGGCGGAGTTTGGAGTGCGGATACCTGTGACACTAAGTACAATGATAGTAAAAGCTGAAGTTAAATCTGCCAACTGAACAAAAAAATGTAGGAGTGAAGACGTTTTGCTGCTCATCTAAGCCCCTTCTACAGTTCTAAGTAAGTTAATACTCCCCATTTTTTTTAACCCCGCCCCTCTCGCACTCTCCGCTTTAGTCCTGCAGTTACTGTCCAGTTTGGCAGCTCTATGTGAAATGTGATTGTGAGCAGAGTTTAGGCGTTTAGTTTAGTTAGTTTACTTTAATGACATATTGTGGAACAGGTAAAGCAACGACTACACCCTGTATCAGAAAAGTTACAGTGTGCAGTTAAAACAAACAAGACAAAACAGAAGTACCCATACCTCATTTGTAACCACTAAAATACAATATTAGCTAATCCACTGTGTTCAGTCTCAATAATTAATCAATAATTCCTTACATATGTACTTTATTTTATACACTTGACAAGTCGTAGTATCATTATTCTATTTCCATTCGCAATTATACTTTATACTATGCTACATATAAAATACTAAAATTTCAAAGGCGATTTCGATACTAAGGATTAGACCTGATACTCAATACCGATTCCCATGCCATGATGATATAAACGAAGGATAAAAAAAACACTCTTATCTCTCTTATTTAGACAATGAATGTAGTTTGCAACATTAAAGCGTAATACTATATAATCCCTCAGATGTACAGGTAGTTTCCGTATTGGTCCATGTTGCTTATTACACTTGTTCTGATACAGCTCAAAATCATTCTAAAGCTGTTGAGGAAAGGTTCATTTCTGTTCTGTGAATGTGACTTTTTAGTATCCATACCCTACCTCAGACAACAAATTGCCATTTTCTGAATTCATATGGTGGATGAAGTGTCTTGCCCATCGACAGAACAGCAGTACGGCCTTGGCAGAGCTGGAATCGAACCACTGACCTTTGCGTTGGTTTAACACAGGCCCTGTCCCCCCTCATCTAATCCTCTCCTCTCTTTTCCCTGTGAGGCTGTGACATCGGTGTGTGACATCAGGGCAGAACGGTGCAGGTGGAGCGGCCTGTGTGAGAATGACACTCTCATAAATAATGGAAGCAAACATCCAACCGCTCCGAGAGAGAGGGAGAGAAGAGGGGAGAAGGAGAGAGAGAGAAAGAGAAAGAGGGGCGGGGGTGGGGAGGGAGAAAGATGAGCTACAAAGTGAGAGGAGACAGAGTGCGAGGAGGAAATAGAGGAGGAGAAAGAGAAGGAGAGAGGAGGATGAGAAGGACGGAGAGATGGCGAGGGGGAAGGAGGCGGTAGACAGGGAGGATGGAAGAGAGGTAGAGGGAGAGAGGGGAGAAAGGGAGAGAGAGAAAAGGGGGTGAGAAAGATGGCGAGACAGGGAGAAAGAGAGTAGACAGGGAGAATGGAAGGGAGATAGAAGGAGGGAAAAGGGAGAGGGAGAGAGAAAGGTGGAGAGAGAGATGGAGAGATGGAAAAATTAGAGAAAGGGAGTCAGGGGAAAAAGAGGAAAATAAGTGATGAAAGAGGAGGAGGAAGGGAGAGGGTAAAATAAAGGGTGAGAAAGAAATGTAAAAGGCGGAGAAAGCGACAGGGGAGAATGAGAGAAAGGGGTGAGACAGATGGAGAGATGGGGTGGGAGAGAGGGAAATATGCGAGAGGGAGAAAAAGAGGGAGAAAGTGAGGAAAAGGAGTGATGAGGGAGGAGGAGGAAGGGAGAGGGGAAAATAAAAGGTGAGAAAGAAATGTAAAGAGAGAGAGGGAGAGAAAGTGAAAGGGGGTGAGAAAGATGGAGAGATGGGGTGGGAGAGAGGGAAATATGAGAGAAAGCGAAAAAGAGTGGGGAGAAAGTGAGGAAAATGAGTGATAAGAGAGGAGGAAGAAGGGAGAGGGGAAAATACAGGGTGAGAAAGAAATGTAAAGGCGAGAAAGAGAAAGGGGAGCGATACATGATAAGTAGGAAGTGAGAGAGGGAAAAGAGTGAGGAGCAATGAGAATGACAGACTGGAGAGTCTAGAGTGAGAGACAGACAGAGAGAGAGAGAGAGGGAGGGGAAAACACATAGAAAGATGATATGATCCCACAAGCCCAAGGACATACAAATGACAGCGGGCCATAACCAGCGCCCCCTTCCATCTGATATCTCGGGCAGCGTAGGCGTCTTTGGCACAACCAGTTTTTGCCACTGGCGCCCCATCGTGACACCTGATATTCCCAACAGTCTCCCGTCCAAGTCCTGACCAGCCCAGCCCTGCATTACTTCTGAGATCAGGCTTTGACAAGGAGATTTGCCCACAATTATTATATTATATTAGATCTGTTGGAGTTTAGATGTAGAGTTTACTCAAAAATCTTCCCTATTTTGATTTTTGATCCTCGTGATGCGTGTGCAGATATTTCAGTCCCCACAGTATACACCCACCCATAACCTGTGTAGATGATCAAAAGGATACACATATCTGTGCCAAATATGAGCCGAATATCAAAGAGGAGAGACAGTAATTAAAGGCAGGGGTATAGGGCGCTGATCAGCCCAATTAGAGGGTCCTGGAGGGGGGTACGGCTGGCCCTGTAGGGGAGTAAACCTGGTCCAGCCGTGGGATCATTAGAAAAAAAAAAAAGCTGATGTGATGGAAATGTCATGGAGGCACAGCTTATTGGCAGGACAGGGCTCAAGGCTGAAAAAAGAGGTGAACAGAGCATCCTGTCGTAACAATGGTTAGGGGATGACGATATTACAGGTAACATTGTGAGTAGGAAATGGAGGGTCATTTATTGTAGGAGGAAAGGCAAGAAATGTTGTGCAATCCGGAAGAAATTATTTACAAGGAGACAGTAAAAAGGCAGTGTTGTAAATATTAAAACACTATGGCTGCGACACTTGGTCTGGTTCAGTCGTTTGATTTGGGTTTAGTTGTGATGTAGACTTGGTTTAGTCCCAGTTTTGATGCAGTGTGTGTGCTAGCGTGAACTGTAGACTGTATAAAGAAGCGGACTAAGTGAGTATGACGTCACCCATAGCGTTCATCTCCAGTCAAATGAAGCTCATCAAGGCTATCGGTTATAGGGACGAATTTGGAGCCGAGTTCCTTTTAGGAATTCCGGCCGTGAGTGTCATAGCAACCAAAGAGCCAATCCGGAGCGAGGCTGTTGAAGGTAACACCCCTTACCCGCCGCACCACTGGTTTAGCGGGGAGAGGGCGGTTAGCAACGCTGTCAATCAAACCTGTTGTCGGGGACGGCAGAAGTTCTGGAGATTCACTTTTCAATGTAAAGTGAATTGGAGCCAGAGTCGATGGAGACAGAAGCGTGTCCCTGCTCAATTCCTATTTGGCGGCTACCAATGTAACCATACAAACACGCTAAAAAATGGGTAATATCTTTGACAGGTTGAAACACGAGACAAGAAAATAACACATTTAGTAAGACAGAATAGTTAAAAAAATTCAAATTATAACTTTTTTTTGTAGATTTAAGATAAGCGACGGTTATCAAGACAGTTTTTTCCAACCTATAGCTTATATCTCTGTCATATGCAACATTTTCAGGACTTTTGCCCCATTCAAAAGATACAGTATGTGTTTTCAAATCGTTACTCGCTATGGCAACGGTCCTAACTTTTCACCATTCCATCACTCCTAAATACTCATCATTTGAATATACTTACTCCTGTCCGCGTCGAATGTACCATATGTGTGTGTATAGCTCCCCATTAGGTCACAGAGGACAGAGCACTGGTGGGCGGGGTCAGGCCTGTCCCACACAGAGATGTCTCCTGTCACTGTTTGACTGATGGACACTCGGGGCGTCCCTCATTCCTCAGTGCTGTCCACAGCTGTCCCAGGCCTCTGCACTGTCCATTACTCACTCCCACCTCTCACTCGACAGAGAGAGAGAGGGAGAGAGCGAGAGGTACATACAGAGGAGGGGTCAAATGGGATGCAGAATAGACTTATCAACCCTGAAAGACGTACGGGTGATGTATTTGGTCCAGGTAGTATAAGGTAACACAATTTCACAAACACTACACTACACAGATGGGTGTGAAGTCAGCCTTGGTAGCCAGCCGATACTTTTTTTTACCAATGACAATATGGCAAAACAAGTTGAATAATACGTGTATTTACTAGTATTTTTAAAAAGATTACATTTACACATGCCATTTTTTTCCATTATGGGCAATAGATTGAAGCATAGTCATTTAAAAAGCCCTGAACAGATATATTGTATAAGCAGCAGGTCAAAATAAGTCTACTGTGTCCTGTCTGCATCTAATTATAAAGCTTTTTATTGTCTCATAACCAGGAAGTGCACGTTAGCATGCTGGTTATTGTTAGGTTTAGCTTCACAGCATAACTCTGCTCTGGTGTCTCAGAGTTGTGAAAAGTGATTATAAACTGACTGTGGTGAATAGTTAGGATGTTTGAAATGAATGAAAAGGTAAGTGAGGAACAACTTTGGACCTCTGCAGACTTTTCTAAAGGGACAAGTTCTTTTATGCTTTGAAGACATGGACATTTTGGACAGGACATTTTGACCTGTATATGTAACAGTTTAATCAGACTAATTATGCAAAATCAACTTTTCAGAGCGTTTAACCATGTTATATTTGTTTCCCCTTCTCATTTACCTTGTCGAAGTAGTATTTAGAGTGATTCATGCATATTTGAGCAATCTTTAATCAATTATTTTCAAGACGCCATATTGCCGTTCAACCCCGCCTGTGATATGTATAGGATTTGGCAGCGTCGCGTAATTTGTTTTGGTGAAGGAAAAAACACTCATGTGCAGATATCCATAGGAGCTGCCGACAACATCACGGCTGATTATGTTTACAGTGACATCTGTTCCAATCGGGAACCGCAGTTTCTATCACGGAAGCCAGCAGACTTGTTTCTTTTATTAAGTTGTTTTAGATAAAGATTGTGCTTTAAAATGTGCATAACATTTGATATTTAGATATTTTATTCGGTCACTACAAAAATCTAAACATTATCCAACATTTATCAAACATAATTCAACATTAACATCATGACCGAAAGTAAAGTTTACTCATAATGCCTCACCCATTTTAATAACACATAGAAATTCAAAAGTAGCATATTGGAAACAAAGAAAAAAAATGATGTGTAATGATCCACGGGTGTCACAGATTATAACTATATAGCAGACACAAGCACAATACAACAAGGGCCATGAGTCAGGGACATATTTCAGTTTGAGCTTTTAGTCCCACCCACTTTTTCTTTTTACACAATTTAGTTCTCCAATCTATCCCTACTTCGTTTTTTATTGTCACTCTTGAAAATGCACTACCTGTACTAGTTTTCCTATGATCCTAGAAACAACATGCCTGATTGCTTGGCGTTTCAAATCCCGCTCTCGACATAAAACATCATTGATTGAACGGTCAGATCCACTGACTCACAGGTTGGTGGTGCGTTTCCAGCCCTCTCAGATGAATGCTGTCATTGTGTCCTTGGGCAAGACACTTAACCCACCTCGTCCCCAGTGTCTGTGTACGCTGGTGTATGAACGTGTGTGTGAATGAGTGAGTTGTTCCTGGATGTAAAGTGCTTTGAGTGCCTTGAAGGTGGAAAAGCGCTACATAAAAATGTGACCATTTATGTTAAATTATTAGATTATACTTTGTTGTCTCATTTTTTAGCAGCTTTTCCCATTCAGTGCATGATGTAGAGCATTTATCTTGACAGAAAACTTAGACCGTATATATATCTCAACGGACATAGCCAACCTGTTAGTCAGCATGTTCCAAATAGGAAGCAGTAGTGAGTAATAGTAAGTAATAGCAGTAATAGTGAGCATGGCCACGATTGGGACTCCCTTAAAGCTCGGCATTAACTTAACATTCCATTGCAACCATGACAACCTCCTATTTTGTCCATAAATCAAGATATGAACATTAATAATAGACCAATGAGGCGCCTTCTTTCCCCAAGGTCGCTCCCTCTAGCGTTAACAACAGGTTTGATTGACAGCATTGCTAAGCGCTGTCAAATCAGTAGTGCAGGTGGGGAGGGGCTTTACCTTCAACACCCGCGCTCATGTTGGCTCTTTGGTTGCTATGATACAAGCACTTGGATTTTCAAATACGAACTGAGCCCGAAATTAACCGATACAACTCCTGGTCTTGATTGGCTGGAGTCCACTTCTTTATACAGTCTTTAAAATCAGATACAGGCCCTTTAAGCAAAAAAATAAAATAAAAAATATTTAAAAAAACAAACAAGCAGAGAAATGTGTCCCCATTTTGCCTTTGTATTGCGGTTAGCAGCTCCTCTGATGAAGAATGTCCTCACAGCCTGCAGCACATCACGAACAGCGACAGGTAATTTGACAAGCACCGTGCAAACAAAAGTGACAGGCTAACTCCCCTCCATATATCCCCCTTATAAATGCCTGCCTTGAAATACAGCACGCTAACGTTGATGCATTTATTTACATGATAAATCTGGCCACCATTACCGCAGAGGGCTCAGTAAAATAAAATTACATCTACACAACTGAGGAGGAAGCGCCCGGGTGCATGCAAATGAGCCAAGAGAATTAATCAATACTGTACTTCCCCCGCTAAGTGAGGCGTTAACTATTCGGCTATTTCAGGAACAAGCATTTGAATAAATATTTGATTAGGCTGGGAGACAATAGGGGCACGTTTGACACGGAGGATCCATCATGTTTATTTTGGTTGATATTCGGACTACTTTTAACGAGAGGGGTGGTGTCTGGGATGTGACCACACAAGATTTGGCCCAATAACTCAATGCAGTATTGTGCTAATGGAGGTATAAAATGAACAGGAATGAGTGTAGTGCAAAAGCATAATAATAAGACCAAATACCATGATCTACACGACCAGCCAAGAGTTTGGACACGCCCTCTTACTCAGTGTTTTTATTTTTTATGTTTACTACTTTATACATTATGGATGCATAAAGAAGACATGAAATATGTGATGTAAGATATGTGGAAATATGTAGTAAAGTGAAAAAGTGAAATAACTTTTAACTAAATATTTTTATATTTTATATTCAAATCCTCAAAGTATCCACCCTTTGCTTTGCTGACAGCTCTGCAAACCCTTGGCCGTCTCTCAATGAGCTTCATGATGAAGTCTCCCAACTATGTCTTATCAGGGTTAAGAAATGCCTGTACATATATATATATATAGTACACACGGACTGGCCAAAAAAAGTTGCCACCAAAAAAAAGGTCACACACTCTAATATTTCGTTGAATCGCCTTTAGCTTTGATTAGGGCATTCACTGTGGCATTGTTTCGATGTCGCTTCTGCAATGTCACAAGATTTATTTCCATCCAGTGTTGCATTAATTTTTCACCAAGATCTTGCATTGATGATGGTCGAGTCTGACGCTGCACAAAGCTTCTCCAGCACATCCCAAAGATTCTCAATGGGGTTAAGGTCTGGACTCTGTGGTGGACAATCCATGTGTGAAAATGATGTTTCATGCTCCCTGAACCACTCTTTCACAATATGAGCCCAATGAATCCTGGCATTATCATCTTAGAATATGTCCGTGCCATCAGGGGGAAAAAATCCATTGATGGAATAACCTGGTCATTCAGTATATTCAGGTAGTCAGCTGACCTCATTCTTTGAGCACAGACTGTTGCTGAACCTAGACCTGACCAACTGGAGGAGGCTCGTACCTATTTGCCTAGTTAAATCCAGGTGGCATTTTTTTTTTGGGCAGGCAGTGTATATGAAGAAATTCTATTCATCAGATGTTAATTTTTGTTTGCTACATTCCACACAAGTCCGTTCATAGTTAGCCTTCAGTGAGAATCTACAATGTAAATACTATACTATGGAAATATAGAAGAAACAAATGAAAAAGTGTGTGCAATTTTCAATAAGATAATATGTTAATACAAGTGAAACAAGTGTAACAAGTTTTTTTTTCTTTTTTCAAGCGCAGTAGCATTTGTTTTCTCAGTTCAAGTGAGAAAATGCTTGCTGCTTTCTTATTTTAGGTAAAACAAGATACTGTGTGCTTGTTCCATTGGCAAATCTTATTTTAAGACCGCCAAGTTGTACTCAAATCAACTAGAGAGAATATTATCCTATTTAAGAGTGTAAACTAATGTTTTTCCTGTTACTGTATATTTTTTTTCATATTCCAAATGTGATTTTAGTGCAAAACTGTAGTGAAAACTGTTCCTCAGAATGCTTGTTTCAGTGACTGGAGGAAAGGAAGTGAGCTACCTCTGACCAAATAACATTTTCGTTCAAATGAGCAGAGAATTCAATTTGTTACACATTTTGTTCTTTTTCTGGAGTTATGTCTGCGAATATCTTCTATCATGGTTCTTCCAGATCCAGTTTGTCTGCTTGTGTTGCTACGGTGACTATATTATTAAATATGCTGGGATTTAGTTTGAAAAGAGACTGAAGCAGATATGATAGAGGAGCTGGCTGAATTTAAGCGTCCAGATGGCTCATGTATTTTTAGCTTTATTGCAAAACCAAAGGAAAAAAAAGTGTTTTATTGAGTTATGGTGGTGAGACGGAGTTTAAGGTGTAATTAATGATGCTGAATGTGCATTGTATGTGAAATGGGTGGAAGCAAGAAGGTCACCGCTATAGGTCACACTATGCCTTTAAGTATTAGGCCTGCAATTAAGTAGTGACTGTCCTTCCACCTTAAGCAGCTGGGAGAGGCTTCATGACCCCAGCAACGATACACTCATATAAATGAGTTAAACGTGTGGGTGAATAAAAACGAAATGGCCTAAAATAAAGAAAACAAGCCAATAAAACAGTAAAGTATGAAAAATACCATAGTAATAATTCTCGCAGTGCTTTGTTGTCTATAGCCTCATTTCTGTGCTCTGGAGCAGACTGGTGCGGTCAAGTGAACTGCACCAGGCAGATACAAAACAGAAAATAATAATGTCTCACCAAACGCAGACTTGATCTTGTGATAAAATGTTTCCAGTGATGGCAACTTGCTGTTAAGCCGACATGCTTTAGCAAAACAAAGCTAGTGCACGTTAACAACAGAACTTTCCCATTTATCTATGCATGGCACTCACTCCAAGAGCAAAAAGACTCTGCATAATGCATGTAACATCAGCCAAACCCTACTTATTTGTTACAACTGATGGGTCAATAGTAGAGACCGACACAGGGAGTTACCAAAAGACTTTTTATTTTTTTTATTTCACAGCTTAACAACAATTTAGAGTTATACAAAAACAAACCAGCATGATGTCCTGTGAAGAGGAAAGAGGACAGGGAATATTAGGGACAGGCACACTTATATGGAGGGAGGGGTGTCCCTGATTGCCCTGGAACAGGACAGTGGGGGCTGTCACACCCTCCCCTCTCAAAAAGGGGAGTCATACAAAGGGCTTCCCAAAACCCAGGCCATCCAGGCCACAGCACAACCCAATAATTACTTTTTTTTTTTTTTTTTAAATCGTACTACATTTTAACTTTTTGCCTTCTCCACCCAGGTGGTTAAACCTAAAGCATAAGCACAAATTTAGAGATATCACCTAGTTTGTTCTACTTCAGACTGACTAGCTATGTCCTCCATATTTGCAATTCTGACCACAAGTATCGTAGCAACCAAAGAGTCAACCTGGAGCGAGTTTGTTGAAGGTAAAGCCCCTTCTCGCCTACTCCATCCTAAACTAACAGTGCAGGTGAGAAGGGGCTTAGCAGCGCTTTTCTTTTCTTTCTTTTTTCTTTATTTATCAGGGACCATGTATAAATTCATTAAACTTACAATCTTAGCTACTGCTGCTTTCCATGTGCCGTCCCTGGGCATTAAAATACACATTTCATTACAATTACATTACAAGACTAACAGTTCATCATTAACATTAGCAGAAAAATACAATAAAATGTCCCCATATCCAAGACAGTCCATACCAATAAAAATAAATAAATAAATAAATAAATTAATAAAAATAAATTAATTAATAAAAAATAAATACATACAATAAAATAAAATAATTACTGCAGCTTTTTATAGTGAATCTCAGTCAAAACCGTTTCTAACGCTAGTGGGAGCAACCTCAGGAAAAGAAGGCGCCTGATTTATCTATTCTTAATGTTCATATCTTGAGTTACACACAATGACCCAATAGTGGAATAAAAATACTAGGATCACGTAGAGCGGGTTATGACATTTTATGACCAAAATGATGAGCCTGACATCTGCAGTTTTTCAATAGAAAGTGAATTGGAGTCGTGCCCATGCTCACTTCCTATTTGCAATGTGGCAGCGAGCGCGTTAGCTATGACCATTTATATAAACAGTCTATGCTCGTGACACCTATGTTAGGGGCGCTAAACCGGAGCGTGAAATAGTGAGGACGCTTAATACTCTGGGATGTGACACAGATTGCAGTGCACAAATTACCATCTGTAGCTGTGTGAAAGCCCTTCAAAGCCATATCAAGCTAAATGATACACAGCATAACAGGGAGATATTGTTTAAACCAGAACTCCCAGTGAAATTTACTGATGAAGACTCTTGAGTAAATGCATGTCAGACATTTATTTACACCCAGGCTCATCCATAATGCATGAAATGACGAAAAAGCAATTGTCAAAGTGAAACGCAAAAGTGCAAGAAATCATCAAGATGGGATCACAATTATAACTGTGATAGCATGCTAAAACGTTCAAGCTAACACATATATCAAGGCGCCGCATGTACGATCCTTGTCAAATTCAACCATAAGAAACAGCATAAGACCAGAATAAGCCATGCAAAGATAATGTAATTTTGCATTAAGCATGACTGCGCTGTCACATTTAAATGTTAACATGTTTATGCTTGACAAACTCAGGATATCAGATGGCATTATGGTGCATGTGTGGATGCAGCGTGAACGTAAAACAGACAGAAAGTGACACAATGCATTACAATAAGTATGAAATATGAGGTGACAGCGCCGTGTGCTTGGACCAGTGCGGATTTTACACATAAACATTTTACACATGATAAACGTCATTCTCGTCCGGGAATGCAGGCACTTAACATGGAACATCAATATTTATTTAACTTGCGGTAAGTCTCTCACCCATGTTACACCACGCTTTTGTAGATGAACCAATATAGAGACTTTCAAGAAATAAAAGAACAGATAAGAGGACGTGAATACAATATAAGTAGGTGTTTTATCACATATTTGCTAGCTTTAGAATATGGGGAAACAGTGCAGGGTTTTACTGATGGGATGCTGGTTCAAATCCCACAGATGAACATACTGTTGCTGTGTCCTCGGGTTAAACGTTTCACTCCCATTGCTCGCTGAAGTCACGATCAAGTGGCTCGTGGCAGAGGGCATCACACATACAGATTTGCCAAATGACCGGCTGCGGTTACTTGCAGACAAAATATTATTATGTGATTTGCAGATTTAAGACGACTTACTCCAAAAATGTGATTATGAGCGCTTGAGTGTGCATGTAACCACAGCTACTGTCCGTCAGAACCACCATCATCTTCTATTGTAAACATAGAAGATGATATGGGTTTTGATTTTCATTAAATATAATAAATAACTTCAAATTTACACTTGACAGTCATATTACTGCATATTATTTGAGATGCTGACTGACTTTATAATTAGATTTTTTTGGAGCTTTCTACCATGTTATAACGTTCCCTAATCAAAAAACAGTCCTGAAGAGGTTTTATTTGTCATCAATGCATGTTTGAGTAATTTACAATATATTATATATATATATATATATATATATATATATATATATATATATATATATATATATATATATATATATATATATATATATGAGTAATTTATAATATAATATATAAATATACAATAGCTGAAAACAGTACACAACAGCTTCACAAACCTGATGTGATGTGCAGTAGTTTCATTAGCGGGATGTACGCTGATTGTTTTGTGACAGTGCTCTGAAGGGTAGTGACTTAGCACCGAGAGCAAACACAGAAGAGACCCGGAGCTTAACTCAGCTTACAAAACATGTTAATATGTTGTTTTTGGTGAATATAGTATTTTCCAAACAATACAGGATAACATTTGTGATCTAAATATGTTCTGTGTTCGCAATTAATACCCCATAGAAGTAAAATACTCCTCTATACATCACTGATCAATATTAACATAAAACCGAGTGTTTCAAAATGGCGGCCAGAAATGCCTGTCCCAGTCGTCTGCTCAACAGTTGGTTGACTGTGAATGTAATTACTCGTCTAATGGAGCAAATTGAACAGCAAATGTTGAGGCAAAGCCAATGAGTTTATTAATTGATCATTAATTTTAAACTGTAATTAATAAAAGGATAATTAACTTCTATAAATATTGATGGAGAAAGCACATTCATATTAAAACCACAGATCTGTGATAAATGACTGTTATGTTTTATGAGGTTTTCAGGACATGAACTTGTATGTAGCTCATGTCCATTTTGTATAATTTTTCAAAGGGTTTATTTCACTTCTTCACCAGTCATTTGATCATGAACGTGATTGCATAGCTGCATCTATACACCTACAATCTTATATCTTAACGCTAAAATGTGTCAAATTGCAAGTTAAAAGGGACAGTATGTACAACTTTCTGACGGTGGCATGTCACCTGATTCCGTGGAAATAGAAAACCAAAACCATACTTTGAGGTAATCTCCATGGAAATAGATATGTTTTATGCCAATGTAGTATTCTGGAAGGTTATAGACAGGGGCGTTAGACTGGAAAGGGGGGCAAAATTTGGTGCTCCACCCTGGGTTATAGCCAAGGGAACAACAAATCTTTGAAAAATGCAGGAGGAGGAGTCAGGTTTGGGTAGATCAGGGGTGTCTAAACTTTTCTCATTAAGGGCCACATATTAAAACACAGACAAAGCTGAGGGCCGATTGCGGGCCAAAGACTGGTCGCCAATACAGTGAATACTATTATTATAAGTTAGGCTGAACCACTAGACCTTTATTCATACTTACATCCTCAGTGGGACACATTGAATATTTGATATGGCCTTGTTAAAGTAGATTTTCATAAATATACAGTAAAAAGTACTGTTTGAGGTAATATGGGCCAATTCACCTGGAAGCTTGAGGGCCCAGAAAAATTGGTCTGAGGGCCGCATTTAGCCCCTGGGCCACAGTTTTGGCATGGCCGGTATAGATGTAAGCCAACTCAGAGTAAGGACGTGTGGTTTTCTACATTTTTCAGTGCAATAAACTCCCACAAAAAACAACATTCTTTTACTTTACTCTATCTTTTGGCTAAAAAGTTACAAACCGGCTTTAAAACTGGCGTTAATATAAAACTAAAACAGATTAAGGATTCTTACCCACAGAGCAACATCTTACATTTACACAGTGAGTAAATTGCGCTCAGAAATACAAATTGATAACAACTGATGTGGTTGATTACTTCGACAAATCACTTCTTACTTGTTTGTAGCTACTCCCTCCTTTCTATGGTAATTCTGAAGATATTATTTCTGTTCCGAGTATGTTGCGTTAATAACATCTTGAGTGCAAATAAGCTGCGAGTTGCTTGAGGATCTCTCCACCAAAAAGATTAAGGGCGTACTGGAAAACCTTTAGCCAAGTAATTACAAAGCAATAGAAGTATAATACCACCTTTTAAAATGACTGTGAGCGCAAAGTGCAAGTACATTTGTAAGCTTCAAGGGCTCAGCAGACACTTACATAACACTAGCCATATTCTGCTCCCACAATGCATTGCAGTTGCTTTAATCTGGATTGATGGTACAGTCTAAATGCAGTTTGTTGCGTTCACTGTGAGCACAAAAAGCAGTTTAGAAAATCTTTCGTGGTCACATAGGGAGGCAGTCAAGCTAAAATGCACTGTTGTGTGGCACTATAAGCGACCCCCATCTTCTTCACACTGCCAAGCACACTCCTCCTCCTCCTCCTCCTCTTCGGTGACTTCTCCTGCCCGTCTTATCGCGCGTCGCACTAGCATTTTGTGGATCACTTACTCAGAGAAAGCCCCCTGAGGAAATGGGATTCTCTGTAGGTTTTTTTTTTTTAAATCCACTCTACAAGGATCAGCGAAAATGCAATGTGAAAAATCAGGACCATTAAGAGTTGAGAAGTGCTTTATAGCTTTAAGCCATAGTATGTAACAGTTTTGCCAAAAATGGACTAAAACAATAGAAGGTTTTTTTCATCATGGATGCTTTCATTGCACTGGAAAATATAGAAAAAGCATGTGTCCTTACTCTGAGTGGGCTCGCTTCACCAGTAACCTGACTCGTATTTGGTCCGGAGGAGGGTTTGGCATGATTGACAGGTGGATTAGCCAATCAGGGACATGCATGGTCTGTCTGTATCTAAACAAATATGGCTGCTTATGAGGAAAAAAGAAAAAAAATAACAGAAGGGACTGAGAAACATGGTGGATTTCTGCTGAATCAATGAGCAAAGCGCTAAACTAACTATTAATCTGAGGTGAGAGAGATTTCATTTTATTAAAAAGGACAGGTGACTAAAGAGCCTGTTCATTTCACGTGTCAGCAGACTGAGATCTCTCTGTACTTTTTTATACAGAGGGATATCGTTCTGGATTTGCCAGGAAAACCGATAACATCGAAATAACCCTTTTTTTTTAAATTATTGTTTTCTTTGAACTGCAACCTTGATGATTCCATATTAACAGAAAGCCTCTAAACTGTCACTTAAAAAGACAACAATGCCAAAACGAATAACAAGAGTGAGCGGATTGCTTTAGATTCCCACTCGGTAGACATTTTAATTAGCATCTCTGTGTCTGTTGAAATTGAAAAAAAAGAAATAAATAAATGGAAATAGAAGAGGACAGTGAAGGAAGCTCAAGGCAAACCATTATTATTTAGCAGCGATTTGATTTCACAGACAGAAAGAGCAGCAAAAGCATCTCATTACAGAGCACAGATCCATGTGAGAAACGCCCGCGGACTGTGGCCTAGCTGTCACTGCACAACACAACATGGGTTTTAATAAGGGAATAATGGCTGGAATATGGATCAAGTGGAAAGATAGTTGAGGCCTGACTTTTAACAAACAAGAGACTGTAAAAAAAACAAAGTTAATTCACTGCAAGGAACTAGACCAGTCACATAATGGTGCACTATGTGACTTTCCTGGTGGGTGGTCCACTACCTCTTTGTCTCCATGGAGAGAAAATCTATTAAGCATATTCTCACAACAGGAGTTAAAAGAAAAATAAATAAATAAATCTCTTGAAAAACACATATTCTGACTGTGAGTGGAATCACCTCTCCATAGATCTGACCTGTAACTTGGGCTGGTAGCAAGTGCTGATTTCTGTGGCCACAATAGTTTAATGTGATACATTCTTCATTTCAGTAAAACCTTAACAGGCGCAAGAAAGTGGCCCATACTCCACCAGAAAGGTTACATAGTGGACCTTTAAACCAATTACAATTTCTTTAGTGCATCAGCCTCATAGCAAAAAGGTTTCAGGTTCGATTCCCAGGTCGTCTTTGTGTCTGTGTAGTTTTCCTCGGGGTTTGCTCTATAATAATAATAATACTACATTTTATCTATAAGTGACTTTCGAAACGCTAAAGGAAACTGTACAGATCAGTTTAAAATATAAAAAAATTGAAAAAAAACACGCTCAATACGATACAGAACTCTGTGATTGGTTATTTGGTGTAAGATTGTCTGAATAGGTAAGTTTTGGGTTGTGATTTGAAGAGAGGAAGGGAGTCGATGTTGCGGAGGTCGGGTGGGAGTGGGTCCCAGAGTTGGGGAGCAGAGAGGCTGAAGGCTCTGCCCGCCACGGAGACTTAAGCCGGGCAGAGGGCACAGAGAGCTGGAGAGCGGAAGAAGAGCAGAAAGAGCGAGAGGGAGTGGTGAGGAGAATTTTGAATCACACTAAAAACGTGTACAATACAGGCTCCACTTTAGGTCCAAGACTGCAATGGCGTTCTTAATACTTTACAGGTTAAATACAATAAATATGATTTTGCGTCGTTAGCATGATTACCTGGAATTTTAATCATACCCTGTCACTGTTTTCTGATGATTTATGATTTGATTTATGTTTAAAAAGTAGGATTAGGAGTGCACATCGGTAAACAACTCCAGAAGTGTTAATGTAAAGAAAAAAATAGGTAGAGAAAACCTGCCTTATTTCTCTCCTAATGTTAATGCGCTCATTTTATTCTGAAAGCTTTTATTTTGGTAACAGGAAGTCTGATCCTCTCACTCACTCTGTGGACGTTGGGTGATAATGGCCTTGTCCCAATTTGACGGTTGCGCATTTTGAAGTACCGTTCGAAGTACCCAACCGGCAAAGGGTACTCCTCCGTGTAGCCTCCGTCGGCCGCAATTTTTAATTCTTTATTATTTCATAGAAGCGGAGTCAAGGGCCGTGTCCCAATCTGCCAAAACGCCCTTAAAATCACAGTTCGAGGTGTGCGTCGAAGGGCATTACGTCATTTCCGGCGCGACAAGGGCTGTCCCATTTCAATGCACCCGATGATCGCGTGATGAGTGCGCAGGACAAAATGTGCCCTGCGTTTCCAGTGTTTCCATGGAGATCAGCCGTAACCAAAGCGTCCATCCATGCAGACTTCACGCACTGCTATATCCCATCATGCACCGCGCCTACGCAAAAAATAGAAGAAAATGGAGTCCGCTACATAATACACGTTTCTATGTTCGTACTGATTTATGTCACCTACAACACTGTGACATGAAACTGTTTAATCTGAATAAAGATCTGTACAGTGAGTTTGAGGATTAAACATGTGCAGCTCTGACACTCTCAGGTTTATTTTGCAGTTTATTTTTATGCTGGGCTGGTTTGAGGAAACAAAAGAAGTTGAATAAAGGAATGTGTAGTTATTCCCAAACAACAACAACAATAATAACAATAATAATAATAATAAGGAATTATTGTCATTAAAAATTATTATTGCAATTGTTAAAGTTATCTAGTAACTACAAGTGGGTCACCTCGAACCTTATATTTGCCTATTGATATTCAAAGATAAATATTAATTCCTTACTTCATTCAATCTGAACAGAAATAAACGGCTGCGAGAACGACACCTTGACTCTTCTTCTATTAAATAAAAAAGAATAAAAAATAACGTTCGTAACATACGTGCAAAAACAACGGTGGAAGTGCGGTGTGTGGTGTAGGCCTGTCCCATTTTGACAAGATGGCGGCTACACTGAGAACTACCGATTCTCGGGCCAGAAGCTTTGAACGATACTGCGAGGAGTACTTCGAAGGGTACCTTCGAACGGTGCATTTGGCAAATTGGGACATGGCCAAGGTATCGCCACAGCCATTTATTTCTGTTTAAATTGAATGACGTAAGGAATTAATCTTTCCCTTAGACTATCAATCGGCAAATATAATGTTCAAGATGAATTGTAGCTAGTATTGCATAACTTTAAGAAAATATACCTTGTTTCTCTCATAGAAGTCGTCACGCGCAGTGCATGATGGGACATAGCAGTGCGTGAAGTGTGATCGAATGCACGCTTCGTTCACGGCTGATCTCCATGGAAACGCAGAGCACATTTGTCGCTCGCATTCGTGAGAAGTTACGTAAGTGCCCTTCAAATGCACCCGACAAAGTGTGAAACCGTCGAATTGGGACACGGCCAATGACCTTCTTATTTGTTGAAAGTAATTAAGTCCCACCTCCTCGAGTTGCGATGTCAGGTTCACATTAGTTTTCGTTTACACTTTGGACACACACGAGAGAGGCTGGTTGATGAAACCCTTCACTTTGCTAAGCTAACCAATTGTCAGTGAGTGCACGCTGAATTATTTTGATGTAAATATGGTACAAAATTGTAAATCTAACTGGGAAATTGTTTATCCTCTTGAGTTGATTCCATGAACCAGAGCGGCCATAAAAAGTGTGTCCCGTGTTCACGCTAAACCATCATCTTGGTGAGTCAACATGTGTTTATTATAAAGTAACATGGAGGAATAAACATGCTAACATGATACTAATGTGATGTTAACGTGATACTAACATGACGCTAATGCTAATTGCGAGTGGTAAACTACTACTTAAGGTTAATGTGACACTTGTTCTTATTTTACAGTATTTTAAAGGAAGAATGAAGTTGACTGAGATTGCCAATTGTACAGTGGGGGTACAATATTTGACAATTTGAAACCGAACTAAAGCTAAAGCTACTGCTACTACAAAGACTAGAGAATGGAAATGGACTTTTAACTGTGGGGACAAAAAAGACCATTTACCATTAACATTTGATTATTTAAATAACTGCAGATTTTGCAATTCAATAACGATTAGTTGTGCGGCGCTAATATAGAGGTTGCCCTCCCATAATATGTATTATATTATTATAAATATAAAAAAATATTACATAGATTAACCAAAGAAAGCTATCCAAATGTTAGGATTATTTTAGTCATTCTCTTATTATCACATGCCCCTAACAAAAAAAGTTAGAGCTTGCACTGTCTTGATTCGAATGCTGGTGTTATTAGCAGGATGTATTCTTCTCTGGGTGTGAACTGTGCCGAGACAGTACAATGGGCGTGGAATCAAAAACTCCTTTGGCCTTCCTCAGATTCCAACTTGCAACCAATGATACCTTCATACCGCTCCTGAATGCAAATTTCAAACACTTTCTGATTTCAGTATAGCTTCAACGAGATCACAGGGGGTCAACGTTTCCATTATGACACAGAATATAAATGCACATATAAGCTACTTGGTTTTTAATTTTGTGGATGGGGGACTTTTATTTGAAGCATTTGACAATAACACAGAGGTGGGTAGTACTTATTTACCAAGTACATTTAGAACATACAGAAACTTTTAATAAAATTGTAGTAAAATTGAAAAAAAGTTTTCAAACACACCAATACTGGAATATTTAAATATTAATAACAAATCATTCACTTTTTTGGCTGAAGATTTACAAAGACAAGGTGGGTGCAGTGTCTTGCCTAAAAACACAACAACAGTATGCACTAAGCCGCTGCTACCTCACTATTTTACCATTTTAGTTACTCTTCAAATCTAATTAATGTTTTGTGTTTCTAATTAGATCACCTCCAAGTTATAAATCAGATGTTTTGTTGACAGTTATTAACTGAGTAGTAATTTCTCCAAATTTCTGCAAAAAAGAAAAATAAATAAAAGAAATCAATAAATACTTTTTTTTGTTCATCAAATTTGAAATCATTTTTGAAACACATTGTTTATATTTTAGTTTTCTGCACATTTATTTTTTTTAGATGCATTCAAGCTGATAACCAAGATATAATTCTTTATGGTAGAGTTTCAGTGCATTTTGATTAAAAACTCATTGATATATATGTATGTATATATAGTTATAATAGATGTTTTTGTTTAATTTCTCATTCTGTTCTTCGGTAATTTTCCGTTTACAAGCCATCGCCATGGCAATTAACGGTGCCATGGCGATGGCTTGTGAACGGAAAATTACCTTTGTGGCTGTTCAACAGAACTGTTCTCATTTCTCATCAGACACTCGAACACGACAGACGCATTTATTAGCTCAGAGCAACTTTTCGCAAAACCTCCACAAATCGACGCTGCATAAACGCTGCACATTCAGAGCAGATACACAGCTAAATACTGCACTTGGATTTGAATTCAAGATGGCTGCTTCGCAAAACTATTGCATGTCTACAGCCAGCGGCATCTACAAGAATGCCCTTACTCAGGTTTGACAACCGATTTACGTAAAAGTACTTGTGCAAACAGTGAGAACACTTTTTTGTAACAGTTTTGTACGGTTTTATAACTTAAGTAACCAGCAATCAAGCAAATCTATGTTACAAAAACTCAGTGCATCAAGGGTGGATGCGTCTGTAAATTGTGTTTCTGAATCACACATAACTTTTAAATCATACTAGTTCAACGTTTTAAGTTTTAGGGGTTTTCAAAATAAACAGCAGTGCCAGGAGTTCAGTTTATAATGTAGCTTCTGCCTGTTTCTCCAAACACTGAGGCCATTCAATCAAATTAATTTTACCAGTGGTCTCACATAGCTTCACAAAAATGTATCCAACAGAAACAGCTGGAAAACTTAATAGGACAGTAATTTATTATCAATAAAACATGCAGATGTAGCGAGGGCTTACTCACATCCAATTGCAGTTTAGTGTAAGCTCCACCCACTCCTAAAAAAACATGAACCAAATAAAATCTTAACCCCATTCTGTACTATATATGGCCATTGATGAGAAAATGTGATTTTGAGTGTCATAAAATGAATATAGATTTGTTTAACTGATACATCATTTGTGTTACAGGTGAATGATCTGGCAACAAAGCACCACTTGCCCATTGGGTTCTTTGACTGTCAGGAGCATGGCCCCGTCCGCCAGAGGACCTACTCTATCACCATCAAAGTGGGAAGTCTCTGCGCTGTGGGCCAGGCTCACACCAAGAAAGAGGCCAGAGCCAGAGCAGCGACCAACATCCTGGAACCTCTGAAGGAAATGTGCCTGGTTCTTCCAAAGAACCATCAGGCCAATCCAGGGAATACGAAAAACAAAGATACACACCACTGCACTAAGAAACAGGGGCTCGCACAGGACTTTAAAGAGGACCTTAAACCCTGTGGATACCTTTCCCAAGTGGTAGAGGCGAATAGGTGGGAGTATCCGGAGTACGTGCTGCTGGACTCCAGGCGTCTCCCCTGGGGCTGGCTCTTTAGTGTGAGGGTTTCAATCCAGGAGGTAGTTGCGATCGGGACAGGGCCCGACAAGAAAGCTGCCAAAAATAATGCAGCGGCAAAAATGTTGGAGACACTGGGCTTTGACTGCCCCAAGTACAACCCCCTGATCGACAAAAAGGACGTCTCAACCACTCCTCAGGTACATGGACAAGTGGTGTACTTTTTACTACATAAACATTTAAAAATAAAAATTACACACACACACACACACACACACACACACACAGTAGAGTGCATTTACACTGCCATCTGTAAATTTATTTGATTATAGGGTTGTAATTTTGTTTCTAAATTTAAATTCTTTCATTTCATTAATATTTCAGGTGAACCAGGTTAATGAGGAGCAGGAGGAAGAAAAGGAGGTGATAGAGAACAAGACTTTGTGGAGTTTAGATCCTGAAATGTGTCTGGATCAGGAGCGTCAGAACATCTGTACATCTCCAGATGTCATTACAGAGGAAATTATAGATTACCTCGATGAGGAATCAGTCCCATGTGAGACAGAACCTGTCCTGGACACAATCAGTCTCTCTGAGATCCTCCTCGAGACCGAGGAAATAGAGAACAAGACTTTCTCTAGTTTAGATCCTGAAACTTGTCTGGATCACGATCGTCAGGACATCTGTACATCTCCAGATGTCATTATAGAGGAAATTATAGATTACCTTGATGAGGAATCAGTCCCATGTGAGACAGAACCTGTCCTGGACACAATCAGCCTGTCTGAGATCATCCTCGAGATCGAGACTGGATCAGAGGAGCAGAGTCTATGTGAGACGAAAGACCAAGAGACTGGTCCAGAGACTAGTCCAACAACTGAGATGGATGAAACTGAGAACTTAAGGTAAAATGTCAATATCTTAGAAACAACTACTAATGGGGTAATTACTTCATTACTTATGTCAATTATTTTTCTTACAGTAAAAATGAGATTTTCAGTGAACCAGCAGCCACTTCTGGTTCAGTTCTCATCAGCCTCAAAGACTCTTCCCCTGAGCCAGAAACAAAAGAAGAGGTTATTTCTGAAGACAGTCCATTTGAGGACTGTACCCCTAATGGTCCACTTGAGGTCCTAGGATCTGACCAGGGTCACACCTCTGAACAAGGCCAGGGCATCTGCATGACTCCAGAGGCTGTTATAGAGGAGTGTAAAACTTCACCTTCCACTGATCAACTCAACATCTCTGAAGACTCCACCGGGCCAGAGCTCTATGGCCTGGGTCTTGCAAACAACCATCAGGCCAATCCAGGGAATAAGAAAAACAAAGATACACACAACTACAGTAAGAAACAGGGGCTCGCACAGGACTTTAAAGAGGACCTTAAACCCTGTGGATACCTTTCCCAAGTGGTAGAGGCGAATAGGTGGGAGAATCCGGAGTACGTGCTGCTGGACTCCAGGCGCCTCCCCTGGGGCTGGCTCTTTAGTGTGAGGGTTTCAATCCAGGAGGTTGTTGCGATCGGGACAGGGCCCGACAAGAAAGCTGCCAAAAATAATGCAGCGGCAAAAATGTTGGAGACACTGGGCTTCGAGTGCCCCAAGTACAACCCCCTGATCGACAAAAAGGACGTCTCAACCACTCCTCAGGTACATGGACAACAGGTGTACTTTTTACTACATAAAGATTAAAAAAAAAAAATTACACACATACACACACACACAGACACACACAGTAGAGTGCATTTACACTAAATTTGAATTATTTCATTTCATTAATATTTCAGGTGAACCAGGTTAATGAGGAGCAGGAGGAAGAAGAGGAGGTGAGAGAGAACAAGACTTTGTGGAGTTTAGATCCTGAAACGTGTCTGGATCAGGAGCGTCAGGACATCTGTACATCTCCAGATGTCATTACAGAGGAAATTATAGATTACCTCGATGAGGAATCAGTCCCGTGTGAGACAGAACCTGTCCTGGACACAATCAGCCTGTCTGAGATCCTCCTCGAGATCGAGGAAATAGAGAACAAGACTTTCTGTCGTTTAGATCCTGAAACTTGTCTGGATCAGGATCGCCAGGATATGTGTACATCTCCAGATGTAGTTATAGAGGAAATTATAGATTACCTTGATGAGGAATCAGTCCCATGCGAGACAGAACCTTTCCTGGACCCGATCAGCCTGTCTGAGATCCTCCTCGAGATCGAGGAAATAGAGAACAAGACTTTCTGTCGTTTAGATCCTGAAACTTGTCTGGATCAGGATCGTCAGAATATGTGTACATCTCCAGATGTCATTACAGAGGACATTATAGATTACCTCGATGAGGAATCAGTCCAGTGTGAAACAGAACGTGTATTGGACTCTATCAGCCTGTCTGAGATCCTCCTCGAGATCGAGACTGGATCAGAGGAGCAGGGTCTATGTGAGACCAAAGACCAAGAGACTGGTCCAGAGACAGAGACCTGCCAAATCACTGAGATGAGTGAAGCTGATATCTTCAGGTAAAAAAAAACAAAAACAAAAAAACGTAATCTTTGTTTTCATTCTGATTTGTACATGACTTTCTTCAACGTTGTTATTTGAATATAAATGGTATTGCCGTAATAATAAAGTGTTTTTTTATGCCTTACAGTCAAAAGGAGCCCACCAGTCCTCCAAAGATCCTGGATGGACCGCCTGTGGCCTGCTTCATTATCAGAGCTCTGGTCCGAAAACTGGTCCAAAAGTCCGTCGTCAAACCAGAAGACCAGGGAGAAATAGTCCAGTTGCTGCTGGAGAAGACCAAAGAGAAAATTCTCAACCAGGACGTCCCAATCGCCATCAAAAACATGAGGGCCGTGGGCAAAGCTGCAGCCAAAGACCTCCTGCACAACTTTAAACTCCAGGGGGTGCAGCTGAGTGTAGCGGACGAGGCCTTTCAGGAAGCCATGGTGATACACCTGAACAATCGTTTGAACAACTTCCTGTTTGGACCAAAGAAGAAGGGACTGTCTCGGTTGTGCTCAGCTGTGGGAAAATTCTTCTGTGTCCGCTGAACTTACACATTTCAAATAAAGCATTGAAAAGAACTATGTTTTTTAACTCGTTTATGTAGAATACATCCAGTAATGATTGATGAGAATAAATATTTTTCTTTGTGGTGTTAATGTGTCTGTCATAAGCTAGTTGAGTCCTGGCTTAGTATTCAGTGACATTGCAGCAAGATTTATTCTGATGACATTAGAGCAGCAATGGGCCTTCTAAACATGCTCAGAAAAGTGAATTTATTTTACTTTATTTTCATAAATATTTAAACAAAATTATTCTCTATTCTCTGTTCTCGTTACGTCATATTATATCCACTTAGTCGAGTGGTTTCCAATGTTGTTTATTGTGGTAGAGTTTTTATCCAATTATATTGCAGCAGCTTGTGTTGTCAGGCAAATTTCATTTTCCTGGGGCCTTCAGAATAAACCGAGCCCGTCCACTGTAAGTAAACACAGACACAGTCACTTTCAATCGCCAATCAGATATCGATGCTTCATAACAGATCCAGCTAGAAGGTCCTACGCAAACTGGTGTATTTGTATTTGTATTTGTCCTGTGATTGGATACGCACTTGCTACAGCCTTAAAGGCGTCAATTTGCAGAATGTTGAGCTAAACCCACAGATCCAACATTATGGGTTGCTTTATTTTAACCCATAATGACTAAGGAAGAGAAGAGATTGATCTGGTTGCAAATATACTTTCCACGCCATTTTCAAGATGGGGCTTTCAAGAAAAGCTGGATATTTAGCGCTAGCTAAACCTGTCCCAGCAAGGAAAAGGATTTGTCTGTCGTTTCCAGACAATCAACTATGAACAGTACCCGTGGCTCACAGCGTCTGAGAAACACTGCAAATGCGTTTAAAAATGTCACTGGAGTGGACGAGCGGCTCAGCAGCACGCAGGGAGACGGAGCTCCACAATAAAAAAGTGAGTTTCCTACTCTTAATTGTGAATGTAATGCACACATATTGGTTCTGAATGCTCCTCAAATGAAGTGTTGCTTGACTAGCCTAGTTTGATGTGATGTTATAATGTGTAAGGATGCAAGGATGAAATGCACGGCCCGACAACACAATTTGAGCCAAGAGTATTTCACTGGAAATTCAATAGTAGTCTCCTAAAAACAGACACTTTTGTAACAGAATTAAGGCACTTATTGTCAATGTAAAAGAAATGTCCAAATTGTCTCCTACTAGTAATAGGGAATGGACTAAATTTACTGTTAAAAGATTAGAATTGAGGGGGGAAATCAATAGGTAGATGAGAAAACTGCAACAGGTTCAAATTATTTCTAAAAATAAATCAGTTTGAGTCAGTCAACTGCATCTAAGTGACAAAGATGTGCTTGAACTAAGTCAAATGCAAAGTAAATGAGATAATCTGTATGAAGACAAAGCAAAAGATGCTTTTATCTGTTCTAGAGCTAAATGAATTGAAGATAAGGAGAGAAATTCCACCTATTCCTTTAATCTGGAAAAATACTCTAAATGAATTACAAATTAATATTAGTTTAACTGATGAGCCGAATGCTAGAAAAAAATAAGCATATTATTGAATTCGACAAAAAAACTGTACACAAAATTTTCACCTCAAGTTTTTTTTTTTTTTTTAAATATTTAAAAGGTAAAACTTCTGTAAATAATTCAGACTTTAAACATTCATCTGAATCAGAAATTACATTAGCTGAGCTCAACACTGCTGTAGCTCAGATGGCTGATGGCAAATCACCAGGCCCTGATGGGATCACCATAGAACTTTATTTTTTTTTTCTGGAACGACATTAACGATTTGTCAATGGAAGCATTTAAAGAGTGCATTGACAAACAGACATTAACTCGCTCTATGAAGCGAGGAATAATTTCCCTATGACCAAAGCCAAATAAAGACAAGCTACTTCTTGACAACTGGAGACCTCTTACATTCCTGTCATGTGCTTACAAAGGAACTGCTCACCTGTCTGCAAACAGACTGACGCCTGGAAAAAGTAACTGATAAGACACAATTGGCTTTCACAAAAGGACGACATATTCATCACCACACACATATTACACATTTTAGACTACAAGAATGTTGTTCCAGATGAGAGCCTTACTTTGTTTCTCCATTTCATTACGGCTTTCCACTTATTAGAGCATCCTTTTCTGTTTAGGTCCATGGAAACATTTAACTTTGGGTCTAAATTCTGTAACATTATGAAAATGCAGTCGTGTTGCTCTCAAATTGGGTTTTTCTGACAGATTTTTAGTGAAATGTGGCATACACCATGGATGCCAAATTAATAATGATAATGCACACTTGTAATGCTCTTTACAGGCTTGTCAAAGCGCTACACTATAGTCATTATTCTTTCACTCCACACTTGGTGATGGTAAGCTACTATTGTAACCACAGCTGCCCTGGGACAGACTGACGGAATCAAGGCTGCCAATCTGCGCCATCAGCCTCTCCGACCACCACCAATCATTCGCGCGCACACACCACTTTCATACTAAGCGATGTGGATGAAGTGTCTTGCCTAA